>OZ038317.1:6311860-6467057 GCA_964035775.1 Osedax frankpressi | reverse complement strand
CCTCTATATTCAGATATTTTATTCTGATAAAATAGTTTATTAACTATTTCAATTGTAAATAATCCACCCACTGATACACCCATTTATATACAACACTATATAAATGTAATCCACTATATGAAGGCATTCGTGGAATGAAATTTACATGGAATTAAGGGTTATTCTTTTACACGTAAATACTACGCACAGATATTCATTTAAATGTACTATAATACAAGGGATTACAATAATGATAATTGTTCGCAAACATTGAACGAACACGCGGAGTTCCGCTTAACTCCCGCAATGTAACGTACTTAAAACTGTATTATACGAGCTCGTCGTCAACATTTTAATGCATTTTAAACGTACCGCAAGGATTAACTACAACGAAAACATATCGTGGATGTAAGCTCCATTATTTCACTGCTTAATCACGACTTTATTATTGTCCGGGAAGCTCTTCGTAGCGTAGACAGGACATGAATTAGTAGGATATGTTTATTCTTACGGCGATATCGAGTTAAAACTCTTTAGATAAGTATGCGACTTTAAAAGTATAGTAACTAGTGCGAATAGAGATAGACAGTTATTGTATTACTTATTTAACGATAACATATATTATAAGGTTACATAAAATGAGAGTGAGAGAGAGAGAGAGAGAGAGAGAGAGAGAGAGAAGAGAGAGAGAGAGAGAGAGAGAGAGAGAGAGAGAGAGAGAGAGAGAGAGAGAGAGAGAGAGAGAGAGAGAGAGAGAGAGAGAGAGAGAGAGAGAGAGAGAGAGAGAGAGAGAGAGAGAGAGAGATAGATAGAGAGAGAGAGAGAGAGAGAGAGAGAGAGAGAAGAGAGAGAGAGAGAGAGAGAGAGAGAGAGGGGGAGAGGGAGATAGGAAGAAATAATAATGGAGAAAGAGAAGACTAATGATGATAGGCTATCAGGTCTACTCCGATATCACTCAAACCCATGGGAACAGCTTACACTAGAATACATGTACCATTCGATACATGCATACGTTATTAATTCATGTATGTTTTGTATACGAGATCATGTACAATAGCATGCCTCAATGGATCACTACAATACATTACATCACACTTCACCGCTAGCAGACTGTTGAAGTTATCGTAAAAAACGTTTATAATATCAACAAATTCCACAACGTATGGAAATCTATTTTTTAAATAATAACATAAATATTAAAACTACAAAAGTTACTTATTGTATTTTATAATTATTATATATATATATATACATATGTGCATTTATATATATATATATATATATATATATATATATATATATATAAATATATATGTATATATATATATATATATATATGTATATATATATATATATATATATATATATATATATGTATATATTTCATTCATCTAAACCTTTTGTATTCTCTATAATTATTTGATTTGTTGCATTTAAATAAATCATTACATTGGAAATTTATTGATGCTAAACATTTGATTTCAAATTCCCAACCAAATAAATAAATAAATCCACTCCTTTTACTTCCGATCCTATACTAAATCATTTTTACATTATTTTACTTACAAAATTACTGATTTCCGTCTAAGATTGCGATAATTTCTATTATTATTGGTAATATTTGTGTTGAGGAAGTTCGATGTAAAGAAACTTACCATAATCACACATTCCGAAAACATTTAGTAATATTAATCGTCATAATATCTACTATTTATCTTGTTTATCCCACTTAGATAAATTACATAAATCACTAATTCTGATTGTTTAATACGTGTTCAATACGTGTTTCAAGCATCAACGTATACACACAATAATATTAAGTATTAGCATCAACTCTTTCATCAATGCTTCTAGAATCTATGCGGAAATTCATGATATACCATGCCCCGAAACTTCACGAGAAATGTGTTTTCACGAGAAATGTTTAGTAACATATGCTAAACCTTATTCTGATCTTAACATTTCATCTTTACAATATCGAGACCATGAAACCAAGACCAGCCATTCCTGCGTAATTATTTATCTAACCTGAGCATATGCTAATATTCAATGAAGTTATTGACCTAGTGTCTGAACTTTTATAATATTGCATAGCAGGCCAATAATTATGGATGCATATAATTCTTGTTTTACTCCACTACCAACTTATTGCAATTCTATTATTACAAAAATATCTCACGAGTACCTTGATAACAATATAAATAAAAAACGTATATATCTGATATTAACGTTCTTCCTTCAAATATTTAGAATACGTATTATTTACTTGTATGTTTTTCATTTAATCATATCCTTCTTAGCTAAATACAATATACCTAATAAAAACCAATTTACTAATCAAGAACATAATATATACTGAATGTATAGCTTATTTTTACACATACAAATTGCCAGAAAAAGTACTTCCACGAAAATTATTTATACGATTATTAACAAATATTCAGTCTGATCTATTCTTCGTAAATACTATATTCAATACACCACTGATCTTGCCATTAACATTATTGATGTTTTAAAAGCAATTAACATACTTCGTATACATTTCAGCAGAGGTGACCAATTCTTATCATACAAACTTTCTACGTTTCATTGACAAAATACACAAACTATTTCTAATATTTAATCAACTTCGAAAATTACCTATTTTTCTATATTTCATTTATCGACATCATCATAAATATATTGGACTCCCAATACTATTTTATTATACTTATATATGATAATACAATATCAAGTTCCATCAACTCTGGAAAACTTCCTTTAATTATTAAGTTTGTTATAATAAAACATATTCTTACAAAGACCAATTATTAAATATAGTTATCGCCCAATATTATAGATTCAATAATCTATTAGTAATTCACGTCATAGAATGACTAATTAGCTCATTAAAGTTAACTAACCTTAACAGCTGTTAACTTGAAACGCTAGACCTATCTATAGATATCTCTATAGAGCTTTTCATACACGTGAACATAGTATTTAATCTCCCTACTACTCATTTCGGTATTATAAAAACGCTCTTGCCTGGTGTAGACCCTATTTCTATTCCAATCATTCTGGTATAAATATTTTTGATGTAATCTCATAATCTTTATGGTTTACCCCGAGGCGTATTCTTTGCTTCTTTAATATTTCACCCCGCATTCATCCTTATTATCTATAATCTGCAATTTCCCAGACATCGATTTGCCATTGATTTATGATTTTCTATGTCTTATAAAAGGCTACCGAAAAATATTGTAATTATCAACTTATAGAATAAAAAATCCTTTAAAAGTAATTTCACTAAACTACAATATTATTATAAATGTATTTATTCATGACTTGTATATGTTTCCTAGTCGCGGATTAACTATTTACACTACTTTCTCATTTAATTGCAATATTATGTATTGCATCTTACACCGGGAATGAGTAAATAAATAAACATCGATATCCCAACAACTGGTATTGTATACACAAATGATATACTCTACATTTCTGTCTATTGTCCATCTACTAAAAGGCGCAAATACTCTCTTCAACCAGTTATATCTCTATACGGTAACCCATCCCCATTACTATATACACAAAAAGTTTTGGTAATAACTAATGTGTAATTCTTACTATATTCTCTATACATTCAAAACTATAGAATGCCATAGCAAGTCCACTTAGAGAAATAACTATGTTTTTATCAATTAACAATGTGTATGATTTTCCTATTTTAAACAAAACCACAAGTTCTCTCATCTATCTATTCAGTTCTGACCAATGACATGCACCCATATATTTGACAGTCCCTAGTGTAATGTACTGCTCATTACGGTAATATTCCCTGCTATCTTGACCATGAATATATCAACTACCCCCATATTCCCATCTCAACTCCATGACATACTTCTAACACTTCCTTAACCAGATATATTAAGTTAATATATTAAGTTAATTACGCTATTGGGTTAATATTATTAAACCAATAGCGTGCATCTAACTAAATCATAATAAACACCCACATCTATAGTTACATCATAACTCACCACCCACCGCAGTAACTCTACTTAATCCTACTACAAACCCCACTAACACTTATAATTACATCCTGACCCTACAACAACACTTGCTCCATATCCAATAACTTCAAATAACCCTCGACAAATATTAACTCAACCTAAATCCCGTACTGATTACCTCAAACTCCGCCACCAAACCCTACATCAAACCTCTACAATATATATAACTCACCACACCCCACCCCGCTACCATCCAGGCCCCCTAGCCACCCCGCTAACTACATCCCAACACCCAGACATAGACGTGTACTACCTGTACCAAGCCTACACTGCCGTTCTATGTTGGCCGTTTGTATATGCGGCCCAGGCCGCTACCGTTTGGCTAACGGTACTGGTTGCCTGGAATCGCTTCGTGGCGATCTGCAGGCCGTTCGACGCCGTTATATCGTGTTCTCTGAAACGGGTCAAGATCCAGGTTAGTGCTCGCTATAAAGTGATGCCATTCGTATCTATTTTCAACCTATATGTTATTAAAACTATTACAATTTAGCTATCAAGTTCATGATAACTGAGAAGTATAGTTTTAATAATAATAGTAATGGTATGCACACAATAGTCATGATAAGTGAAATTAACTTATACAATGAACAATGAACAATGTACAATGTACATTGTACATTTGAACACATTAATTTGAACCAATATTGAAGTGAAATTCTTGTACATATAATAATAGTAATAATTTATTTTTTAAAGCATAAAAAGATTATAAATTCTTCAAAAATGTTTTCACTTTAAATAAAAGAATCATTAAATGATGTACTAAATAATTTGTAATAAATATTTTAACTGAATTATAATTGTAATTACTTATTCATTTTAATATTTCACATGAATGAATGCGTTATTATATAACATATCCCTGGAAACCATCAACGATTTAGTTTTAGTTGTTATGTAATATAAGTGAAAATATATGTTTATAAATATTATATTTATTTTTTATTTAAAATAATTATAATTGTATAATAGTTACATCATCTGTTTTCTTAGGTGATTGATTTTAAGTTATACAGCTTGTAATTGTGACATCGTAATTAATGAGGTGATCATTTGTTATTTAGTCATTATAATTATTGGTTAATTTCATGAGGTGTATAATATATACTCATATATATATATATATATATATATATATATATATATATATATATATATACTCGATATATCACCGTGTTATCATCTAATTCAAGCTATATTTGTGAGTAATAATTTCTAGAATTATTGTTTTATTGATCTATTGATTCGATAAAGGATAATACAATTTTGTTATCATTTTTAGTAAAAAATTATAATAACTAAACCTAAAATACGAAATTATTGTAAACATAAATATCATGAATTGTAAAAATATTCAAATTGGTATTCATAATTTAATATTATATATCAATTCTTCATTATATTTTAAAATGCTTTAATTACTTGATTTGTTAAATTATATAATATATGTATAGACACGTTTAATATTTGCAATAGATGTATACCATTCTTAGTTACTAATAGAAATAAAATTATCTATCCTATTACCGCCGATATTTACGTACACTTGTCACGCATATGAACCACTGGTCAGTTGACCGATGCTATATACACTAATGCAATCGATTGGTTTCTCCTGTCGGTACCATATATGTACTAACGGACAGTCGATATGCCGATTCTACCGGCCTCTTGATTACGGTACAACACACTGGGGTTACACCCTACTGTAGATGGTCAAGCGGATTCCGTTAATTCAATCTTCAGATACAGTCTAATTTGGTAATGTTTATAGACCATTAGATAACATCTAAAAATAGACAATAACATTGTACTCAGAAATTATAGATATATAATTACAAGATTTATTCAAAATATTAATAGTATTTATATATATATATGTGTGTATGTGTGTCATATATATATATAATTATATTTATGAATATTTCCTATATTCTCACAATAGTTTTAAATAATTCTAAATATATTCTCACTATATTCTCACTATATTCTCACTATATTCTCACTATATTCTCACTATATTCTCACTATATTCTCACTATATTCTCACTATATTCTCACTATATTCTCACTATATTTTCACTATATTCTCACTATATTCTCACTATATTCTCACTATATTCTCACTATATTCTCACTATATTCTCACTATATTCTCACTATATTCTCACTATATTCTCACTATATTCTCACTATATTCTCACTATATTCTCACTATATTCTCACTATATTCTCACTATATTCTCACTATATTCTCACTATATTCTCACTATATTCTCACTATATTCTCACTATATTCTCACTATATTCTCACTATATTCTCACTATATTCTCACTATATTCTCACTATATTCTCACTATATTCTCACTATATTCTCACTATATTCTCACTATATTCTCACTATATTCTCACTATATTCTCACTATATTCTCACTATATTCTCACTATATTCTCACTATATTCTCACTATATTCTCACTATATTCTCACTATATTCTCACTATATTCTCACTATATTCTCACTATATTCTCACTATATTCTCACTATATTCTCACTATATTCTCACTATATTCTCACTATATTCTCACTATATTCTCATTATATTCTCACTATATTCTCACTATATTCTCACTATATTCTCACTATATTCTCACTATATTCTCACTATATTCTCACTATATTCTCACTATATTCTCACTATATTCTCACTATATTCTCACTATATTCTCACTATATTCTCACTATATTCTCACTATATTCTCACTATATTCTCACTATATTCTCACTATATTCTCACTATATTCTCACTATATTCTCACTATATTCTCACTATATTCTCACTATATTCTCACTATATTCTCACTATATTCTCACTATATTCTCACTATATTCTCACTATATTCTCACTATATTCTCACTATATTCTCACTATATTCTCACTATATTCTCACTATATTCTCACTATATGCTCACTATATTCTCACTATATTCTCACTATATTCTCACTATATTCTCACTATATTCTCACTATATTCTCACTATATTCTCACTATATTCTCACTATATTCTCACTATATTCTCACTATATTCTCACTATAATCCATCAGTAACAATAATAATTTATATTTACTAAATTCTCTGTTGATAAATACGCGTAACACAAAATGTCGATTATCCTATGGGCGCCAACGCACTACAATTCCGGTACAATGCACATTGTCCCGATCATGTGACCATATCCAATAAACCTCGGGTCCACTGACAGGATAACAGTTCCTGCGGTTGAAATGTACATTAATTTGTTGTCGCGCAGTCAATAAATTGATTATTTTATCGCCGATTTATTTATACGATTATTACTATCGTAGCATTTTGCGTCGTGGCTTTGCTTCTATTGAGTCGCCAGTCGGGTAAGACCCATGTATCAATTAACCGAACTTCGGTTACGTCATATACAGCATAATACCCTGTGAGTAGATCTACCACCATTAGCGTTTGTACGGAGCTCTCAAGAAGTAGTAATATCTAACTATGGATGACTATATATAATGCTATCCAAATAACTTATTATAAATAGGTAATCAATAGTGAGGTATCGGGTAGAAGAGTAGAGTATTATATAATTCTCAGATATACATACCCCCACTCTATTCCACGTCACTCCATTCCCTCCCATTCCCCTACGCCACTCCACTCCTCTCCATCCCGCACCACTCTTTCATACTCCTCTACCTACCAGGTGGCATTAACGATGTCCGTTGTGATCATCTATAGTATTCCAAGATTCTTTGAACACAGGCTAAGATTACATCCGGTAAATGCATTCGGGGAGACAAGTAATGCGACTTTTGGAGTTAGGTGAGTATAACATATTATATATATATATATATATATATATATATATATATACGTGTGTATATATATATATATATATATATATAGTCGAGAAACCTAATTCGTTTGTCTACGTTATGATGACTTCATATCAGCTAACGGTATTGTAATACTGTAACAATAGCGTAATGCATACCCAGGGTGATCGATACGTTTATTAAAGAATGTCGGCCCGTCGTATGGTATTTACTATATCGGGTGTAGGTTGATGAACGCCTCGGCAGAAGTCAATGGACTTACACACACAAGGGTGTTGATTGCGGTCAGTTTTCGATTGTGTTCGCGCCGATCTAAAGCTGAGCCGTTAACGAACGGTGTATTTAGTTCATCGAGGGTAACGGTTCCACGTGTGCACGACATCCGCAACGAACACACATCTTAAATAGTAAAATTGTAATTAATAAGTAATCGTAATATTTAAATCCTGCAGATTTTCAATGTGAAGTAAATACTATAATATTAAGTACACTATAGTGTACTTCTCTACACACGAATTGATGTGGTATTTTATCAACTATTATATAACTATTTGCAGGCGTCGTATTGCATAACTAATTACTGATTGTTTAACGTTATATCATATTTACATTCACATGTACATCTGCATGTGCTGGATCTGAATATAATTAATTATGTATATGTTTTATAACTGGCATTACACTATGATATATATATTTAATAAATAAGTAAATATCATTATATACATACATATAAAAATATTAATATATATATATATATATATATATATATAGATATAGCTCATATATTTTGGTACAATTTACACTCGTAGTTTCCATTTTTAATTTCAGAAATAACAATATAGTTGGATGATGGATGATGGTAATTCCATAATGATATTGACATTATTCGATTATCTCAGCTCGTAAATTTTCTCTGCAGAATCTATTAATATAGATCAATTAATCAAGTTAAAATTTGTTATTATATTATTAACATACATATTACATTGTGCAATATAGTATGTTATAAATAAATAGTATCGATATATTTATTATATATGTATAGATATCTTTATTGCAATACATTTATGTAGTCATATTCGTTTTTATCCGTTAGAAATTATTTTATTTATAAATATATACGCATTATAATTCCCGCGTCAGATTGATTCTTTTGATACGATTCTGAAATCAGATTTTCTAGATTTAGATTATCTGGTAATTACCATAAGAAGATCATTATTATCGGAGGTCAATAAACTCATTAGGAAATATGTTTATGTAACTCACAGTAACGATGGCAACGATAGGGACATACGTACTGTATACGACATCGATGAATTAATTCGTATAATAGGTTGCTGAATCCGGACTTCCAGGCAGAAACTAGAAATTCTGAAAACGCATTCCATACCTCGCTTCTTAACTACGACTAGGATAGTAGATACAATTGCATTTCTATAAATTGAGATATAAAATAAACTTATCGTCCATGTAAACACTAATCAACCCGACTAGAGGAAAACGCTTTCCCAATATGCCAATACAACTACTATTCAATAATAATAACAATACCGAGTTATCTATGAACTAAGAAATACAACCCGACACTGTTCAACTATCAACAGTATTATTCCTAATTAGCCTTTTCCTCTAAGGTATCCGATTCAACGATCTTTATGTACATTTAGTTTATGGTTCACTTGATTCATGGTCAAAAATAATTATTATATTGTAAACAGGACATGGAATTGTATAATGTAAATGGTTTCTATTCTGCATTCATATTGTATCGAAGAAAGTATATTAACGCTATTTCAATTAGTTATCTTTCTTAAATTTATATCCACTTATAACTATGATAGCGTACGCATTGTCACATTGTAATAACATACAATTGATTTACACACACATGTGTGTGTATTTAGATAATGGTGATCTATATTTAGAACATTTCTATTTTTTTTGTTTTAATTATTTATCCATTTCGTTTTGTGATATTGTTAGAAATAAGCTCGTAATACATTTTTTTAAAGTATTAATACTTCAAATTGTACAAGTATATACTGAATATACCAGAGTACTATATCATAAAAGAATTAGTAATTGAAAGTTGTATGTAGATGATTATTTAATTGAATGGTAGTTTAGTTTGTGTAAGATATTTCAATTCGCTGAATGAAGTTTATTTGATAATAATATTTAGATATTCCCAATGTAACTATAGTTATTAATATAATGTTAAATATAACGGTATACATGGATATGTTAGAAATATTAAGTTTAATAAATTAAAAAGTTAATTATAGTTACGTAATTCTTATATCAAAATAGATTTTAAAATTGATCGCATAACTTACTTCAATAGATTTTATATTTTCACATTTAGGATTGTATTATTAATTATTAATATTTGCAAAATATATTTGTTTCAATATTTGAACTTGGTTAAAGCTGGTTTGGTTACAACTATATATATATATATGTATGTGTGTGTGTGTATGTGTGTGTGTGTGTGTATGTGTGTATGTGTGTGTGTGTGCAAAGCATTCCCTAGCGTTTAAGACTAATCCTACCCCTACTACCAACCGCAAGGAATGCGACCAAGGCGTTCGAGACAGATATCAAAAACAACCGAGCGTACCAACTTATTTACGAGTCCATCCTGTACACCGTGTTCATTTACGTTGGTCCGTTGACCATACTGGCCGTACTCAACGCCTCGTTGGCCAGGGAACTCATCGCCATACGGTCCAGGCTGAAACAACAAGTACCGGTGAGTGGACATGGCGCGGGAGGGTTTGCATGTTCAGGTGAACTCCGGTATACGTTAAATGTATGTAAGTGGTTCGTCGGGTGTACACTGTTAAAAATAATCGCTTGAAACAACCTTTATTAAATGGTGAAACATGATAAAGGTCTACAAACCTTTATTGTATTTTAAAATTGACATAAATGTTTTTAAACCTTTATCATTTCATGAAATGTAATAAAGGTTATTTAACAAATAAATAAACTCGTATCATTTCATGAAATGTAATAAAGGTTATTTAACAAATAAATAAACTCGTATCATTTCATGAAATGTAAACGTATACGTGGCGTATACATCGAATGTACTACATACATTGTACGTAACAGCGAACTCGTCGGTTAGACAATATCCGTGATCTTAATTCAGAAATTAATATTTGATAACAATACTAACTTTATTTCTGTCAGATGTGTTTGTACAAGAATTCAGATTCGGTTGCCAATTCGGAAATATCAGTGCAATCTACAGTTTACCTTCAAAGACCTCAGAAAACAAAATGCAAAGATAATGATGAGGCCGACGAACAGGTTTTAAATCCTAGAACGTGAAGTAGGGTTTTCTATTCCTTTTAGTTTGTTCATGTTTTTGGTAAAATAGAAGTCTATTAGTTTGTAAACATAACATTATATAACGTATATGTCGAACACATTGTATTAGAACTTATGCTTATTTAATAAATATTAAATTCATGTTTTAAATACATATATATATATATATATATATATATTTAGATGTGTATATGTGTGTGTGTGTGTGTGTGTGTGTGTGTGTGTGTGTGTGCGAGCGACATGGCGTGTGTATTTTTGTGTGTATTTATATTAATTAGATCAGGCATATTAATAAGTAATTAACGCAACTATAAATAGATATGTAACATTAATATTAATTGTATTAAACTTATCAGTGATGAATTTAGATTGAAATTATCCTTTTAAATTAATAAGAAAATCTATATTTTTATTTGATGCATATATATATATATATATATATTTATATATTTATATATATATATATATATATATATTTATATGGAGTACTTACAATGAAAGAATACTGCAAAATGATTAATTAGTTTAATGCATTTGTATTTGAAATTATAATGAATATTTAATAATATTACATAACATCATTATGTAATAATTCATCTTTTTAGGAGTTTGAAATCATGAATATTGTTATTAATAACGAAGAAATAGATATAAAATCAGCAAACGTAATTAATTAAGTATTCAATATTTACGTTTAATTTCGCTTTAATATTATTCAGTTGGATTACATTAAGGTCCACCTTCAGGTGTCGGTAATTTCAATGAATACATTGATTACGTACTTAATGTAAAGCTTAACTCAATTAATATACTAACCAGTACGTATTCGCGTGAGTACTGCGGTGTGTTGGTGTTGCCTTCATTAATTCATTATCTGTACGTTGACGTAATCATAATTAAGTTTAATGTAACGTTCTCGTTTTCCTGCGGTGTATTTCCCTGTGTTCATAAACGCGTGCGGATACCTCGATCATTAATGAACGGTAACGTATAACAGTATATTGATCTTGTCGGATATAATCGTACTTACGTAACGAGTGGCATGTGTTGGCGTGAAGCTAATTGGCATCGTGATACTATCGTACTCGCAGTGGATGCATAACGTTACCATTAAAGTTACTTTTTATTCGTTTCAGTATTAAGGTTGTTCTTACATAATATGTGTTTAATTACATATCGAATAGTTTCTTAGATTTAGAGTTAAAAAGGTTTGCATGTAATGTTGCATTGGTTTCTTAATAGACACGTATATTAAATAGGTGAATTTAGAATCACATTTCTTGTTAACAACTAAAAATATTTGTACCATAAACAAATATATTAAAATGGAATTTATATACTAAAGATATAATAGCTATATAATATATTAAAATAGCATGTATGTATTATAGATATAATAGCTATATAATTTCGTAATATACGAAATAAAACAGAAAGTATAGACTAGTGTAATTAGAATATCGTTTTCCAAAAAGAAAATTTATATAATATTATTTTAATTCCAGCGAAATATATTTTCTCTGTTTTCACTTTACTAATAAAACTGAAATGATATCCGATGGTCTGAGTGGTCAACTTATGATTTAATATAACTATATGTTTAGCCTTGGAGTATTCTACTCTATTATTTGATATTGCATAATATTTAAATCTAAAGCGACCTACGCTATCCCGATACACCCTGAAAGCATCCTTACATCGTTACCCCAAACCTAATTTACCCTAACACCTAAACTACCGCTATTTTCTACAATAATTTGCATCCCGCCGTGTCCCCTATCATAACTGAGTTGTACACATTTATATAGGAACTTAATTGTTTCAAACTCATATCTTTAGAAATCCATGTACCAACTTTATGTATTACTCCGAGGTACGATCTTGAACCAGTTCCTAATACCAGCAAATCAACTATAATACCTTATATGACATGAATCCTAACTTCTTTCTAACCCATGTTAACACTGTTAAACATCTCCTAATCAGACAACTGCCCCAACATCGTCTGCCAAATGGAATATTCCTCTTAAATCAATCCAGATTACACAGTACCTTTCATACAAATAGTTCGGCCCGAAAAACCGTTATGTCCCGTCTTCCTCGGCCACTCAGTCGTCGGTAATCACGCGTACACCTCTCCCGCAGAGTCTGACCCGGGTAATGATCACAATAGTGCTGTTGTTCATCGCCTGCCAGACGCCGGCGTTCTTCAACCAATTGTTGCACTACATCCTGCCCAGGTCCGCCTACCGTTGCTACACCGTATATTTCTACTTCTACCACATCAGCAATTTCTTCGTTGGTAATGCGGTAAAACTCGAACTAGGAACGAGCGAAGCGTGTCGTCGCGTGTAAAATAGACACGCGATAACACCGATGTATAAACTGCGATACGATTAGAGTTGAATGTTTACAGACCTATTGTAATAAGTTAATCATAAGTTAGTTAGTATACGATAAGAATGATTATAGTAACGTGTAGTTATGTAAGGGTAGAAATGGTAGAGCATATACGTAATACCTTAGTTATAGATATGATCTAAGATAATAGGTAGTATTTAGGAAAACAATATCAATATTATCTTTCTTCTTGTTTCATTTTGTAAATGATATTAAAAAAATAAATATTTCAAAAGTTTCATTCATAAAATCTCGAAATAATGTAAACAGTATTATGATTATATACAATACTATATGGCTATATATTATATATTGTTAAATGAATTATTAATCTATAGTATATAAATTAAAATCCTAGTTATAATATATAAATAAATATATATATATATATATATATATATATATATATATATATATATATACTATAACTATATTGATCATTAATTATCAATAGATAATTCAAATCGTTTATATTTAACTTCTAACTAAACTACACAGGCTATGATCAACTCGACCGGTAACTTCGTAGTCTACTATGCTCTAAGACGACGGTTCCGTATCCGGTTGTACCGCTACTTCCGGTGTCACGGGTCAAAGTCGAAATCGGACAGCGTCGTCTACTCGACGTCCTACACGGCTCATAAAATCAACGCCGTCAACGGAGGCAGAGTGGGCGGGGCAAGGGCGGACGTGGGCGTGGCCACCGCAGACAACGGCGTGGAGGGTGCGGGCGCGGACGTAACGATACCGGACGTGGGAGGCGCTAACGAAGGCGACGTTAGCAATGCCTTGTTGAGGAATAGACGCGACTTCGAGTGACCTCGGTCCACTTACAGTAGACGCACTCAGCGAGACTTAGGTGGCAACGCGACCGTTATAATGACTCTCTCACTGGTCATTCTTATCATGCCACCAGCACACACACACACGCACACACACACCTACACTAATTCGCACTCATTCACACGAAACTTACATTCGATATTTTTTAATTCAGTCATTTTAACTAATAGGATTTCATAAATAAACTAGAAAAATAATATGAAATAAATGCATTTACTGAATATTATTTATGTACTTGGATTTAAACAATATTCCGGTGCATCTCCTACTTAGTAATTAACGAAACTCTAGTTACCATATACTACCAACTACTATCTAGTTTTCCCAGCTACTCATACGTTACAATTTCACGAAGTATTTTATTATCGTATGATTACAAATTATGTTAATGATAAAGTATTCATCACATAATTAAATTATCCTGCGCTCTATATTGACTAATCGAGACGCAATTATATATATATATATATATATATATATATATATATGTATATATAACGGATGTAATAATGTGTACAATTGTATATTGTTCAGTACATGTTTATATCAAACTTATGTTTTTAACACATGTAACTCGAAATCATGAAAGTCGACATTTTAAAATTAGTTGACATTTTAAAATATTTATTTAAAATGTATTTAAATAAATTGTATTTTCCAAACAAGTCTAAATCATTTTTTAGTTATATTCTACTATTTTACAAAGTTAAATTCATTAAATGGATTTTTAAATGTTCACTTATTAGTAGTGTATAATTATAATTATATTTATTATATATATTATTATAATGAATATGATTAGATTTCCCAGCAAACAGAGGTACGTAATACTTTAATAAAAGTATTGTTTAATTTAATTACAATAATATCATTATTTATTGTATTACAAAAATGAATAATTTATGATAAATAATCAATGAAAATAAATCATTTTTTTGGGTACCAGAAAATAATACATTTGAATTAATTTATATATTAATAATGTTAAATATTTATTTTCAAATATAGAATATATATAACTTGCTATTATTACTACTTAAAAAATGATTGGTAACATAAAATAAATTATGAAGAGATAATTTAAAAAAACTAGATTATGTAATAGATTATATAATACATAAAATATATCCAGTCGTCACAGGAAACCATTCAGTTCGTTTTAGTTTTTTTGTTGAATAATAAAATATATTATATTTGTATTTAGATTATATTATAATTATATTATATTCAAAATAAAGTAACTCATTGTTATAAAAATAACTTAATTACATTTCTTGAATGATTATTATTTTAATAAATTAAATGGTTTAATTATGTATTTCCAAGCAACCATGAAGGCTATTTTTTGTTGTAATATTAGGGAAAGATAAAGGAAAATATATTTTATTTGTATTCGAATTTAATAAGTATGTTAAGATTTAAATTATTAATATATTAAGTTTATTTGTTATTAAAAATAACTATATATATTTTTTTAATTGTTACACCATCCAAGTATTCTTGTTATTACCACATTATTGTATAATACGAAATCAATATTATGATGCAAACCGTGAATAACTGAATTAAATCCAATGATTGTTTGCGATAGATTAAATCAAATAAAAAATAGTAAATATATAGTAGACAATATATACTTACTGTCGTGAAATTTCGCATATGCTATAGTATTATATAGTAATAAAATAATACATCAATAATATATATAAATATACGGTCTATACACTATATATACAATTATCATCAAACGTGATAGAATTATAAAATTATTTATTACGTTCAAGTGCAGTTCTGTATTTTAAATATAGGTAAGAGGCTAGAGTGCAGAAAGAGAGAGAGAGAGATAGAGAGAGAGATAGTGAGAGAGAGAGAGAGAGAGAGAGAGAGAGAGAGAGAGAGAGAGAGAGAGAGAGAGAGAGAGAGAGAGAGAGAGAGAGAGAGAGAGAGAGAGAGAGAGAGAGAGAGAGAGAGAGAGAGAGAGAGAGAGAGAGAGAGAGAGAGAGAGAGAGAGAGAGAGAGAGAGAGAGAGAGAGAGAGAGAGAGAGAGAGAGAGGGGGGAGATAAAAGAGAGAGAGAGAGAGAGAGAGAGAGAGAGAGAGAAAATATATTTGTACTTAAAAATATTATATATCAGCATAAGCAAAAACTAAAACCTCTATCCCTATGTTTCCTAGATGTCTCTAAAGTCTTCGACTCCGTATCCCATAACGCGCTAATAAAATTATGCAATGGAGTAGGCATTCCTGAAACTTTAGTTAACTACGTGAAACATGCATACGATGGATGCAGTACAAATCTTAAATATAAATCGGGTGTATCAATTAGTATTCCGGTTAACAGTGGCGTTAAGCGAGGTGACCCGATGTCACCACTACTTTTTAACTAAGTGATAGATTACGTTACCTCCGAACTTAAGGATTATAATGCAATTTATATTAATGACAATACTCACATTTTAAAATATATGGCATTTGCCGACGATCTAGTTATATTTGGCAAAGATGAAGCATGCCTTCAAAATCAAATTAACATTATTATGAATGGGCTTAAAGAATGTGGGCTAAATATTAACCATGGTAAATGCGCAACTATGAATCTAATTATACACCCTACAAAAAAATGTGGATATGTTCACCTCAACCCATAATCAAAATTAATAATACACACATTAAACAATATCTATAGATGAAACATATAAATATCTAGGTATCCCCATAGGCCCAATAGACAATAGAAATAATAACATTGTTAACAATATTACTGCTAAATTAATTTATATATCTAAAGCTCTATTAAAACCACAACAGCGAATGCATCTACTAATATACCGCTTATTCACAATTATGCTACATCAGATGGTATATACTAATATAACGCTATCTTATTTAAAAACAATTGACAAGGGTTGATGAGAGATAGAGATAGAGAGAGATAGAGAGGGGGGTACAAACTCCAACTATTACATAATACCGGTGCATCAGTTAGCTAATACCTTGTAATATGCAGTAATGCACATCACGCCTTCCTTGTAGGCAATGTGTTGTTTTCTTTATGTAGAGTAATGTTATGCTATATACATATAATAATAGTATACTATATATATAGTAATAGAGTACTATATGTATAGTAAGTATACTATATATAGTAATATATTCCATGTGAAATCAAGAATTAATAATATTTATACAATAAACTAGTAATTGATATATATAAGCATATGTGTATGTGTATGTCATTTATATAATATATAAATCAAACAAATAATTGATTAATTTTTATTGTTACGTAATTTCAAGTCAATTTCCAATTTATTTCAAGTGCTAGAACATCTTAAAGACACAAATTATATCGTTTCTTTGAATAAAATACTTCGAAATAATAATGCTTCAAATTCATTTCATGATTCCCAAGAAAGGGATCTTAATTTTAATCTAATCTTCCTATCCCGATACCGTACATTAAAAGGTATTATTACTCTACACTATAATATGCATATATTATTATATTGGTATTATTATATAACGAATGTAGAACATGTGATCAAAGTAATCATATTCACGTTTACGATAAACTGACGATTAATAATTTCAACAGTTGTAACATGATCCACGCTAACAATACACTCTACTACACGTTATATCCTAACCACGAATTCTCTATCTATCTTACAACAATAATCCACCGTAACTAACATATACTTATACAAATCACGAATTAACATATAATTCTCTCAACCGACAAGGCATCTAATGATATATTCGGGTTTCATATTTCTATCACACTAGCCTTATCCACACAAATAATCCATTCAAATAATCTACTCAAATAATCCAGTATTTATATCTAGGCTAATCTGTAAAATCAAAAACAACGAAATGCCCTCTAATTGTATATATATATATATATATATATATATATATATATAATCTTGAAATACGCCCATATTAGATTTAGGCCACGCCTCTCATATCACCCTGGAAACAAGTAGAAAAACACAGGCTAGACTTTTACTCCAGGAGGACACATGTCATCTGTCCACGTCCGTATGATGATTTTCGTTTTCTGGGTAGAGTTGTACGGATCGGAATAGGCGTATCCCTGTGGGTGTATCGGTGGTCAGTACGATGCGATAACGGTAGGCCTGGTTAGTGGGTTTTTGGAATGGTGAACGGTCAAAGGTCAGTTGAAATTTGTCATTACACGGTGAAGTGCATAGTCGCTAGTGGTTAGCGTGCAATGTGCAGATTGCTGCGGTTTCAGTACAGCGAAGTAAGTATTGAGTTGCTATTATAAGAGGAGTGGTTTGGAATCAATTATGTTGACTGTCTTAAAGTTGAATGGCGGTTGTACGTAGGAGTGGTAACAATGGATATAGATTCAATAAAGACGGTTCAAGAAGAGTTGAACTCCGATGAAATGAATAAATGTCACGATCACTTCGATAAGAGTGTACGAAAATATAACTCCAGGTGTTCGGTTGTGACATTAACTAAAGTTAAATTCAGAATGTAGGTTATTGTTCTCCGTACATCGTAATCACTAATATCGCGTTATAACAATAACAACCCTAATTAGTAAATTCGCGGGGACAATACTCGATTGACACTAATGAAATGCCATGCCAAAATGACATCCCAGAGTCTGGCGTTTTACCTTGCTCCAGTCGTAGCCGATGGCGTATGCGAGTTTTGTGCCGCTACCGTTGATGTCGACGGCGCTCAGCGTCTTCTCTTGTTGGGGAGAGGTCAGAATGCATCGCGAGGTCAACTTATCCCATATCGAGTAGTGGGCGTCGCCGCCTGTTAACGGGGGAAGATGTCACGACAGTTTGAGGTCACGGCGCCAATATAGAAGTTCAACTTCTCCGATAATAACGGACGTCGTCGTGTCTTATTGGAATCAATGTTTAGTTATCTTAGAAAGAAACTACTTCCGTATAAATATGGCTGGCTAGAGAACCGAGTTCATTCTCAAGTAAAATTCTCAAGTCTAGAGTTGTTAGTGACGTTTTCTGAGCTATTCCGTTCTAGATGATATTATATGTATCTCCTGGTATTAACGACATATGCAATGAATTGAATAAAATGAAAGATATTAGGTAACCATAAAAGAACAATTCCTCCTGTAGTTTAGATATGGAACGGAAAAGGTCATAGACCATAAAAGGTCATAGACCATATTGACACATTATTAATACAAGACTACCTATATCAAAGATCTATTATCCGAACACTAACCAATCGTCACAAAAGTGTTGTTATAAATCGGATGGGCTACAATTTGCGACACCTGGAGAATAGATGATTTTAATAAATATTGCATATTAAAGTGTCATTTGGTTTATATATATTAATATTATTGGAATATTTAAGAACTATTGAAATAAGTTTATATAAAATTATCTAATCTGAACATCCATGGTTATATTGTTAAATACAAATTTATTTATTTTTTTAACAAATTAAAATATAGTTTTACTACATTTTAACTTAGGTATTGCAATTGATATGTCGTCTATAAATAAATGGACGAGGAAAAAAAAGGTGAGTAAATGATGGGATTCGTACATTTCAGAAGTATTCATGACCACATTAAACATCACCCATCACCTCGGTGGATGTTTTCTATCGCACACTTATTGTATATGTAAATAACTCACTTATTACAGCAACTTTAAATATCAGTAAAGCTATAACGTAACAAATGAATAATATAATAGAAATCCATTAATATGTACATACATTACTAATGTTTATTACCGATATACAAAATATAATGAATTAAATAACGTATGACTTATATATATATATATATATATATATATATATAATTCAAAATTGTCATTTTAATAATGATAACATATATTTACAGAAAATAACTCCGCGGAATGCGAACATAAAATCTCTAATTATAGATTACCGCATAAGTTTCATTAAATACAGCGGATCCAATCGATGGCTTGCGGTGGCACTGGAATAGCATATCTGCCTTTTTTTCCTCAGTTTTCATGTGACAAAAACCAGCATAACCCGTATTTCCACCTTCGGAAGACAATGCGTTATTACGGATGGATTACGCAATCATTGTATTATTTATTATGACAATGGAACGAATGCGAACAATAAGAACTCATATTATATTGATATACATATATAAGTAACCGATCATATATCCACTTGGTTTATTTAGTTTATCTTTGAAAATTTTTATTGACGAAGTCTACAAAATATATAAATAAGTTAAATATTAAAATTGAATTAACTTACGAACAATTTTGAACATTTTTTTATAGTAATATATAAAATAAATGTTTTCGAGAGAGAACATATACCATATATGATAGGGTATACCTTGATTAATATAACTTATTAATATAACTTGAATTAATGATAATCATATTTTTATAAATATTCTAAATATATACAGTTTGTAAATTTATAATTATGTTTATCATAGAGATCATTTAAATTAAGTTTACCAAATAGATTTTAGCTAATAGATATAATAAGTTTGTAATGTATTCATTTAATCACTTCACTATTGTTAATACATTTTAATAATAATAATACATAATTATATAATAAAGATGTAACACAATAAGGGATAAATTAAATATTAACTATTAAAAGATTGTGTTTCCACGGAAGTATTATTTTTAACTTTTTATATTAAGTTTTTCTTTCTAATGTATTTTTAAGAATGATATACCTTTATTTACAATACAATACAATACGAATATATATATATATTCGATATCTTCCTATACACGACTTATACGTATTTTTAATATATACTAGATATATATATACATATGTGTGTATATATTTGTGTGAGTGTGTATATATTTATTTTAACAAGTTATTTTAATTTAGAACAATAATCTATAATAGAATAAAAGAAAGTCGCATATATATTTAGTTACATTTAGTATATTTAGGTTTTAGTTATTTTCTATATTAAATAAAGATATATTAAATACATATTGACGTTAAGAAAGCATTGCATTATATCTACACGCAAACAATACAACTATCTAGTTTTAAAAGATCTTTCCAATGAAACAAATCATTATATACGCACTCGTAACAATAATAACAATATATATTTTATACATTATTTATTTTAAATGCCTAGATCAAAACGGCATCTTTGTGCGTTTAGAGAAATACTCGATAACGTATTTTAAGTGGACCTACGATAATAAATAGATCTATATTAATCAACCGACATCTGTATTGCTGAGAGGAGAGTTCATTTCAAGGTAGAGAGTGGGCGTGCTCTCCAAAGTGAAGATTGACACTTTGCGATCAGCCGTGGCGAAGCACGCCATAGGAAATACCTAAGGGGGCGTGGCTTGTGTGTAATGAGATGGGAGCATTCTAAAGACGTAGAACGTAGGGTGTAGTTAGGGTGTAGTTAGAGTGTAGTTAGGGTGTAGTTAGGGTGTAGTTAGGGTGTAGTTAGGGTGTAGTTAGAGTGTAGTTAGAGTGTAGTTAGAGTGTTGTGTGGTTAGAGGAAGTAATTAGAGTTGATTGTACCTGCAAGGTTTAGCTAGCGTAGGATATGGTTATAGTAGAGTTTATAGTTGGGAATTCGGTAGAATGTAGATAGCGTATACATATGATATAGTTAGAGTAGGGTATAGAGTAGGGTGTTGAGTATGGTATTGAATAGGGTATATAGTAGTGTAAAGAGAATCATATAGAGTATCATACATAATATGGTGTATATGTAGTGTAGCTAACTTATATTGTATATTAGAGTATAGATTATGGTAAACCATAAGCTATACATATACTCTATAGTCGGAGTGTATCTTTAAATTATATCATTGGAGTATGGCGGGGTTGTTGTCAAGAACGTGTGTGAAGCAGAAGTAGCTGATATATACCACATGGTGTTCTAATAGTAATATAATAATCCAGGGTATCAAATATCGTCATTGTAATTAAAGATTCTATTGTTCTAAAAAGCTCGAGACCATCGTTGTGGCGATAACTAACCAAATCACCGGCGAATATCCTAGAGTTCAAGGTCAAATTAAAGACTGGCGTAGGTGACCTTAGATCCCAGAACTGTAGTGATTGAAATATGGATACGAGGGTTAGTATAGTTTGAATAGAGTTGCCATAAGCTGTAGGCCCTACAGCTGTAGGCCCTACAGTGTAGGGTTGTGGGAGGTTCAGATTGGGATTGTAATTTAGTAGTCATGTTGATTTAAAATAGCGTAAATCTAGAGCTTAGGTAATCAGCATATGGTTAAGAGTGAGATGAGGGTAAGAGTGAGGGTAAGAGTGTGATGAGGTTAAGAGTGTGATGAGGGTAAGAGTGAGATGAGGGTAAGAGTGAGATGAAGGTAAGAGTGTGATGAGGGTAAGAGTGTGATGAGGGTAAGAGTGTGATGAGGGTAAGAGTGAGATGAGGGTAAGAGTGAGATGAAGGTAAGAGTGTGATAAGGGTAAGAGTGTGATGAGGGTAAGAGTGAGATGAAGGTAAGATTAAGGTTAAGAGTGTGATGAGATTAAGAGTATGATGAGGGTAAGAGTGTGATGGGGGTAAGAGTGAGATGAGGGTAAGAGTGTGATGAGGGTAAGAGTGTGATGAGGGTAAGAGTGTGATGAGGTTAAGAGTGTGATGAGGTTAAGAGTGAGATGAGGTTAAGAGTGTGATGAGGGTAAGAGTGAGATGAGGGTAAGAGTGAGATGAGGGTAAGAGTGAGATGAGGGTAAGAGTGAGGGTAAGAGTGTGATGGGGATAAGAGTGCGATGAGGTTAGAGTGAGGGTTAGTGTGAGGGTTAGAGTGAGGGTTAGAGTGAGGGTTAGAGTGAGGGTTAGAGTGAGGGTTAGAGTGAGGGTTAGAGTGAGGGTTAGAGTGAAGGTTAGAGTGAGGGTTAGAGTGAGGGTTAGAGTGAGGGTTAGAGTGAGGGTTAGAGTGAGGGTTAGAGTGAGGGTTATAGTGAGGGTTAGAGTGAGGGTTAGAGTGAGGGTTAGAGTGAGGGTTAGAGTGAGGGTTAGAGTGAGGGTTAGAGTGAGGGTTAGAGTGAGGGTTAGAGTGAGGGTTAGAGTGAGGGTTAGAGTGAGGGTTAGAGTGAGGGTTAGAGTGAGGGTTAGAGTGAGGGTTAGAGTGAGGGTTAGAGTGAGGGTTAGAGTGAGGGTTAGAGTGAGGGTTAGAGTGAGGGTTAGAGTGAGTGTTAGAGTGAGGGTTAGAGTGAGGGTTAGAGTGAGGGTTAGAGTGAGGGTAAGAGTCTGGTAAAGGTAAAGTTGTAGGCAGATGCAATGGCTTATGTACTGAAGGTTGTGTATAATAACGGTATACGGTGCATTCGTAATCCGGCATGTTACCGACATAGTATATGGACGTACTTTGTACTTCATACGAGTATGTTCCCAAAGTAGACGCTACTCATACAAACCTTAATGCTATTGTCCCAACTCGATGTAACCGCACATTGGTAATTATTCTGGTTCAGGTAGTGTATCGTCTTTATGGGTCCGGCGTGCTGTTACGCAATTAATCAGGAGTTTTATAAATAAAAGTAAAATTAAACAAAAATTTTAATTTCTTATTATATAACTTCTATTAAAGTAATAATGGCATTACAATTTGTATAGATATTATGTTAATGCAATTAGATATACGAAATAGGAAGGATTGAAATCAGTAACCCGAGATGAATACGGCTGAACGAATTTACCTTTGCAATTTGCATTGTCTGGTTGGAGTGAAGGTCCCATAAAGTAGCCGTGCAGTCGGTACTAGCAATGAACACCTGAGTACCATTCTAAGAGGCGAAAACGAATGTTAAATGTAACGTGTTGAACGGTCAGAGATTATGTATAGGTGATTAGACTTTGTGTATTGGAGAATGAGGGTTGTATTATTACGTGATAATGTATATTAGTTATGTAAGATGAGTTATAAATAAAATAAATATATTTAAGTGGTTGCAGTATCAGCAGCATAACAGTAGCAATAGAAATAGCGGTAGCGGTAGCGGTAGCGGTAGCGGTAGTAGTAATAGTAATAGTAGTAGTAGTAGTAGTAGTAGTAGTAGTAGTAGTAGTAGTAGTAGTAGTAGTAGTAGTAGTAGTAGTTGTAGTAGTAGTAGTAGTAGTAGTAGTAGTAGTAGTAGTAGTAGTAGTAGTAGTAGTAGTAGTAGCAGCAGCAGCAGCAGCAGCAGCAGCAGCAGCAGCAGAAGCAGCAGCAGCAGCAGCAGCAGCAGCAGCAGCAGCAGCAGCAGCAGCAGCAGCAGCAGCAGCAGCAGCAGCAGCAGCAGCAGCAGCAGCAGCAGCAGCAGCAGCAGCAGCAGCAGCAGCAGCAGCAGTAGTAGTAGTAGTAGTAGTAGTAGTAGTAGTAGTAGTAGTAGTAGTAGTAGTAGTTGTAGTAGTAGTAGTAGTAGTAGTAGTAGTAGTAGTAGTAGTAGTAGTAGTAGTAGTAGTAGTAGTAGTAGTAGTAGTAGTAGTAGTAGTAGTAGTAGCAGTAGTAGTAGTAGTAGTAGTAGTAGCAGCAGCAGCAGCAGCAGCAGCAGCAGCAGCAGCAGAAGCAGCAGCAGCAGCAGCAGCAGCAGCAGCAGCAGCAGCAGCAGCAGCAGCAGCAGCAGCAGCAGCAGCAGCAGCAGCAGCAGCAGCAGCAGCAGCAGCAGCAGCAGCAGCAGCAGCAGCAGCAGCAGCAGCAGCAGCAGCAGCAGCAGCAGCAGCAGCAGCAGCAGCAGCAGCAGTAGTAGTAGTAGTAGTAGTAGTAGTAGTAGTAGTAGTAGTAGTAGTAGTAGTAGTAGTAGTAGTAGTAGTAGTAGTAGTAGTAGTAGTAGTAGTAGTAGTAGTAGTAGTAGTAGCAAATATTATTACCGGATGCCAGTCAATATCCAGTATGCCGCCATTGATATTTTGGGTCTTGTGGTAAGAATTCTCAGCCTTCAATATAGAGGAGTTGTCAGGGTAAACTTGCCAACACTTTACCTATGATATGTTAGAGGAATGGTTGTCAGGATTAAGGAGGTCCTAGATTTAGGTTAGAGGATAACATCATAAAGGCAAATTCACTTTACAATACATCTCTTGTCGTTAGCTTCCATTATTTTCTAGTGGTCTATAGTAAATATGATATTTAAATGTGATGCAACATAAAATGTTCAAAGGAGTTCAAATTAATATGTTAACCGAGTTAGATAGTGTATTTGATATACATTTATCTGTGGTATATGTTAATGTTTGTGTATTATATGGGTATTAGATTGTTGTTTTTATGTTATGAAATTTATATATGGGTTATCTACTAATTACATGGGCAGTGTATTGTCGGTAATTCAATTGACGATAATTTACCCGGAGTGTTAATTGAAGTGGAGATAATAAGAAATCAAGGATGGTTGTGGCATGTGCCTCTCCTGAGATATTCAGCGATGAAAGAGAGTCCCCATCCACTTTATTCAATAATTGGTAATCCTCCTCCCATGTATAGCATTTTCCACTCATCGATTCCACTCTAACATATACTCTATATATATATATATATATATATATATATCCCTATGCGTTTCTCCATTGAAATCTCTATCTCAGTATATATTTCTTTATATTTCTACGCTAACCGTATTTGTCCAATCACCGGCAACAAGAAATTCTTGACCACTTGCGAGTGTTGGAGAGAATTGTATACAGTTTGAAGTATCTTCTGGAGGGTTCCCTACTTCCTCTTGTATTTTCTTATTCTACAGTATCGGAAACATTTATTGCAATACGAAAAACCCCATCTCAATATATTGAAATACGCAAAAGTTCTCAATCAACCATTATAGAATATGTATTAAAAGTATACTTTATAAGTATTGACCAAATAGAAAATATAACAATCAATATTACACGTTATCCTTAATATTACCTTATATTACTCAGTAATCTTAAACGTAAATTATAATAATTACATGCTAATTAATATGTACAATTAAAGATTGTACAATTTATGATAAATTCACAAACCACGGTACTGGAAAAATTCATCATATTGTTCCAACAAATGATTAGAAAATAAATAATATTTAATTATTATTTTCTTGTTTACATGGTTACTGTCGACGTTTAAAAAATAAATATATTTAATTAAATTTGTTACAATTATTGTAACTTCGCTTATTTGTTATATATCCTATTTACTGATAATAATAACATAATACCATATCAAATCATTATACTTTTTATCTAATTTTTAAATGATCATATTTGATAAATATTTGATATTCATATATTGATTAATACATTAATTAATAAATTAATACATTAGATAATACATTAATATTATTTCTGAACCCCGACTTTCGTATTTATTATAATTTAAGTTAAGAGTAAATTCTTAAAATAATAAATACTATAAATACAACTGTACAGTACATGGCTTCCAAGATTACTTGGATTACTTGTATTATTAGTAATCTTATAATATTTAGGAAATGATTAAAAACATAATATTTAGACAACTTATATATACTCTGTCAGCTAACTATCAGTATGTATATATGAGTTAATTAAATATCTACATCTCTACATTTAGTTAAAACGAAGTCGTATTATCAATGGTGTTTATGTTATAAGCTAATATTGGTTTAAATAACTCTATCTATTAATAAACTTTGATAATTAGTGTAATGATTAGTGTAAAAATAAACGATTTGAAAATATATTTTAAAATAATTTATTATCATTATAATATGTATTCTTTCATACATGTGTATTTTCTTTAATTATAATGGCTGGTTTAGAAAGTTGTGGAGTACCGGGACCTGATGATTTGAGACAGGCATTAAACAATTGCATAGACCCATTAACCACTATAGCAGATTTTCAGGTTTGATATTTATAAAATTCAGTGTTTAATTTCAAATGCTTGCTTTACATATGTCATCAAGAAGGCAATACGGTATTAATTAGTTATTTCACATCACATACGTCAAATGACTATAAATCAATACATACATACCCATACAAACATAATAGCTATACAAAATAATAAATGTAATTGAATTTTTATTAATTTAACATTTATTTAAATTATAATATGACATTCGTTGAAATATGTGGCTTTTACAGTTTCTTATATTTATTGTGCTTACTTTGTATATTATTCGACATCTCGATAGCTATTTAATTGGATTATTTTTAGTATATGATTTTTAATATCCATTTTATAGTTTATTTGCATGAATAATATATGTGTCTATTCTACAAACTCAATGCAATTTTATATAATTATAATTATTTGTATTATTATATAATTTATTGTTTGAATTATAACTTGAAAAGGTTGTTACAAAATAAAACCAAAATAATTATTTCTCTTGATAGGTTTTACACAAAATAATTTATAATTTATATATATAATTAATATATAATTTATAATTAATATAGTATTTATAATAGTAATAATATAAACAAATATAGATAAAATATATCCAAAATAGTTTGTACTTCTATAATAGTAATATTCATATCATATCTGATTTTATCATTTTTTATAAGTCATGTTTAATTTGCAGATTATGACAATATCTTATATTGTAACTGAAATAAATATGCAAACCCCGCAATGTATTAATTAGTATATAAATGAAATTGTAATTGTAAATATACATAAATGCAAATCAAACGCGTATTTTCTAGAGATTGTATATATTAAGTGGAATCCTTTGTAAATTTGGTAAATTCAAACTATCTACGGATAGCCCAAGGTCCATTTGAAACCAAACTTCTTGGTTCACTAGTTAGGCTCTTAATAAGAGCCGTAAATAAAGCATCATTTCTATATATGAAACAACCACTAACAATAACTCCTTAACTGACACATTAACTTCGTCTCTAGTCACCCTAATCATCTCTTCAGGAACGCAATGCAGTACTATTGCCTTCGCTGAAGCCGGCACTCCCTTTCCTAGACTTGCATCTGGTATCCAGGCATGACTTTCACTCTGCAACAGTTAATGACATGGTTGTGAAACTCCTCGCTCAGCTCAAGAAACTCGACCCCGTAAAGGTGACGTTATCCTTTTTATAGTTTCAAAGCATAACATATTTCAGAAAATAATATATCTTGCAGTATAATTATGATATTTATAGTATTATGTTTTGACTAGTAAATAGTACGACTATTGTACTGGCCACTATACTCTGATGATTCTTGCAACATTCTACGATATTGATTTAAATTTAACAACTTGTTGATATGGTTAAAAAAATAAGATAGTTATAAAAAATCTACATTAATAATTATTGAGCTCTATAATCTAATTTGAATAATTTAAAATGTATTTAATATTCTTAAAAGACTAACTTTTTAAAATGTTATAACTTTTAAAATATAAATGAAATTTACAAAATTATCTTTATATGGTTAAACTTGTCCATAATATATATATATAGAACATTATGGTGGTATATAATTTTTTTATGTAGAAATAAAATTTTCCTATTTTTAGTGCTCTAGAATTTATTTTATTTAATATATTTAAATAATTGTTTCATAATATATATATATATATATATATATATATATATATATATATATATATGTATATATATTATATATGGTATGTAAACATATCATTTAATTAAACAAAACTATATTTAATGAATTATTTATAATTTAATTTTGCTTATTTTCAAAAATAGATTAATTTCAATTCTAAAAAGAAAAAACATCCTTCTAAAATATCTGTTTGAAATTTTTTTTTATACTTCCTTTATTCCATACACAATAATATTTAATTATCGTAATACTGAATATTTTCATATTTCTGATATATTTTCAAAGTTTTTTATGGGTAGTATTTAAAAATGTTCATTTATTTTCTTTTATATTTTTACTTAATTATATATAATTTCATTCATAATTAATTATCTTGATTAAGTTATTATTATTATATATTACATAATATGTTATTAAATAAAAAAAAGGTATTTTAAGTATAATTTATTTAGAATAATATGAAATTGTTTTCCAATAAGAACAAATAATATGTATTTTGTACACTCTACTATTATTCATATTTCGTGGATCTATTGTCTTTTGAATATCTTGGCAGGGAATCCAACAGATATCTTGTTTCTCCTGCCAGCAATATTTATCTTTATTAATATGTTTCATGAATTTTATTTGAAAATCGCAATTTTCTTTGTAATTTTCAATGCTTGTGCCAATATAGCTAATAGAATTATATACAAATATCATGTAAACACCTGTTATTAAATATTCTATTTCAATAACATTGGTATCTATTAACTTAACATCTGAATTTATTAAATCATTAATAATTCTCTTCATATTCAAATTAAATTGAAATGGGTTAAAGCAATGGTGGAATTCTATTTCCTTTAAATGTGGAGCATTTATTAAAACGATCTTCTAATTTATAATTACTAATATGGCTTAAAATATCTGTTACATCAATCTAAAAGAACTTAATGTTATATTACAGTAAGTATACATTAATTTAGGAGTATTAATTAAATAATCAAAGGTATATAGTTTTATTACACTATCTACTAATCTTTCTACTGTTCCGTTATTACATCACATGCTGATTTATCAAATGATTCAGTGAAATATGAAATTCTGCAGAGAAATTAAAATCTTTTATATGATTACATAAGTTCAATATATTTTTTATATTTTTGTTCTGTTAATTGCTTCTAAATAATCTAATATAATCTCATTAATAAAACTATGTACAGCAGAAGTTTTGTGTAGCAACTGATTAGTTACAATGCATGTACTATGTACTTTAATGTTGAATTACTACATTCATAAATTACTACTGTATGTAAAGTCACTTGAACATTGTTACAGTGTACATTCTGAATTTCATCTTGATTTAGAGAACTATAATTTTCTGCATAATCTAATAATATAATAGCTGTATCATCGTTTAAATTTTCTTTTATATTACTAAGATATGATGAATGAGATTTTGTCATAAAATAATGTGACTTAATATTATCTAATTTTAATACTATTTTATCGATAAACTCATATATTTCAACATGTTGAATAATCTAAATCTAAAGTACAAAGATATAATGAAAATGAAAATTTAGAAATACTACCATAAATAACTTTAAAAATATATCAGAAATATGAAAATATTCAGTATTCCGATAATTTAATAATATTGTGTATGGAATAAATGAAGTATAACAAAAATTTCAAATAAATATTTTGAGGGTCGTTTTTTTTTCTTTTTAGAGTTGAAATTTAGCTATTTTGAAAATAAGCAAAATTAAATTATAAATAATTCATTTAATATAGCTTTGTTAATTGAAATAATATGTTTACATAAATAAATAATACATATATATATATTGTGAAATAATTATTTAAATATATTAAATAAAATTAATTCTAGAGCACTTTAAAAATAGTACAATTTTAAAAAATATGAAAAAATCATGTACTTTAACCTAAAAAAATGATATGCCACCATCATTTTGTAATTGATATATATATATATATATATATATATTATTGACAAATTTAAATACCTAACCATATAGAAAAATAATTTTGTAAATAGGATTTAGACTTAAAAAGTTATAACATTTTAAAAATCCAGTTTTTCGATAAAATTAAATATATTGAAAAATGTTCAAAATTTTAAAGTCGGGCCCAAAAATTAATAAAAATTTGTTTTCTGTCTATCTTATTTTTTAAACAATTCACCTGCAATATAAACATTATAATAAAGCTAAAATAAATTGTCTGTAGAAGTATGTGGCTTCTTGAATTAGTAATTCTTAAGAAAATACATTATAATATATCCTATAATATATCTAAGATAATTTTTTAATTTGTAAATATTTTTTCCAGGATAAAAAAATATTCCACACATTACTAGAAAGAACATTTCCAGTTATTAAAGTTTTTATTTATCATAATAATTGTTATTCAACTATTAACATATGTATCATTATTAAATAATATATTTAATAAACAATATGCATCGCCCTATTTTATGTAATATTCACTAAATATGATATATTGTCAGGTGAAACAATTACAACCTATTGTTATGAAATTATTAGAAGTTACACCAAACATTAAATCTGAATATCTCAAGAAAATTGGTTTTTATCACATTAAATATATAATTTTATATAAATATAAATTTCAGTTATTTTTTCATTTCAAAATGAAATAAAAATTATTACAATAAAATTTGGTGTAAGTAGTTTTCAATTCAATGTTATCTGTAACATTTAGTATATGAACGACCTTTTAACTATGAACCCACGTTAACCTATCTCAGTTGACGATAAGCTGATCTATGAACTGACTTCCGTGGAAGTTAAGCAACAGATCTGGCAGAATGATAAAGCTTTATTCGGAGACGCTGTCTCTCCACTACTCACCGAATACATCACGTTGAAGGTGAATTGGGCCCGCTCATGTCCTGCCTATACCCCTTACCACTAGCCTTCGCCTTCACTTTACCCTAACCTTAAACTTATCTTATTAGCCGCTCTCTTACCCCACCCCTACCCCATCGCTACACCAATACCAGCACTATTCCTGCTTCATATTTCCTCCCGATTACCTTATACCTATCCACTGCCTCGCTGACCTTAAAGGCTATTTTGTTAGCTAAACCTGTATACAGTTTTCTTGATAATATTGATAATTATTCTAGATTCTATTTACACATTCATTAACACATAACACACATATTGAATACTCTCTACACCCCCAAACTACCATAGGAAAACGCCTACTACGCACACCAACGTGAAAACTACTTCTACTCCAACCCGAAACATCGACGACTGGATAAGAACATTCAGAAACTAGCGAAAATGATTGGTTCCAATGTGAGTATAGAATTATTAGACTGCAGTTAACTGCATATTAACTGTATATTAACTGCATATTAACTGCATATTAACTGCATATTAACTGCATATTAACTGTATATTAACTGCATATTAACTTCATATTAACTGTATATTAACTGTACATTAACTGCATATTAACTGCATATTAACTGCATATTAACTGTATATTAACTGCATATTAACTGCATATTAACGGCATATTAACTGCATATTAACTGCATATTAACTGTATATTAACTGCATATTAACTGCATATTAACTGCATATTAACTGCATATTAACTGCATATTAACTGCATATTAACTGCATATTAACTGTATATTAACTGTATATTAACTGTATATTAACTGCATATTAACTGCATATTAACTGCATATTAACTGCATATTAACTGCATATTAACTGCATATTAACTGCATATTAACTGCATATTAACTGTATATTAACGGCATATTAACTGCATATTAACTGCATATTAACTGCATATTAACTGCATATTAACTGCATATTAACTGCATATTAACTGCATATTAACTGCATATTAACTGCATATTAACTGCATATTAACTGCATATTAACTGCATATTAACTGCATATTAACTGCATATTAACTGCATATTAACTGCATATTAACTGCATATTAACTGCATATTAACTGTATATTAACTGTATATTAACGACATATTAACTGCATATTAACTGCATATTAACTGCATATTAACTGTATATTAACTGTATATTAACTGCATATTAACTGCATATTAACTGCATATTAACTGCATATTAACTTCATATTAACGGCATATTAACTGCATATTAACTGCATATTAACTGTATATTAACTGTATATTAACTGTATATTAACTGTATATTAACTGCATATTAACTGCATATTAACTGCATATTAACTGCATATTAACTGCATATTAACTGCATATTAACTGCATATTAACTGCATATTAACTGCATATTAACTGCATATTAACTGCATATTAACTGCATATTAACTGCATATTAACTTCATATTAACGGCATATTAACTGCATATTAACTGCATATTAACTGTATATTAACTGTATATTAACTGTATATTAACTGTATATTAACTGCATATTAACTGCATATTAACTGCATATTAACTGCATATTAACTGCATATTAACTGCATATTAACTGCATATTAACTGCATATTAACTGCATATTAACTGCATATTAACTGCATATTAACTGCATATTAACTGCATATTAACTGCATATTAACTGCATATTAACTGCATATTAACTGCATATTAACTGCATATTAACTGCATATTAACTGCATATTAACTGCATATTAACTGCATATTAACTGCATATTAACTGCATATTAACTGCATATTAACTGCATATTAACTGCATATTAACTGCATATTAACTGCATATTAACTTCATATTAACGGCATATTAACTGCATATTAACTGCATATTAACTGTATATTAACTGTATATTAACTGTATATTAACTGTATATTAACTGCATATTAACTGCATATTAACTGCATATTAACTGCATATTAACTGCATATTAACTGCATATTAACTGCATATTAACTGCATATTAACTGTATATTAACTGCATATTAACTGCATATTAACTGCATATTAACTGCATATTAACTGCATATTAACTGCATATTAACTGCATATTAACTGCATATTAACTGCATATTAACTGCATATTAACTGCATATTAACTGCATATTAACTGCATATTAACTGCATATTAACTGCATATTAACTGCATATTAACTGCATATTAACTTCATATTAACTGCATATTAACTGTAAATTAACTGCATATTAACTGCATATTAACTGTATATTAACTGCATATTAACTTTATATTAACTGTATTTTAACTGTAAATTATTTTTTCAAAGTAAATTAAGCAAATAAATTTAAGTATGCACATTTTAAATTTTTCAATTATTATTTATTCTATGTTTTTTTTAGCTTTTACAGGATTTTCTACAGACTTTTACATATTACGTTTTTTTTAATAAAAATATACAGTTGTACAAGGTACCAAATAAAATATTAATTTTCTAAAATATATTTGTAAAGGATTATGAAATAATATGATAAAATTATAATTATAATATAAAGAACATATTCTATATACTAATATATTACTTTTAATAAAAACAATCCCCAGATATTTTCCTACCTGTTAAATATTCTTTCTTCATTAATATTTCTGTAGATTAATTTATATATAATTAATAATATAAATGTTTATATCATTTTCCTAATAACGGCCATTTATTTTTGTATACAATTTCTTTAAAAATAATATATCCTTAAAATTAAAAAAAAATAAAACGGTTGGTTACAAAAATAAATTATATAAACGTTATTGTTTAGTGTACATATTCTGCATTAAGATATCATTATATTTTTGATATCATCATTTATTATTTATATTATATTTAATATTTTTATTTTATTATTTACAGATTATATTTAATTATCATGAGTTGTATAATTCAATGATGAAATTTGCCTTATGATTTTTGACATAATTTATTTAAATTGATTTATTAGGAAATTAATTTATATATATTTACAATAAGTCAATTTAAATTTGTTTTCCAAATCTTTTTATTATTTTACTATTACAAATTGTTTTTTTAGTTTATAAATTGTGATATATGAATTGCAAATTTAGAAATATCTTCTCACATTTTACATACAAATTATATTACCTTTGATATTATATTACATTTGAATAAGGTTAATAGATCAATGTTGTTGTTTTTTCCAATTCATTCTCGATAATTGTGTAAATACTTCTTTATAAACAAAGTTACCTATAGGATATTAGGATAGCACTTGACTGTATATTAATATCACTTATACCTAGCATCATAATAAATAAAGTTATTGCTACATATTTAGATATTTATACAAAATAAAGTAACTTGTTTTATTTGCACTGTATCTTATATATATAAAAATTGTACAGTTCATACATTAAAAGTTATGATATTTAATAACTAGCTCATTCACAATAATCTAGGCACCTTATCGAAAAAAACTCTACCGTTTGATTAGAATTTTGTTTTCATTTCACAAATTGAGAGCCTACACTTTATTGTTCATCATTTTCTGATGAACCAGTCGGTTTTGTATACACGTAATATCACTTCATCGTGAAAAGATACGTCACGAGAATTGAGAGTGCATTTACTATCGTTGTTTAGAATTTATCAATGCGCGAAAACAATCGAACGTCTCCTTTGATTGACAGGTGCAACTGTACGACATGGCTCTACAGTTTACACGTACCTTATTCTTACGTACCAAGAACACCGTCTACTGTACACTAAGGTCTGAGCTTATCATGGCGCTTCACGATAAAGAGGTCCTTTCACAGTTTTGTAAACCGATTATCAAATAATCCGCTGATTTTTTTTACTAAATATAGACTATTGTTACATTCTGTATTCGATTATTACTTTACCTTTGTGTTAATAGCCTTCTTCAATAAGCTATCATCATCTTATCCCATCGCTCGGCGTTATCTAAAACCTGTTAACCTGGTTCCCGGTCTTGACCTCTTCCCTGACCGGCAGCTGACCACCATCTGCCAACTAGACCCGTGTCATAAGTTTGCCTGGTGCCTGGATGCCTGCATTCGCGAAAAGTTTGTCGATTCCAAACGAGCCAATGAGCTGCGAGGTTTCCTGGACGGCTTTTGTAGGGGTAAAGGTCACGAACAGGTTTTAGGGTTAGTAGAGGTTACTTAGTGGTAGTGTGGGTATTGGACAGTAGTGAAGGATCCTAATCTACCATGTAAACCCTCCAATACTCTACCCCATCCCTATATATCTCCTATATCCTACCACCACTGATAAACCCAAAAATTCTCTAATAACTCAATCCTCACCACTCACTACACTCCCTACACACCCATCATCACGTACATGTCATAGCCCTCACCTCCACTCCAATTCACTTTTCCTAAACTAATCCAGCCCCATCTACACCTTTCTACTCTTACTCCTTAATTTCTCTCGTTGCCATTCACCCCTGCCCTCTGACCTTTGCCCTCGTCCCTCGAACCCCTCATTACCATAGCGACCTATGTATGCTACTCTGCGATCAAAATGCCCGACATACTATTCTGGTCTCTCTCTCTTCATTGATACAAGGCATGTGTTCGCAGGAAATGCTACCCAGGGTAAGATATTGTGAGAGGATGTCAAATTAGTTGTTTCAAGTTTTATATTTATATAATCATAATATATGTTATATTATATTTCCCATAAAGGAAAATAATTATTTCATTTAATCCAGAATTGTAATAAAAAAGGTTTTTGCAATATCAAAATAACACATTCACCACAATTCAGTTGATTCCCATTTTTGGTTTTATTCTATTATTGAATTATAGATTTTGTTTAAACAAAATTTATAAATCTATCAAAATTCCTATACATTTTAATTTGAAATATTATTAATCTGTCGGTGAATCAAGGCTAAATAATCTCGTCCGCGGTTTGAATTCAACACCGATAAGTAGAGTTCATTTATAGTTTGCGAACTTGTAACCCCTTAACATTCCTACACTCGCAGCAGTCGATATCAGCCCTTATCCTCCCTCCCAAACTGTTCCCCCTACGCCGTATCCCTCAGAAATGCGAAGAGATCACCCTTTTACTGCGAATGTTGGCTCTCGGCGACGCCGCGTGGACAATCATGGACTCGCAGCAGTACAGCGAACCCAAACTGCCGGTCACCATGGTTACCGAGTTCATGGCGGCTCTGCTGAACCTGCACATCTCCGTGCAACTGAACACCGTGATGATACGACTACAGGAACCCACGGTGACCTTTCGCGCAGCAGAATATCCAGGGAGGGGGTGTGGCCTCTAGCCACGCCCCCTCCCCTCCCCCCATTTCTTCCAATCTCCTTCTTTCTCTCTTTCAACACTTACTTAATGCTCCCTCCCAATCTTCGACTTAAACGAATCATTAAATAATAGTGCGGTAGTCTTCTTTAGAAACTACAATAGAACTATTGTAGCGTGTTCAATTCATACAATAACTTGTATATCATACTCATCTATATTTCTGCGTACGATTACGAATTAAACGTTATGGTAAACAATATTAGGAATTCGACAAGATGCCCTCAACCCTGGAAAATTACTGCAACGACAATTTGACGGCTTTCATGATTGTGTTTAATTATGCCTTGAGTCTGTTCAGTATAAAGTTAGTGTTTGGGGCTTTGAGCGATTATACACACTTCTTTTTATGGAGTCAGATAACCTTCACACTCACAACTCCTTTCTCACAACTCCTCTCTCACAACTCCTCTCTCACAGCTCCTTTCTCACAACTTCTCTCACAACTCCTCTCACAACTCCTCACTCACAACTCTTTTCTCACAACTTCTCTCTCACAACTCCTCTCACAACTCCGCTCACAACTCCTTTCTCACAACTCCTCTCTCATAACTCCTCTCTTACAACTCCTCCCTCACAACTTTTCTCTCACAACTCCTCTCTCACAACTCCTCTCTCACAACTCCTCTCACAACTCCTCTCACAACTCCTCTCACAACTCCTCTCACAACTCCTCTCACAACTCCTCTCACAACTCCTCTCACAACTCCTCTCTCAACTCCTCTCTCAACTCCTTTCTCACAACTCCTCTCTCACAACTCCTCTCTCACAACTCCTCTCTCACAACTCCTCACTCACAACTCCTCTCTCACAACTCCTCTTACAGCTCCTCACTCACAACTCTTTTCTCACAACTTCTCTCTCACAACTCCGCTCACAACTCCGCTCACAACTCCGCTCACAACTCCTTTCTCACAACTCCTCTCTCACAACTCCTCCCTCACAACTTTTCTCTCACAACTCCTCTCTCACAACTCCTCTCACAACTCCTCTCGCAACTCCTCTCACAACTCCTCTCACAACTCCTCTCACAACTCCTCTCACAACTCCTCTCACAACTCCTCTCTCACAACTCCTTTCTCACAACTCCTCCCTCACAACTCCTTTCTCACAACTCCTCTCTCACAACTCATCCCTCACAACTCCTCTCACAACTCCTTTCTCACAACTCCTCTCTCAAAACTCCTCTCACAACTCCTCTCACAACTCCTCTCACAACTCTTCTCACAACTCCTCTCTCACACCTCCTCTCTCACAACTTTTCTCTTACCACATCCTATCCACGTCCTAACCACGCCCTCGCCACGCCCCCTACAGGGACATCAATACAATTCGTTGCTGCTGTAAGATCTTATTTGCATTGTCAGCAATTACTGACCACTCGTTGTTTTGGCAGGACTTCAGCCTCTCTTCTCTAGTCGACACCCTCATCAAATCTCCGGAGATCTTTGTCGACTCCATTGTATTGGACCTACTCCTGGTCAAAATCCTATTGGTCAGTTGCATTTGGGGGGGAATGGCTTAGTCGTGATCTGTTTACTTCCACTTAACATGAAATTGATATTCAGAAAGACAATTAATCTCTAATGCTTCCTTTAAGTTAATATAGATTAACTGACCCCCACGCGAACCCATGGACACTTTCTCCTTGTTGTACATCATACCGAGGATATAACTCATATAGTGGGTTATAACTGAGTTTATAACCCATTATCGTGTCCTTAACCTGGTGTTAAACCTCTCTACCCTTATTCATACACACTCCCATCTCGCTCTTATACTCTGTGCCTACCACTACTTACTACCCAATAAGCACTATAAGTATAGAGGTTATAACTTCCGTTCCTTATATCCATTTAGTTTTAAGCGAGATTCCCAATTATATTTTACCACAAGAATTGATTATCAACTTCTTTTTGCATTTTGGTCCGAATTTCTAAATTTGCGAGATGTAAATTGTAACAGTAAATTATTTAAAACATTTTCTAAATTGTTAAGTATTCTACCAGTAAAATTAGCAATTAAGGGTGAAAATTGTGTTAAAATTTAAATAACAATTGTGTACATGAATTTGGCAATATAAATATGATTTAATTCAAGTTAAAATAAATAATTATTAATCGTGATATCATCGTTACAATGGGAGTGCAAATAAAATATATGTCATTGATAAACAATTCTACCTGTAAAATATTGGTGAGTAACCCACTTACACTCATCCTAACCCCCTCCTCTATACCCCTTTCCTAACTCGTTAATATGAGCCCCACCTTAACTCTTCCTTAACGCTCCTCCTCTATACTCCCTCCCTAACAACCCCCTAACACATCCTCCATAACCTTTCCCTAACTCCTCCCTAACACACCCTCCCTAACCTTTCCCTAACCCCTCCCTAATACACCTTCCCTAACCTTTCCCTAACACGGCCTCCCTAGCACACCCTCCCTAACCTTTCCCTAACCCCTCCCTAACACACCCTCCCTAACCTTTCCCTAACCCCTCCCTAACATACCCTCCCTAACACGGTCTCCCTAACACACCCTCCCTAACCTTTCCCTAGCCCCTCCCTAACACACCCTCCCTAACAAACCCTCCCTAACAAACCCTCCCTAACCTTTCCCTAACCCCTCCCTAACCTTTCCCTAAATCCTCACTAACACACCCTCCCTAACCTTTCCCTACCTTTCCCTAACCCCTCGCTAACACACCCTCCCTAACCTTTCCCTAACCCCTCCCTAATACACCTTCCCTAACCTTTCCCTAACACGGCCTCCCTAGCACACCCTCCCTAACCTTTCCCTAACCCCTCCCTAACACACCCTCCCTAACCTTTCCCTAACCCCTCCCTAACATACCCTCCCTAACACGGTCTCCCTAACACACCCTCCCTAACCTTTCCCTAGCCCCTCCCTAACACACCCTCCCTAACAAACCCTCCCTAACAAACCCTCCCTAACCTTTCCCTAACCCCTCCCTAACCTTTCCCTAAATCCTCACTAACACACCCTCCCTAACCTTTCCCTACCTTTCCCTAACCCCTCGCTAACACACCCTCCCTAACACGGCCTCCATAACCCCTCCCTAACACACCCTCCCTAACCCCTACCTAACCTTTCCCTAAATCCTCCCTAAAACACCCTCCATAACCTTTCCCTAAATCCTTCCTAACTCCTCCCTAACCTTTCCCTAACCCCTCCCTAACCTTTCCCTAACCCCTCCCTAACACACCCCCTAACCTTTCCCTAACCCCTCCCTAACACACCCTCCCTAACCCCTCCTAACCCATCCCTAGCCCCTCCCTAACACACCCTCCTTAACCCCTCCCTAACACTCCCTAACCCCTCCTCTTACAGCCCAATAAACATCGCAAGTATGTTCACAGGCAGACAATTTGTATGCTGATTAAGGTATACAACAAAATCCACCCAAACAAATTCAACGATATCGTGGTGGAGTTAGAAACTAGCACCGAGGTTTGAATGCTTGGACAATGGGTTGCCTTAGCGCTATTAGGTAATACTAAGTTACTATTACGCAATAGTTACCTAATGGTATATCTTGCGCGTCTCGTATGCGAAGTTTATAGAAATACCCTGGATTCGTAATCGTTCATTAATAACGCAAAGTTAAAATAACGTAATTTATATAAATGTAACTTTAATTTCGTTTGAATCATAAATTATCTCTTAACACCTCTAGATAATGGCATTACTTGCATTTTTACACCGATACTAGAACCAAACATTAATTTAATAGTTCAATTGAGTTAGTCATTAGATTTGTCGAGTAAAACTGACTGCAGTTTTTTTATTTTACAAACTTTTAAAGCACAAGTGACACAATAATTGCATTTTTTAACAATCAACAAATAAATAATAATGTTGTTTATAGTTTGTATTGAAAATACTTAATTATTCAAATATAAGAATAAATGCAATCAATTTTAAATACAAAATCGATTTGAATTTTTCTATGAATTTACGTCACCAATATCAATAATATTATTAATAATTGATTTTAATATTAAATTTATATGCAATACATTAAATATTCTATATTTAAAGTGTATTTATTTTAAATTATTATGAGCAAATGAATGTGTAGTAATTGGATATTTTGGTAAAGAAATTCTAGTTTTAATATATTTAATTCAATTAGATCAAAAAAGATAGTAACTGAATGTTCAAATTAATAAATAGATAAATAAATAAATTTGAAATTGTGTTATAAGCTTTTTGATGATGAGATGTTGTTATTCCAGCTCTTTATAATTAATATACTTCATTTAATATATGAAATAATAAATATGGATATATATTTGTAGTATAAAAACAATTATAAATCAATTAAAATGTAATATCAATTTGTAAAATATAATATTTATACCACTACTACCACTATAACTACCCCTACCACTACTACCACTACCCCTACTGCCACTACTACTACCACCACTATCACTACCCCTACCACTATTTTTAAATTGAGTTATAAATAAAGTGATTATAAATATAATTTTTAATAAATACCATCACAATACTCATCATGTATACAGTTCATATTTATTAGGTCCTAATTAACTTTAGATAAGTTAAAATTGTATATTTATATGTTGGTAATTTTAACTAAGTAATTAGTTTTATACGCTACATGTCTCTATATATTACTCTGATCATAATTTGTTGGTAATCTTCCATTATTTTGAGTGTATTTATGTATCTTACATATCCATCTATAACATACCCATGTATATTTATTTGTATTTACACATTTATATAACAATTCACATCTGTAATATAATATAATGATTTTATTTATATTTGCAACTTATTTTATTTTATTGAAGTTATTACTTCACATTTTTCATATACAAAATATATATATATATTATATAATATGATTGTACAATCAAATACTAAAACTAGTGTATTAATATTAACCATACCAATTATATAATCATATTCAAATTAGTCAGTATTTATTGAGTTATTGCCATCTTCATTTTGACTAGATTTGGAACTAATTGATGTATTAATTCATTATTATCATAATTTAACAATGGATTATAAATATAATCATCTGATATTTCATTAATATGTAATTTTGAATTAGTTTCTTATAGGTGTCACTTTGTTTATTTACTTAATATTTTAAAAATTAAACATGAATATTAATAAAAAGTTTCTAGATTCTTTATCCAGAATTATATGTACCAGTATTTATCTTTATGTATAATTATGAAGTGTTTAAATATTGAGAATTTATAAAATGCTGTCACTTGTGCTTTAACTTTATCTTCTGCCCATAATTTATTAAGAACAATTAAAATTCTTCTATTATTTTTGATTATGAGTAATAATATATATGTGTACTTGTTATTGAGAATAAGTAATCATATTACATAAGTATTACATTATTGGCAAGTATACAAAATTATCAGAAGCATATTTAGTTATAAATTTTAATTAAAATCATTTTATTATACGAGGCGATAATATAATATACATGTATTATAATTAAATAAAATATTATATCAAATATCGGGCAACTCCAGGTCTATAGCATCTAGTATATATATGTATATATATATATATAAGATGTATATATATATATATATATTAGTATTTATTAATTGTTTTAATAGAAGATTTAGTTTAAATTATTTCAGTTGAAGATTTATGATTAGTTTAAAATGTGACAAAATTAAAAATCTTAAATTCATTATTTAATTTTATTTTCATGAGATAAATATTGATTAATATTTAAAATGTTATACTTTTTTTCAGGATGCAACAGATATTCAGGATGAATTTGAAAAACTTGCGACTATTAATATAAATTACCAGAAAAATTTTCAAAATAAGAATTAAATTCTACATTCTATGAAATATTAAATAAATAAATCTAATAAATTTATATTTATACAATTTGTAGTAAAAAATAATTTATTTATTTATTTATATCAATTTAATTATTTAAAAAATTTACAATAATAATAATCACATAATTTCATATTTCGTGGGACATTCTCCGATGAAATATATATAAATCCACAGAAAGGTTATAAAACCCCTCATAATATCAAGGATAACATGCCGGAAGTGGTTGGTTGCCATACTTTGCAGTCTACTGCCACTAGGGGTGTTTTGTTCAAACTGGATCTGCATAGACGTTGAAGAGTATCGCGAACGCCACGAAAACTGTATAAATTGCAGCCGATGTCCATAAGAGATATTTCTCCCAGCGTTGTACCACTAAATTTCTGAGCACAGCCGTACCCACGAGTATACCTGCGATAAGTATTGCATGAGTAGTAGTAGTATAAGTAGTATAAGTAGATTGACAGTATATATATCTATGGGAATATTATATTACGAGTTACGTTATGTAATAAGATATCGATTATATTGTAATCCTGAAGTTCGTTAATTGAATTATTTGTCCGAGTTCGGGAAAAGAGGGCAAATTTAACGAGGTACTACTAAATTTAATTTAGTAAATTATACTAAACGCCAACAACGCCATGTCATGCTAGGGTTGGGCCGTTATAATTGTTATGTAGGAGACAACAATTGCTTGGCGTAAGAAATCTGCGTTTACTATGAACATTGTTTCGCTTACCCGTAATAAAACCCATGATATGAGCGATGTAAGAGATATTCTTATTTTCGCCAATGAATCTCGAGTAAATCATATTTCCGAAATCAGCTGCAGCTAATTAATAACGAAGTTCCTAATTAGCCTTATTTAATGTAGGCATATCAATATATATTAATTAATTTGTGGTAAATTTACTTTAAAAATAGATAATTCATAAAATTAAAAAAAAGCGATATTGAAATTATAAAAACATTCAAATAAAATAATGTATTGGCATTAAAGAAATAATACAAATTGTATCTAATATATGTATCATAAATGTGATAAATTAAAATTTGTAATATCAATTATCCATTAATAAATCAATAAGAACTTAGAGCGTGTACAGTTTACACTAAAGTAACTTCTAAATGTGATGTTATATTTAAATAAAAGTTAGCAAATAGTAAGTTTAAAGTGAATTTGCCAACCTATAATACTCCAGAAAATTAATCGAATGGGAGCACTGAGCATTGCTTGCAGAATTGAATTATCCAAAGTAAATTTCATTTCTTTCCAATTCTGGTCAAGTATTAAGTAAATAAATTAATAAAGACGAATGAAGTAATGATGAGCTCGCGTTAGATAGGAATGCGATTCTTATAATTAATATTTCAATAATAATCATTTGTTATCATATTTAAAATATTTAATGTGTATGTCGGAGATATTTTAAATCAAATATTATTTGGGTGTAAATTTATTTACTGCATAGATAAAAGGTGTTTGAAGATGAGACTAATATAAATTTTCGTGAATAATTTAAAGTTTTTCTTTCAAGAAATTTCAAAATAATCGATGCCATCTTCGAATGGTAGAGTTCCTGGCCCAGTTGAAAAATAACCATGATGATGATGGAGAAATGAGCTCCGATGAGAGCGTAACTGCCTCCGCTAGCTCCGACCAAGTAAACATCTCGATCGAATACGGAACAGCCGAGAGAACCTGCGAGTGAACTTTGGATTGAAATACGCAAGTCACGATTTTAGTAAATAAACTTTTGGATGAAACTCGACGAGTAAAAAATATTTAAGTTAACTAAGGTAGGCAGAAAGGAAATAGAAGTATTTTTAAATATACAATAAGTATATATATATATATATATATGAATACACACAATATGTAACTAAACTACCAAATAGAAATTTCAAACCCAAACCCCACATCCACACGTTAGTAGTAACCCTAGAAAAACCTGCGATAACTCCAAAAACGTAGACGAATCCAACTCTGTGAAATTTGTGAACCATCTCTAAAGGCAGTCCAATTAGAAGTTGAAATGCCATATTTGATATCAAGTGAACGTATCTGAATTAAGGTACGACATCAAGAAAAAAGAGTTGAACCAGACGTGCTATTTATATATTATCATTTACATCGCAAGAGTTGCGATAGAATGACTGCGAAATGTAAGGAGGCGGGTTTGTCGAATGGGTTCGCCGTCGAATGAAATCACCGACCGCGACAAACACCCGGGAGATCTCGACGCACCAATTACCCGCACCAACCCGGCGTGTAGAAACATATAACTGACGAATCTCCAGGCCTCTCTTCTCAGATACGGAGAGTAGATCAACGGGGAGAGTCTGTCTATGCCGTCCGTAGCCGTTACCGCATTCGGTGTGTCCTCTAATTCGACCAGGTAGTAGATGAATACGGCCACCTAGTGAGAAGGTTGAGCATTGCTTAGCGAGGTGTACGTAAACAAGAGTTTACACCAGTTAGTCGCACATAAATGTTATTTGAGAAATATCTCCAGCACAGATTACTCAAGGACTGTTTACTCTAAAAGTAATTACTCATTAGTTATTTTTTGAGTACTAATTACTCGAATATTTAATTCCCTGGTAGTCGTGTATTTATATCATGGAATTAAATTTGTGAATTAAAAGTAGACTTCTGAATTCCAGTTTTTACAATATTGCAATATTTCAATAAAAACACGAAACAAAGATAAATTGTAATGTGTTTTACTGTAAAGTGTATTAATGAAATTCAGAAGTAAAATAGTAAGATTCCAAATATATTTATAATTATATATAAGTACAAGTTATGTCAACAGTCAAGTTATGTCAACAGTCAAGTCAAGTCAAGTAATCTCAACAGTCAAGTCAAGTTATATCAACAGTCAAGTCAAGTTAAGTTATATCAACAGTCAAGTCAAGTCAAGTTATGTCAACAGTCAAGTCAAGTCAAGTAATCTCAACAGTCAAGTCAAGTTAAGTTATGTCAACAGTCAAGTCAAGTCAAGTTATGTCAACAGTCAAGTCAAGTCAAGTTATGTCACTAGTCAAGTCAAGTCAAGTTATGTCAACAGTCAAGTCAAGTCAAGTTATGCCAACAGTCAAGTCAAGTTAAGTTATGTCAATAGTCAAGTTAAATTATGTCAACAGTCAAGTCAAGTTAAGTTATGTCAACAGTCAAGTCAAGTCAAGTTATGTCAACAGTCAAGTCAAGTCAAGTTATGCCAACAGTCAAGTCAAGTTAAGTTATGTCAATAGTCAAGTTAAATTATGTCAACAGTCAAGTCAAGTTAAGTTATGTCAACAGTCAAGTCAAGTCAAGTTATGCCAACAGTCAAGTCAAGTTAAGTTATGTCAATAGTCAAGTCAAGTCAAGTTATGTCAACAGTCAAGTCAAGTCAAGCTATGTCAACAGTCAAGTAATTTAGTGGTATTTCTTTTCTATGTAAATATGTAAAAAGCATATTTCATACATCTAAGTTGACTAGATATTAATTTACTAACTCGTATAAGCTACTATAGGAATGGTATGTATTAATGTATTCATTTGACTACATAATAACAAATCGTCAGCGTTAGGAAAACAATAAAGATTATTACCACCCATTAGGCCCACGTCATTGTAGGATATATAATTACAGTTATAAACGCCCTCCTCGTTTGCAAAACTGTACTCGCCTGGGCCATTGAGATGGCGAATATGAACAGAGGCGGCGGTACGCAGTCGTAGTGGTCAAGGTAGTCGTCGGCTTGTTTTCGAGGTGCTACAGACCTGACCGCTGTCCAGAGGAGATATCTTAATCCGGTCGGACGGCGACCATTGTCCACCTGGCAATGAAAATGTTGATTTTAGGAAATTAGAAATTAGACCAGCAAGTACAATGTGTTGAACTATAATAAGAAAGTTATCATTGTCTAAGGTGTGTAGTTAACTTGAATAGCATGACATTAATATCAAATAGATAATATAACATCATATATCCTACTACTACCATACATTAATCTTTACATAATTTCAATATATTGAATAGAGAAACATAATTATATAAATATATTTTATTTTTACAAACAATTTGTACAAATGTTCAGTTTTCCATTTTCAATATTCGAAAATCAAGATTTAATATTTAATTTGTATAAATTATATATAAATATTTTATTATATTATTAATATCTAATATTATATTATATTATTAATATCTAATATTATATTATATTATTAATATTTAATATTATATTATATTATTAATAGCTAATATTATATTATATTATTAATATCTAATATTTGAAAGTCTTAGCAAGATAATATTTTCAAAGTAAATGTACTCCAGACTACCATCTCCTTAATAATCAATTGATAGATACTTACTACTACTTACACACTTTATGTAATTATACTACTACTACTACTACTAATTCTTATAACTTATACTCTTATACCTTACTTTACTATTACCATTGCTTCCTATACAACCTATAAACTACTAATACTACTAATTCTAATGTAAGTAGAAGTACTTCTCCTAACATATCGCCTGTATTCGTCATATGACAGGTAGCCGTCTTTATTTCTATCAGCCGCCCTCGCAATTTTCCTCCGAGCGGCTTCCGAAAGTCCCAAATTGTGCAATTTGGAGTTGACCTCTCGCATCAGAATTGCTCCGCCATTCTAAGGTCGAGATGTGTTAGCTAATACCTACAATCTTTGGTAGTACCGTGCGATGGTACGGTGGGAAGCGAGGTCTTTTGTATAGAAATACAAAATGAATACAACAATAATTTCACTAACCTGCCGGAAAAGATGTTCAATGTTCTGTAAAAGAATTTTATTGAAATAAAATATAATTTTACCTTATTAATTATCAATAATTATACACAAATTAATTAATTATATTAATTTATTAATTTATAATTAAAATTTCACATTTTTGAATAATATTTATTAGTACAAATAATAGTTAGTTTATAAAGGAGTAATATTATAGAGTCAAATAAATATATATAGTATACTATAATATTAATAATACATATATTATACATTACTATATTTGCCCTACTAAATAGAATGAGTTATTGAATTGTTATTAAGTTTTTGAGTTATTAATGTACTAAATTATTAAATTGTTTGTTTATTAACTTATAAAGATATTGTATTATAAAGTTAATAAATTATTAAGTTACCCAGTTATTAAGTATCTAATTATTAACGTATTAAGTCCATCTTCTCATATCTTCAATTATTTAACTTCAGAACCTAAATATTCCAATTATATAATTCACTATTATTTATATTTATATTAACTATTATTATATTATTTACTATTATTTATTATTTATATTTCATCACATCGTGCATAATATATAGCAATATTTTCAAACTAGATTCAGTTTATTTAAAGAAATCTTGTAATTTCTAGAATAATTGTTACATTTAAATGTAACAATTAATCTTAATACAATGGTATATATATATAAACGATAAAGTTAAAATTCAAATCTCAAAAACATACCTTTCATGAATAAACATACTAATATCATAATTAATTTATACTATAAAGTAAAGGAATTACATCCGAAGTAGTTATATTTTCTAAATCTAGATTTATAATTATAAAAACTCTGATTGATGAGAATGTACACTTTATTAATCACTATTATTATATCATTATATTTTTATTTAAATATTTAGATAAATTTATATATAGAAAAACTATAAATATTATATAATCTGCTAAACATAATAATTACATTAGCTCTGCATACCTGGGGACAGTCAGCATATATCTCAAATGACATTACAAATACATTGTCTCTGGCATAACGCATATTAATTATCTATACTATAATTCCTATGATGTATGAATTTTTTAAAATTATTTCAAAATATAATCAGTGTGCAGTTAAATAAATTAAATATTTGTTGGAAAATAAAAGAACATATTAGTAAATGTGTATAAAATTGTATCAATTACAAATAATTGTTGAATCAGCATATAAGAAATATCAATGTAAATTATGAAGTATTCTAAAATCAATACCGTAGAATTTTTTAAACTTCTACGAGCTCTAAAGGAAATAATTGTTTCATTAAAATCCAGTTGCGCAGTGCCTCCAATTCAGAACAATAAATGATGGTCAGGGCAATATTAGATCCATTTGCACGAACTCACCTCGGTTATTTCTATATTATCGGGCATTTCGAATGATCCGTCGTGGGTAGGGTTAATAACGCTAGTTAGGGTTTTTTTTACGGGTTGCAAGGTTTTTAGATTCGAACGTCCGATATCGAATACAATCCACCGAGAATGGCCGTACTTTACACACACAGAGAGAGAGAGAGAGATAGAGATGTGACAGAGTAGAATACACCCCCATTAACAATCTCTTACTCATCTTTAGCAGTTTGATTTATTAGCCTGGGGCGATTACCGTTTCTCGGGCTCGAGAAAGAGTTAAATCAACGCGTACAGGGTTTGTCACGCTTCGCTAAACTTTGTCGTACTACGTCATCGTAATGACGTACCGTTAAGGAACCAAGATACAATAATCGCATATGATTACGTAATTTCAAGTATGTAATGTTTTAATATTAAGTAGTGTCGGTTTTTGTTGTCAAAATGTAACAATAATAAAACATAAAATGCAAAAATAATAATTTAATAAATATATTTATCTTATTAATAGAAAATTAATATTAAATATGTCAATTATTTATCAACCCAAAGTTGGTTCATATAATATATGTAATAAGGTATATAATAATATGTAGTAATATACCGTTAGTGTATATTGTGAATTATATTATTTCATCTTTACTATTTTGATAATTATAATTTTTAAAATTAGTAAATAAAACAATAAAAATAATATATTTTCTAAAAATAAAAAGCAATTAGAAATGGGATGAAATTCAAAATCAAATTCAATTACAACAGAAGAAAGCTACCATTATTTATTGGTAAAGAATAGATATTAGTATTGATTTCAATGTGTCATATAGATGTATCAAACAGTATAGGGTGTAAAACAGCTCATAATTCATGTGATAAAAACATTAAAATGTAAAATATAAAAATAAATGAAATATAAAAAAAAAATTTCGCTTTCAAATAATCTTTTTAGATATTGAAAATGTACTAAATAAGTTTCAATAAGTTGGTAAAATAAAACTGCAGGGCAGTAAGCAGTTGGTCTGTTTTTAAAATCTTATAAAAGTAATCGAATAAAATAAATAGATAAAAGAAAAAACTCGAATATCATAGGAATTAAGTTAAGAAAGGGTTGGATAGGCTTCTGCAGTTTAGATGGTATTGCATTTGGTCGTACTCAAACTTGAGTACGCCCAAGCTGAGGTATTCGCAAGCAGAGGTATGTTAATACGTAAAGTAAGTGAATGAAATATTAATAAATAAAAAGTAAAGGTATATTGATTCTAATTCGCAAAATTCAAAAACCAAAGAAACGAATAATGGTTTTCTATTTAGGCTTGCTATTGTTTTGGGATATAGTTTGTCAGGAACCTCGTTAGTTCGCAGATACGCAATGCTCGCCCCCGAAATGAACTTTGAACTCTCACATGGGGTTGCCATACACATTGAACAAGACGGCGAAAGTGAAAAATCCAATGTATATTGCAGCCGAAATCCACAAGAGATAACGCTCCCATGACTTTACCACCAGGTTTTTAAGTACAGGGGTACCAACTAGGATACCTGTGTATAGTAGGGGTAGTAGTAGTGGTTAGTGTGTAGAGAATGTGGTGTGTGGTAGTAGTAATGGTTAGTGTGTAGGGAATGTGGTGTAGGGAATGTGGTGTGTGGTAGTGTGGGGTACTAGTGGTGGTTAGTGTGTAGGGATGGTAGTTTGGAGGTAGTAGTGGTGGTGTTGTGTGTGGGGAATGCGATATATGGTAGTGTGGGGGTAGTAGTGGTGGTTAGTGTGTAGGGATGGTAGTTTGAAGGTAGTGATAGTGGTGTTGTGTGTGGGGAATGCAATGTATGGCAGTTTGGGGGTAGTAGTGGAGGTTAATGGTGACGATATGATTGACGGGATTGTTTGGAAGGTCAGCGGGTCTAAAAGCTATAGTGTGGTGGGGATAATAAAGGATCTGGAGACGGTATGATTCATGGGGGCAGTTTTGAGGCAATGAGGGCCCACAATGTGTGGTATGTAGAGGTGAAGATATGGTAGAGGAGGTAATGTAACACTGGGCATGTGTGAGTGAGTGCATGTGTGTGTGTGTGTATATGTGAGTGTGTGAGTGTGTACGTGTGTTGGTATGTGTGCATGATAATATGTATATCTAAGTGTAAATGGCACAAAACCTGTCAGGAAGCCCATAAGATGAGCAATGAATGACACCTGAAGGTCACCAATTCCATAGTAACGCTGGTACACTACGCTGCCAAAATCCATACCCACTATTGAGTGGGGTTACGGAAGGGTCAACTCATCGAAGGATATATACGAGTGGTATTTAGATATTACTAAAGGCTGGAAACTAGAAATAGTAGAAAGGGGGATAAATATTCAATTGTTTATACAAAATAAAATTAAATTAACATCAATTGCTAATAATTACTGTAATATTACAAGAATAAAAGAATATAAATTGAATTGTGTTTTATGGAATATAATATGGTGATTATTTCAAAATATTATTTGAAATATAATTAATAATTTTTAATAATAGATAATAAATTTAACCATAAATTTAATAAAATCTTTCAATATTTATTAAATATTAATTTGTTAGATAATTATCTATGCATTACTACTATATAATTTATATCTATAGTGTAGTATCGAAATACAATATCATATAAACATATAACGGGTAATTAAAACACGTTTACAATTCTCGCCAAAGTGAGTTCAAACTTTGACCTATACGTACCCAGAGCGGTCCAGAAGAACAGTCTGACTGGTGCGCTGAGTATTGCTTGCATAATGGTATTGTCCAGCGTGAAACGCATCTCCTTCCAATTCTGTACCGAGGCGAAGTGTAAACGTTTTGTAGTGTCTACGTTATACGGTTATAATGTATTTCAATACTATACAATCGTATCAAATATATCTATATCTAGTATATTCTATTGTTAAGCCCAGCTCCGGTGTGATTGGTCACTCGTGTGCCACCTGGAGTTTTTATTATAATTATAAATTCGGCTTACAGTTGATTAATTGGGAATACTAAAATTGATATCGAGTAGAAATAAACTATAAATGCCAATATAGAAAAATAAATATAATCTATATATATATATAATATATCTATAGAATATATAACATATCTATATATATTTATATAAGATATAATATATAATATATCTATATAAAATATAATATATAATATATCTATATAAAATATAATATATAATATATCTATATAAAATATAATATATAATATATCTATATAAAATATAATATATAATATATCTATATATAAGATATAATATATTTATATAAAATATAATATATAATATATATATATAAGATATAATATATATATATAAGATATAATATATAATATATCTATATAATATATAACATATCTATATAATCTATTCACAAGGGAGAACCATAATGACAATAGCGAAGTGAGCTCCGACTAAAGCATAACTTCCTCCACTTGCTCCCACCAAATATGTTTCTTTGTCGAATATTGAGGATCCGAGGGATCCTGCATTAAAGTTATTATGGAATTATGATATTTAATAACTAATATTTCATAGTGAACAGAGAAATGAATATACATTATTTACTTAAAGTTGTGGAAGGTCATATTATGATTATTATAATTAAAAAAGCAAATGAATTGCAAAGTTATTTAATTGATTTAGAAATAGATTCGTATTTCTAACAAAAATGTTTCCATTTTCTCTATCAAATAATTAGGTTAAAGATATAATTTAATAATAAATGTAAAAATTAACTAAACAATAAACAATAATAAATACCAATAACAATAACAAAATACCATAATTTCTTAAAAGCCATTCTTGATTAATGTTCTAATTTTAATAATGACAACAGAATCAATAAAACAATTTAATATATTTATATACATTTATATATATATATATATATATATATATATATAAATATATATATATATATATATATATAGATATACATATATATATATATTTATATATATATATCTATATATATATATATATATATATATATATATGTATATGTATATGTATATATATAAATATATATATATATATATATATATATATATATATATATATATAGATATACATACATTTATATATATATACTAATAATAAACCTGCAATTACGCCCAAAATGTAGACGAATCCAACCCTGTGAAATTTGTGAACCATTTCTAAAGGCAGTCCAATTAGAAGTTGAAATGCCATATTTGATATCAAGTGAACGTATCTGAAACATGTAAAATGTGTCGATATTAAGAATTGTACTGAATTAGAAATCAACAAATTGGAAATGACTAAAGAATTTACATTTCTGGAAACACACGGTCAAAATAAACTCAGTTGTCGAGTTATTTTCAATTCACGATCATTGTAAGACAGCCCAACCCCGTAGTAATGCGTACCTAACCCCAGGCGTATAAGTACCTAACCCCAGGCGTATAAGTACATAATACAAGGTGCATGCATACTTACACCCAGGTGCAAGCGTACCTACACCCAGGTGCAAGCGTACCTACCCCAGGCGTATAAGTACCTAACCCTAGGTGCATATGTACCTAACCATAGGTGCAAGCGTACCTAACCCCAGGTGCAAGTGTACCTAACCCCAGGTGCATGAACATGTATGATGCAAAACGCCAGACTTCATGCCTCAGATACGGAGAAAAGACGAGTGGGGAGTCTAAATCAATGCCACCACTAGATGTCACCGGTGTATCGGTGTCCTTCAATTTGACCACGTAATATATGAACACGGCGATCTGCCGATAAAGATAAAGGTTAAAGGTTAAAAGTCAAGCATTGATTTCCAATGATGTTTTTAAATCTGTTTTTTTTTTAATTCGTTTATAACAAAAAATGAATTAATTTTTCATTTATTTAATATCTATAGAAATCTAATAGAAAGAAATGATTTAAAATGAGTTGTTATCAGAAGTAACAAAAGTATACGTGCTTTTAATAATGATAGGGGTTTGGCTTACTCGAAGTGAGATGATGATAGGTACGTGGGGGTTCACGACTACAATAGGTACAATAGATAAATGGGACAGATCGTCGCGTCACAAATCTGCTAGTAGAGCTGATAATCGTAGGGGCGCGATGATTGGAGTTAAATAGGGTTCGACTCACCTCTATTATGGAGATTGAGAGTATAAACAGAGGCGGGGGCATGCAGTTGTAATGATTCAAGTAGTTCTCGGCCTCTTTTCTAGACGCTACCGAACGGGCAGCAGCCGCCAATAAATAGCGGAGCCGGGATGTGTTGGAGGGCTTCTCCACCTGGCGAGAGAATCGGTTAGCGTTGGAGTTCGGGATGGGGTTACGAGGGCAGGAGGAGGGAAGAGGTCAGGGTTGAGGGTAAATGGAAAGGGTTAGACTACTCCTCAACGTGGAAAGAGAAAGTGGTGTTGGGCCGGGGTTAAGTAGTGTAGTGTCGGGTGCAGATACACGGGTTTTGATGAGTAGGGCGCAATGGAAAATAGCCGATGTAGGCATTATAGAGGAGAGGGGCGAAGATCGACTCGTTAGAGGTGTATGGAAAGAGTGTTAACGGCGTGTACTAATTAGGTAGCGAGCTAGGCGCCTATAGGTGGCGCTAACGTAGGCGGCGCTAACGTAGGTGGGGCTAACGTAGGTGGCGCTAACGTAGGCGGCGCTAACGTAGGCGGCGCTAACGTAGGCGGCGCTAACGTAGGTGGGGCTAACGTAGGTGGGGCTAACGTAGGTGGCGCTAACGTAGGCGGCGCTAACGTAGGCGGGGCTAACGTAGGCGGCGCTAACGTAGGCGGGGCTAACGTAGGCGGCGCTAACGTAGGTGGCGCTAACGTAGGCGGCGCTAACGTAGGCGGGGCTAACGTAGGTGGCGCTAACGTAGGCGGCGCTAACGTAGGCGGCGCTAACGTAGGCGGGGCTAACGTAGGTGGCGCTAACGTAGGCGGCGCTAACGTAGGTGGCGCTAACGTAGGCGGCGCTAACGTAGGTGGCGCTAACGTAGGTGGCGCTAACGTAGGCGGCGCTAACGTAGGTGGCGCTAACGTAGGCGGCGCTAACGTAGACGGGGCTAACGTAGGTGGCGCTAACGTAGGCGGGGCTAACGTAGGCGGCGCTAACGTAGGCGGCGCTAACGTAGGCGGCGCTAACGTAGGCGGCGCTAACGTAGGTGGCGCTAACGTAGGCGGGGCTAACGTAGGCGGGGCTAACGTAGGCGGCGGTACCGTAGGTGGCGCTAACGTAGGCGGCGCTAACGTAGGCGGCGCTAACGTAGGCGGGGCTAACGTAGGCGGGGCTAACGTAGGTGGCGCTAACGTAGGCGGGGCTAACGTAGGCGGGGCTAACGTAGGTGGCGCTAACGTAGGCGGGGCTAACGTAGGCGGGGCTAACGTAACTGCGATACTCTTCGTAAGTGAGGTAGCCGTCGCGGTTGTTATCGGCGGCTCGGGCAATGTCACGCTTGACCGAACGCGGCAGACCGAGCTCGTCGAGTCGAGCTTCGATATCGCGCATGGCCAACATGCCGTCGTTCTGTTGGAGGTGACGGAGTTCGGAGGTGAAGGTTACGGAGTCGCTAGCGAAGGAGATGGAGTCGCTAGCGAAGGTGACGGAGTCGCTAGTGAAGGTGACGGAGTCGCTAGCGAAGGAGACGGAGTTGCTAGCGAAGGAGACGGAGTTGCTAGCGAAGGAGACGGAGTCGCTAGTGAAGGAGACGGAGTCGCTAGCGAAGGAGACGGAGTCGCTAGCGAAGGTGACGGAGGTGACAGAGTCGCTAGCGAAGGAGAAGGAGTCGCTAGCGAAGGAGACGGAGTCGCTAGCGAAGGTGACGAAGTCGCTAGCGGAGTAAGGAAGCGACGTGGGGGCGATGTGGGGGCGATGTGGGGGCGACGTGGGGGCGACGTGGGGGCGACGTAGGGGCGATGTGGGGGCGATGTGGTTACGTAAATCACCTCGGCTGAAAAGAACTGGAGAAATACTGCTGGGCGAGTGTAAGCAAAGGTAACGGGGGTCGAGGTCAAGTGAAGAGTAAGGTCACCAGGGGTCGTGAACTAAAGGTTAACTCTAGTGTTACTACATATATCATATATTCGGGTCTTCACACTAGAGGCAAATCACTCTTTACGTCGGAAAATAGATAACGCTCGATGAAACGAGATCAAAAAGAAACATAGAAAGAGATACAGAAGCTACTAAGGTCACCAATGGCGGAATAACACCATATAAGGTTTCATAAACCCAGCTTGAATGCATCTCAGTGAAAAGCTACGGATAATTTGTATTCTGTTCAATTTCGCAGGGCTGAAATGAACATCTTCATCTAGTTTCAAATTAGAAGTTGTAAATATAATTATAGAGTGTAGTTCTTTGTAATATACTGTAGTTTATTGGGGAAACAGTGACATTTCTCAGAATAATCCTATGTTAATAATATATAGATCTCGATGCATTAAACACTATATCCTATAATAACATGTATGTGTATTAATATCTGTACATAATTACTAAAACCTGCTATTTACATTCTAATGTAAAATCTGCTGTAAATCTACAGATATTTAGTTCAGATAGCATTAATTGGTATTTGTAAAGGAATGCAAAAACATATACAAACACACACTCACAAATACACTCACTCACTCACTAACATATGCACACACACACTCACACACATCTCACTTACTCACACATAGACACTCACTCACACATACACACACTCACACACTAACTAAATCATACACCCATAGACAAACTCACACACATTCACTCTCTCACACACAAACAGACTCACTCACCAACACACTCACATACATTCACTCTCTCACACACATACTCACTAAATACACATTTCACTCACTAAATATAAAATTTACTTACTATAACATCACTTTATTCACTAAATACACATTTTATTCAGTAAAAACTCCCTTTACTCACTAAATACACACTTTACTCACTAAATACATACTTTATTCACTAAAAACTCACTTTACTCACTAAAAACAAACTTTACTTGCTACTAAGCATTTCAATTCACTGAATACAATACTTTATCTTTCACTCCATCAAAACAATAGATTGGTGGGATAGTGTAGTTGGATGCATAACACCCATTGTGTTCCATGTAAATAACTGCTAAGATTTATTTATATTTTAGTGTCGTCCGTAATCTTCATGTGTATCTATTTTTGTTTTCCTTTATCTCCCTCAACAAAATGTTTATTATAATCTCACACTTTTGTTGGTGACCCAAATATTTAAGTTTAAATAAACAAATTACAAATTATACAATTACTCTGACACACTTACACACTCACATACACACATACAAACTTACATACATACACACACGCATACACACACATGGATACACATACACACTTAAATACCCACACACACACACGCATACACACATGGAAACACACACACACTTATACACACACACACAAACACTTACATACACACACACACACACACACACACACACACACACACACATAAGACTATTTCTCAGCTACCTCTGATAGCTAAGATATTAGAAAAGATAGTCTACAAACAACTTATTTCATACTTGACTAAATATAACTTACTTGATAATATACTTGATAATAGACAAAACGGTTTCCGACAAGGACATAGTTCTGAAACTACTCTACTTTCACTTTTTTACGACTTACATACTTTACTGGCCAATAAATCAATACTTTACTTTACTGGCCAATAACAAATCTCAACAACTAATACAACTTGACTTATCCTCTGCGTTCGATACACTTGCATTTAACACTGTTATAGGTAGATTACAAAATATAGGACTAAAAGATATTCCTCTCTTTTGGTTCAAGAACTTTTTATTCGAAAGACATTTTACCATCAAAATTAGTAATTCAATATCATCGGTTCAACATCCAATAAAGCACGGAGTTCCACAAGGATCTGTACTTCCCCTGCCATTTTTTTTGACTCCCATTCAACTTATATTTAATAAATATCCAGATGTAAATTCTAATCTCTATGCCGATGACATTGAATTGCACTCTAACATAGAATCTTCAGATCAACTACAGAACTGTCTTACTGACTTACATAACTGGCTGACAACAAATCACTTACTACTGAAATCTACTAAAACAGAACTCATTAATATTTCCACTGCTAAATTAAATATAGAACCCGCATTCCCAAAGATTTTCATAAATGACATACCGATTAAACCATCAAACTCGACAAAATATCTTGGAATAAAATTTGACAACAAATTAAACTTTGAACAACACATTCTCTCGCTGAAACAGACAACTACTTAACATTTATACAACCTATATAAACTCCGACCTTACATAAATAAAAATCCTGCCATTTTACTTACACATTCGTTAATACTATCTCGACTAAACTATTACAATACTTTACTCACGGGACAGACTAAGACTACACTCAAAAGACTTGACACAATTATTAACAGAAGTATCCGACTAATTTACAAACTCAAACAATATGACTATACTACAAGCATTACAAAACTTACGATTACGACTAAACTGGATGACAACTGCTAACTCCATCGACTATAAACTACTAACTATATTAAAGTAAACACTTACTTATGACCAACCACACAACTTAAGACAATTACTAAATATGAAGACAAATGACAGAAAACTACGATATTCTCAGTTCATAACCCTCTCACTACCTCACATGCCATTAAATTCGGTTTGAAACAAAAGATTCCGCCACCTAGCCCCAAACAAATGGAACCACCTTCCTAAAATACTATTAACCCCAACTGTCCCTATTAACATGTTTAAGTGCAAGATAAAAAGCTTCCTGATTAGGTGAGACTAATCACATCCCCTATATTTTATTTTATAACACTTACACATACCTTGTCACTCTATATTACTATTATTTTTTATTTTACTATATCGTTCATTTTTAATCGTATGGTTCCACATTGTAGAACATTTATTAATAGGTTAAATTCTTTGTGGTTAATAAATTCTTCACACCATCACACACATACACATACACACACTTATACACACACTTACATATATGCATGGACACACTCACATACATATACATGGATACACAAACACACATACCCAAACACACACCCACATACACACACACACCCACACACACACCCACGCACACATACACACACATACACACACATACACACATACATACACCCACACACATACACACACGCACACCCACACACACATACACACATACACACACACGCGCACACACACACACACACACACATACACACACTTATAAAGAGAACACCATAATATAAGCTAATGTGAAATAACTATTTTATTATCTTTACAATATCTAACGCATATAAACTCACAAGCATTGTGAATTTAATATGCCTTTATTTGGGTCATTTGTATCCGTTTATTATTTGTATTCTGCTCAAAACAAGAAGTAATCAAATACAAAACTATTCGCTGACATATTGAAATACAGAAAGTGAGTTCATTTGAAATACTTTCTAATTACATTAGAATTATAATTTCATCTATTATAAATGAGAATTACATCATAATTACATTATTACAATATCAGACTTACATCATAATCACTCTATAATTATATTTAATTACTATAATTATAAATGCATTCAATTGTGACTACCTAGAATTACAATTCAGTTAATATTAGAAATAAAAAATTAACCGCTTATAAGAAATTGAGGTCAAGAGGTAAATAAACTAAATAAAGTAAATAAAGCAGACTTCAGGAATACTAACGGCTTCAAATAGGACTTCTATGTTCTGTGTAGGTGAGAGGTTGTAATTAATGTATGTATGGGACATGAATATCAGCAGTGAATATGTAAATATGTAAATATGCACATTTTATTCTATATCATATTCTAATCAGTACTGGTAAAAAATGATTCATATAAAATTCTATAGAACGTTGAGTTATATTAATTATATTATCTCAAGAAAACAAAAGATAAAACAGTTATAAATTAATAGTGAATTTTTTAAATAAATATGATATATATTTTCAATGTCAAACAAATATATTTTCACTTATAATATGTAAGAAAATACTAAAAAGAACTGGATTATTACTAAATTAATTGAAATAAAACTAATAATTAAGAATATTATAAACAATATTTTCATGAACATTGATAATCAGAGAAATTCCAATATATGTTTATATGAAAATATCAATTATTTGATATTTATAAAAGTTTATTTATATATTATAACTAATATTATTCAATGTATAGTTTACCTGTTGAGAATGTAATATATAAATATATAGAAGTACACATGTAATACTCATAAAGGCATGTATTGACCATATTTTAAAGATTATATGATAGTGGAGATAGAGCAGAAAATTGTTACAAATAAATGAAAGAAAGATTACCTGATTACGTAAAGCTATATTCTCCTCCATTGCGAAATGTCTCAAATACCTAGAATTTGAATAAATGTAGCATTATGATATATAGAAACAAATATAGATTATATCTGTTGATATTATAAAGGTTAGTTAATTAATAATACAGTGATACAATCATTTCAGTGAAGATTAATGTGTACTACATGTTAACACTATTTATTAAATTATTATGTACCAAATTTAAATAGTATCATTATAAATATAATAATAACTATATTAATTTATAATAAATATATTATATATTAATAATAACTTTATGGCAACCATTTAATAGTATTACATTATAGCATAGCATATAATATCATGTATGTTATCATTATTATAAACTATAAATGTAATCATTTGTATATCATATGATATCTTAAGATCTAATCAATAATTTAACTTCATTAATTTTCCACACAAAATGTCCTGCAAATTCAGATAATTATCTACAGCTTTATAAGCTATCTAATAAAGTGTATAAACACTCTACCGACTAATTTATTGATATAATGAAAACATGATGCTTTGTTTGGAATAATTGAAATTATATATTATAGGAAGTACAAATATCTGGTTTAAGGATTTGTCATAGAATAATATTAATATGTAAATACACTATTTGTTAAAACGGTTAAATAAATTACAATAAAATATACTTAACTCATAGTTTATATTTAATATATATATATATATATATATATATATATATGTATATATATATATATATATATATATATATGTATATATATATATATATATATATATATGTATATATAGATATATATATATATATATATGAATTAATGTGTTGTATAGGGTTTGATGTTGTCCGTCTAGTTCAGAGTCGGGGTCAGACTACAATACGACACGTACCCACTAGAAGCTAATGACGATGGTGCCGGGATAAAGGTTCGGCTGAATGACGAATAGTTGTGAATCTACTGACTTATTATTGTAACTGTCTTGTTATTATCTTAACTGACTTATTATTGTAACTGTCTTGTTATTATCTTAACTGACTTATTATTGTAACTGTCTTGTTATTATCTTAACTGACTTATTACTGTAACTGACTTATTATTGTAACTGTCTTGTTATTATCTTAACTGACTTATTATTGTAACTGTCTTGTTATTATCTTAACTGACTTATTATTGTCACACGCTGACGCGCGACTACTGTTATGTAGGGTTCGTTAATGCTTTGGGCAAATTCAAACATATTCTATCGCTCCAGGCAATTCAAGTAGTTTATTTAACCATCAGATAGTATATATGTATATAATTTAATAAGATGAATGTAGTTGACGTAGTAATTTGTAAATAATTCTTTATAATTATTCAGCATAAATGATTGTGGCATCTTCGCGTATCCACATATATCAACTATAATAACCTCCAATGTTATTATAATACATTACAAATTAAAACATTTATAATTTCAAGCAATCAAATATAAAATAATTACTTGCATACAACACATTTACAACATATGTATCTTACATATATTTATATATTAATATACCATTCAATATGTAAAGACAGGAGTTATACATAATATTTCATATAATCATATTACTAAATTACATTATATATTACGTAGTTATGTCCCATCAATTATATTAAATTTTAATATATCATATTAAAATAATTATGATTTATTTGATTGTTATATAGAATACTATAATTAATAACTACTATTTAAATATAAAATAAATAGATAAACTTACTAATATAAATATATATATATATATATATATGAATTAATATTTTATATGAAATTAAATAATATGCCTTTAAGTTTCAATATATATATATATATATATATATATATATGTGAATTCATATAATATATAAAATTAAATAATAAACCTTTAAGTTAAAGTTTCAATATGCATAAATATAAAATTAAATATAATTTCAATTACAATATATTTTCCTATTTTGAATTATTCATATGAATTGAATTCAAATGAATTCAAATGAATCTATCAAAGAATTAAAAAAAAACAAATAAAATGTTCTTTAAAATCCGAAACATAAATTGAAAATATAGATTAATAATACTTATTAGACTGAAGGTTTATGTTTACGTTTTTTACGTTTGAAGTTAAATGTATTGGCTTCTTATAAAAAGAACATATTTAGTATATATATATGTTTTCATATAGTACAGGCTTTATCATTATTGAATTAAAACATTAAAAAATCTAATAGCAATATATAAATCTTATATAAATTATGTTTTTTTTTCAAAGCATTGCCATAGTTACATTTGTGTGTCAATATTTTTTTATTATTAAATTATTTCCAATTTTGAGTGTTTATACTTATTCTCGCATGACATATTCTTTTAACTATTTGGTATTTTAATTGAATTGTCGTGTATTAAAATAATACGAAAATTTACAATTAATTTAGATCAAATATAGCTTTGAATACTATTTTTCAACCAAATATAATATTTATTATACTATGAATCCCGAAGACAAAGATCCGAAACATTACGACGGTACATTTATTGCATAATTCATAATCAATGTACAATATTCATCTATAATCTAATATTATGTATAATTTACCATTATATATTATAGTAATCTAAATCATTTTATATATTAAATTTCCATTTACATCAAAATAAATCTTGGAAGTAAGTTATGGATCAACAATATAATGAATACCGGTAATCGATAATGTTTTTATATACAATCTGAATAATGATGATTAAACCGTTAATACATCAATACCATTCGGCAGGAAGTGGCCTTTCAGTTGGAGCCGAGCTCTTCCGTTCTAAATTAATCAACATATTTCGATTACTGGACACCATAGGAGAAACTAAAAAATCGCACGATATTCCCAAACTAAATACCGCAGACCTAATAAGTTCGTGCATTCATATTATAAGTATAATATTATTCATATTATAAGTATATTATAAGTATAATATTATTCATATTATAAGTATATTATAAGTGAATTCAAACTGTTTCTCAACTAGAATATTAATACGTTATTATAAACATAATACAAGTTTACCCATACCAAAATAGCACTATTTATATCTATATGTATCTGTATGGGGTGATAATAATCTAGTATTTCTAATATGAATGGGAATAATATAATAAGTATCATTTAGACACTATTCTAATATTGATTAAATATAAATTAAAATATAAACTCAATTTTAATTTCACATTGTTTATACAATGTGTACATATAGAATGTGTATAGTGTAAACAACAATTATATTTGTTGTTTACTATAGGATACACAAAACATAATACAAATATTACATTTTCTATGTGCTTCTTTTTAATATATTTTATAGAATTGTAATATCCCCTTTAGAAAACTGTCTTACCCTTTATAGCTATTACAGTATGTTTGTATTTCTTTTAACAACTGTAATGGCATTTGTTAAAAACCAATCTTAATAAATGTAATCATAGTAAACTTATCAGAACCAATAATCAAAGATAAGTAAGAATTAAAGGATTATAATTAAATGGGTGATTACCAATGATTAATAATGTATTAGCTATTATATTACATTTAATTATGTCGTAATTCTACCGTATCATTATTTTAATAATTAATATTGTAGTAAAAAGAGATACGAAGAAAATGATATAGTATATATAGCACATCGTCACTATATATATATATATATATATATATATAATACACAATATGTATACTTTGCATACAAGTATAAAATCCACGTTTTAATTATGCAATCACCCTGATATTCTAGTGTCCGAGAAATGCGTACACATCATGACCAATATGCCTCACGCTCTAGTGCGTTTCCAACTATATAACAATCGTATGAAAAGGGCATCTTCACACGCAGTAAGTAACAATGTCTCCACCTGAATATTCTAGAACGATTTGCGTATAATTAGCATGCGATCTTAAGTCAATATTTTATTCGCATTGTTCGGTACGAATAATTCTAATCAATAGTTTATTAATATGAGATTTATTATCATATAAATATTAAACCGAAATGTATTATTCAGCTAGAATTAGCCGGAAAAGACCGACGGTGTAACCGATTAGTAAATCGAAATAGAAAATACCCCCCGATGTTTCTATTTGCTCATTGGATTGTAAATAATATCCTTTCAAATCATAATTGTTATTGGTTGCCTTTAATTATAATGGATACTTAAGTTGAATCCAAAAGATATAGTGATATTGTATACATTTTAGCAAATATTATTTATGATATTATAAATAATATAATACACACACACAAACATACACACACACACACACACACACACACACACACACACACACACACACACACACACACACACACACACACACACACACACACACACACACACACACACACACACACACACACACACACACACAAATACACACATACATATATTAATATATATATATATATATATATATATATTATTAATAATAAATATACTAATATGGATCATTATAATTTAACAATACAACATCGTTACTTTAAAGACTTCATTTTATTTTTGATTTTTATAAATACTATCGTTATGGGAATACAGACAGGTTTATATAAACATATTGTTATGCTCCAGTTTTAGATCAAGATTATAATTATTAATTAATATACAAATGTTAACATAACACATACAATATTCCATTGTTAATCATAAATAATATCATCGTACTATGAATATTTTATAAAAATTGAATTATCTAATATAAATAATTAATTATCTGATATATAAATGTATAATCCTAAACAGAATTAGTTGATTCCCCCAACCAGAATCTCATAAAACTGCGTATGATTTTGGAAATATTTGATAAATTGTCTCTAGTAATATTTTGTATTGAAATAATTTTAAAGTGGATAGACAATTTTGATGATTTCTGGGAAAATACTTGGAATATTTTCGATTTTGTTATCACTTTAATGGTAATGTATAGTTTAATTATATGATATAAATTATATACTATTAAGTACATCATTTCTATATATATATATATATATATATATATATATGTGTGGGTGTATATATTAAGTTATTTTAATATAAATTCTACATGTAATATCAAATTATTGCTTACATATATGCAATTATAAACTATAATTACAAGCTAATTTAGATATTAATATTAATAATTTTAATATATGTTATAACATCTTATTACTTAAATATAGTCTTTTTTATCCGAAGTTCGAGAATATTGTTTCGGAAAGTACTTGGGTGAAAATAAGAATATAGTTTTCATTATACATTATTTTCGAACATTTCGCATAATGAGATCGTTAAAATTGGTGACAAAGTTTCAGAAAATTCAGCTCGTAGTTCTAGCAATCACGAAAGCATTTAAGGTTCATCTGATTTCGTATTATTTCGTATTATGTCATATTAGTTCTATAGGATTTCATATTATTTCATTAGTATGGTTTAAAATTGGTTGATAAATTAATCTATTTTAAATACTACAAATTACTAATAAGCATGTAATATGTAATAAGTATAAAATAAGTAGTATACGATATAATTGTGTGTAATTCAAAATAGCCCGTAGTTCTTAATTATTTCAATGAGCTAATATAATACGTTATAATTATCAATGTGTATCTATAATAGCTAGCTATGATATATTTGCTCGTTACACAATAGGAAATGGTGTTTATCGGCATGTTATTGTTGGTGTTCGCTTATATTTTCGCCGTTGTTGGCGTGATATTTTTCGGCGGTCATAAGCACAATAGAAACTATAGACCTGAAATCTCCTCGAAAGTTTCGTCCGCTGCGACCAACGGAGCAAACTTCACCTCGCCGGAAATTGATCAATTTGCAGAGAGTTTCGTGTTGGTTGTGTTTTAACGTTTTAAACCGCATGTCTATATGATACATGTACAATGTACAGTGTGCATATATTAGATTATATCAATTACGGGTATTTATATTAATGATGCATTACGATGCATCCTAATATTTAAAAGTGTTAATAGAAGATATATACATATCATATACTTATCTAATATTGAATTAAATTACTATGTGATGTAGAATGTAGAGAATACATACAAATTGTAAACATTAATCACACTATATAATTTAAATATTTTCTACAAATGATCTTTTGTACGGGTAATAAAGCAAACTTATAAATACACATCATTGCAATTACATATATAAAGTATAACAAGTAGGAAAATACCATATACATAAGTATACCTAATATTACTATGTTAATTTGTTTTACTTACTTTACATTTAAAATGAAATTGTCTTCTAAACTATAAATAATAACGCAATTCAATACTATAACCTGATAGGTCGATGAAACGCGCTTTGATAACGTTATTTCAACTGTTTACTTTGGATAGATGGATGGATGTATACAAGAGTATATCTACGGTATATATGCATTATATTATGTATTTGAATTTAAAATTGTATACAAAAAAGTTATTTCTCTCTCTTTCACTTACTCTCTAAGATATATATATATATATATATATATATATATATATATATATATATACATATCTTAGAGAGTAAGTGAAAGAGAGAGAAGGAGAAATATATATATATATATATATATATATATATATAGATATAAGCTTATAAGTATATCTTTCTAAATCATTTTATTTTATTCAGAATATCGTATTTAATAATACATTGTATGTTATAGGAAGAAAGTTATATATATGCCACCGTTTATATGACGATATGGATCCTTTTCGGAGCTTTTATTTTCAGGAATATTTTTGTTGGAATAATGGGTTATCATGATAATTGAAATAACTATTTATCGGTTTAAATTACGTAGCATATGCTACGTAATGTATATATATATATATATATATATATTAAACATAGTGCATATTAATTATGTGTATATATTATATATATATATATATATATATATATATATGTATATATATATATATATATACGTACATATTTATTTAAGTATAATTAATTTTCGATATGGTTTAGTGAATAATTTCCAGAACATAAGAACTGATTTATATCAAGCGGTACTGAACAAAGATCAACTGTACCTGCGAGAAGAGCAACTCACAAATTTCGCCGAATCTCTTTCCAAGAAGAAGTTAGTGAGTAGAAGTATACGTAATATGGTAGAATAGAATAAAATGAGATTATATATATATATATATACATATATGAATACATTAGATTCAGTTTATAAATAACATATATTTACGGAGGATCAGTGAAGTAGTGTATAACATTATAGCTCTTATATGCGAAACTCATAGAATATTCGCCAACTAACAGTGTATTGGTTAGTAAGATAATTTATCAATATTCATAAATTACAGAAAAACAAAAATCTTTTCGAAAACTTTTTTTGAGTTGGTTCAAATAAATGTATTAAAAATGCTGTATTTGGAAGGTGAAAGTTATTAAAACACATAATTAAAACAATTCAAAAAGTATAGATGCGTGAAAACGTAAGTTCTAACACGATTCAAAAAAACATAATTATAAAAAACTGAATTTAATATTATTTAAAAATTAAGTGAAACAATAAATAGTATTTAGTATAAAAAGATAGTAGTATATATAAGCCATTACCTTTGAAAGAATATGGTCTAAAATAACTAAAAATATAGAAGCATCAAAGAAAGTTATTATTCAAGGATGCAATATTTTATAAAGATTAAAATAATTTAAATCGATTTCAATGTATTTTAAAAAGATTAAAATAATAAAAATTTTATAATTTAAATTGATTACAAAGAACTAAATAAAACAAAATATGTGCAATACATATTACATAAGTTTGATCATTAATATTTATGAAAAATATTTATATTTTTTAGTTGATAAAAATTTAAAGTAAAATTATTTTAAAACAAATATTATTAAAAGTTTGATGCTATTAATGTAAAATATTATATTATAAATTATTGCACCATTATAAAAAAGTATATCTCGAAATTTAGTAGAATATATAATTAAATTAGTAAAATATATTATTTATTGTATATTAAATTTGTTTATATGAAATTTTTTTATACATTTTTTTTTAAATATAATCAGATTAATTACTACTTTTTATATAAATTAAGTGTGTATAGGGGAGTATTATTTGTTGTGTAATATATATTTTTTATTGTAAATGGATTTTGAAAATAAATGTTAATACTCTATAAATTACAACATATTTTTTTATTATATAATAATTTTTATAAATTAGTGAATTATAGAATAGTGTATTTGATAAGTGATATTGATGATCATTAATTTAATAAATATATTTGGATAGTACTTTTTTATATATATCAATTTATTTATTATTTTCCAATTATTATTTAGAAAATAAGTAATGAAATTTTCTTAGTTTTTATATTTAGCAAATATTAATTTCATTTTAATATCATTTTTCAATGTTGAAGAAATTCATGTATTATAATTGTTATATTTAAAATTGTAAAAAATGTATTATAAATGTTTATTAGATAATATTAGATTTTATATATTTTTGCACCAAATATATTTTAAGATATTTTGAAATTGAAAAAAACTGATAAATCAGAATTATACAACTTTTCAAAATATTTTATTGATTTGGGTTATTATTGTCTATAAATTAATTATTGCAATACAAATTTAAGTTTCTGTAAAGGTTTTGCGTTAAAAGTCCTAATTTTAAATATTTATAAAATTAATTGTTATTTTATAAGTTTTAAATAAGTCTAATTAAAATTATTATATATGTAAAATCATACCAAATTATTAAAATTATTTCAAATCTAGCGATAGAGGATAATATTATAAATAGATTTTTTATAAGAGAAATGATTTCATGTCATCAGTTATATATAATTCAGTTAATTATTTCAGAATCAAATACTTTTATTCAATATATAAATGTATAATACAACCTATTTTATATTCAATATGTAAGTTTATAATTTAAATTGATATTAATATATTGATAATTAATATATAAGCAATCGTTAATAAATCTGTCAATATTATTATTTCGTGTGTAATTTGCATTCAAGATTATAAATCATACACAATTTAAAACAATATTGTTACATACGTAAGTTGCTGGACCAATAGTTCAACACAATAATGGAAGATAAATGGTGGAAATCTAATAATTTTCTTATAAGATTAAAATATTAATATATATATATTAAAACACGGTTACATTTAATCATTTCATGCTAGATGAAATCCTGATTCAAAATATTTTCACTCTGCACTTTTCAATCGCTTAAAGTTCAAATAAAAGTACTATAGTAAACATATTAAGTTAAATCTGAATGTATAGGTATAGCTACCATTAATTATGGTCATTCTATTTTACATTGGTTAGACGTTCATATAAAATGTTGTGTTTATACACAAACACAGTTGCACTGCAATCTATAATATTTGTTATTCAAGTTTCTCTTATGGTAAATCATGTGAAATAGAAATGACGTAAAATCTACAAAAATATATTTGCATTCCATGTCCAGTTGATTTAAGCCACGCGATTTGTAGGCGTATGTTTCATAGTAGTTTTGAATTGTTGTATTAGCCAGGTAGTAAATAAACAATGAGTTATGTTGTTTCAATATCAATTTATTTATATATACACACATATATATATCTTAATATTCGAGTATTTAATATTTCTAGAGGTAGAAGACCGTTTTGATGAGATATATGATTCATTATTAATGTATGAATAGATTAATCTATTTGTCAACCACGATTCGAAATTCTTATCGGAGTGTATTAAAATATATTAAAAATCAGTAAATTGAATAAAGTTAAAGTATATGCGATATGGGATGGTATTACTATTAGTGAGTTATGTTTATATAGATATTCTACAGATAAATATATTGCTCTAAGATAATTATTTATTTACATATCAAAAAGATCTAGTGTTGAATTATTTATTATATATAATAATATATTGAATGTTATTTCAGGAAAAAAACAAATAATAAGAAAAATCAAAAGTTTATATGAATAATATAATATATATATTATTAGACAATCGGGACAATGAGGGGTGTATAACTATATATATAAGGATTTTCATATGTACATCGTATACATGAATCTCATAAATATGAATGAAACACTTATTATTAAATTAATTAATAATTATTATCAATATTACAATCTATTAATTTAATTAACATATTTACATTTATTTTGAGGAATATTCATTTTCATAGTTTTTTTTAAATATTATATAATATATATTAACCTAATTATATAATAGAAATTCTAAACTTGATATAATTATGTAGTCATATGGTAAACAAAGATAACGAGGAAGATTTTTCTGGTTTGTTAATTATATGTAATTAAGTTAAGAAATAAAATACTTTCGATATCTTGTTAATTAATAGTAATATATTATACATGAATTATATATACTATCTATGTATAAATGGTATATGTTATAACATATAACAAATAGTCTTTCTAGTATATGTTATTTATCATCGTTTGTTAATACTCATCTTATACAAGGTACATGTTGGTAAATATATAATTATAAATAATTTGAAAATTTGATAAAAAAATTTAAAAATTATTTATTTATTTCTATTCGCATAAAGTATAGGAATTTATTACATAGAGACTTGATCAGGGTTCTTTAAATTCATAGCTATTCAATAAGCTGAGTTAGAAGGGCATTTATAACACTAATACAGCCAGGGAATGGCAAAACACCCTTGAAAATAGTCTTAATCAGCTGATCGTAGAACCACAAGTCGAAATATGTTGGCCTCGAGATACATTGTTCCGTTATTTGCAACTGCAAGAGTCGCTTCAGGGCAACCTGGAGGAGAGGAGCCAACTTCTCCAACTAGCAGGTATAATATGATGTTATCTATATTTAGTACAAAATAAACAATAGTCATTATCTAATTCCTAGGCTACACAACGATTGTTACAAGTTTTAATAAATTAATGAATACTATACAAATATTACTATAAATATATTATAATAAAATTATAAATATATATTAACATAACTATAAATATATTGTTGTTAATATCTGTTTAATTCAATTGAATTCTCGAAATTTAATACAATACCATTATAATTTAATCAAAGTACTATTTACGCAGCTGAAACACTGACATCTATACACGACACCTAAACACTGACATCTATACACGACACCTAAACACTGACATCTATACACGACACCTAAACACTGACATCTATACACGATACCTAAACACTGACATCTATACACGACACCTAAACACTGACATCTATACACGACACATAAACACTGACATCTATACACGACACCTAAACACTGACATCTATACACGACACCTAAACACTGACATCTATACATGACACCTAAACACTGACATCTATACACGACACCTAAACACTGACATCTATACACGACACCTAAACACTGACATCTATACATGACACCTAGACACTGACACCTAAACACTGACATCTATACACGACACCTAAACACTGACATCTATACATGACACCTAGACACTGACACCTAAACACTGACATCTATACACGACACCTAAACACTGACATCTATACACGACACCTAAACACTGACATCTACACACGACACCTAAACACTGACATTTATACAAGACACCTAAATACTGACATCTATACACGACACCTAAACACTGACATCTTTACACGACACCTAAACACTGACATCTATACACGACACCTAAACACTGACATCTATACACGACACCTAAACACTGACACCTAAACACGACACCTAAACACTGACACCTAAACACGACACCTAAAAACTGACATCTATACACGACACCTAAACACTGACATCTATACACGACACCTAAACACTGACACCTAAACACGACACCTAAACACTGACATCTATACACGACACCTAAACACTGACATCTATACACGACACCTAAACACTGACATCTATACACGACACCTAAACACTGACATCTATACACGACACCTAAACACTGACATCTATACACGACACCTAAACACTGACATCTATACACGACACCTAAACACTGACATCTATACACGACACCTAAACACTGACATCTAAACACGACACCTAAACACTGACATCTATACACGACAACTAAACACTGACATCTATACACGACACCTAAACACTGACATCTATACACGACACCTAAACACTGACACCTAAACACTGACATCTATACACGACACCTAAACACTGACATCTAAACACGACACCTAAACACTGACATCTATACACGACACCTAAACACTGACATCTATACACGACACCTAAACACTGACATCTATACACGACACCTAAACACTGACACCTAAACACGACACCTAAAAACTGACATCTATACACGACACCTAAACACTGACACCTAAACACGACACCTAAACACTGACATCTATACACGACACCTAAACACTGACATCTATACACGACACCTAAACACTGACATCTATACACGACACCTAAACACTGACATCTATACACGACACCTAAACACTGACATCTATACACGACACCTAAACACTGACATCTATACACGACACCTAAACACTGACATCTAAACACGACACCTAAACACTGACATCTATACACGACACCTAAACACTGACATCTATACACGACACCTAAACACTGACATCTATACACGACACCTAAACACTGACATCTATACACGACACCTAAACACTGACATCTATACAGGACACCTAAACACTGACATCTATACACGACACCTAAACACTGACATCTATACACGACACCTAAACACTGACATCTATACAAGAAAGCTAATTGTCAAGTTGTTTATTTGCAATAACTCAATAAATTTATATTTTGTATTATCTTAATTTCTTTTATATTAGAAATATTAAATTACTATTCTCAATATTATAACTATATAAGATTACTCATTAAAGTTAATAAAGCTATGCATTAGATTAAAAGAGTATAACATTCCTTGTAAACCAAATCCAAACTAGTGATACTAGTAATACAATGATATAACCAAAGTATATCTGATATCTTCACATATTGCATTATTTATAAATGCCACCTTTGAATAAACTTATATAGAAAATTCTTACACATGATATTATGTAATATCAATGTAAAATTATAAACTTTATTTTGAAGATACACACCGATATCAAATGATATATTGACATTCTCTACAAGACTAACACTACCTTGATAGGCATAGACGTTAAATTTAAAGATCGTTATTTAAAATATTAAATGTATTGTTTTATTCCAACAATATTTATTTTTACTACTTATTGTAAAGTAGATTTAAATTTTAGTAATGATAACAAAAAATAAGTAAATATTAATAAATAATATAATTATATATATATATATAATACAATTCTTGCGATAAAATAAGCCAAATCATTAAAAGCATAATTAAATAACAAAATACAACTATTTTGTGAGAAACCCAGTTCGAGCAGGTACTCCGACTTTTAAAGCTTTATTCCAATTTTTAGTTTCTTTGTAAGCCAATAGAATCTCAAACACTAAGGCAAATATAAATTAAATCTATATAAAAACAATATTTTATGTAATCATAATATAGTTTTAATCGGTAATTTTGATTATCATAACTGATATTTTAAAAGAATATAAAAAATCTATATTTGATCTAAATGTTTTGAATATATAAAAAACCTTGATTTACAGCTAGGATTGTTTTGAAAGTCACATTCCTGGGACTTCCGTCGTTATTTACTCTAGACATTGTTTCTTTTATAGGAAGTCGTGCGGTATTAATGCCGAGTTTCATAGCTTTTACCTTTGTGACATTCTACAACCAAACGTGTCGAGTAAATTCATGATTTATTAGAGTACTATAAATAGAGCGACGAAGAAATATATAACTACGATATAATATATCCGCATTTAAAAATAAATATTAGAACAATCATATCATTTAATTCAACTATTGTTTGATAACTATTAGAAATTTATTTAGTGGTAACTGCGAATATATTGCATAATAATATTTTGAGGAAAAGTTGATATATTTATTAAAATAGTTCATGCAACAGCACCCATAACATTATATATCAATATATATTAACATTACATGTTAATATAAATTAATATATATTTACACTATATATCAATATATATTAACATTACGTGTTAATATAAATTAATATATATTTACACTATATATTAATATTTATACATATTTTAAAAATCACTTCTGATAATTTACCCAAACATTTAGTTATATGTCGAATAATAAAGATATCCTCATCGAGGGTAAATTGATAATTCAGAATCATCGAGACCCAGAAATCGCGTGAAAGTAAATCGTATCAGAACTACGTACACAACTACTCGACAACCTTTTGTACGGTTTCGTCAACCAGACCTCCGATGACGTACAACGTGTCGGAGCGTACTTCTGCGAGTACGACGTCGCTGTCCGGGGTCAAGTAGATCACTTTAGAAGGTCGTATAGCGCCACCTGAAGGTGACATGCTATGTCAACACCGATGCTAGTGAAATTATTGATTTGGTTTTCGTTTAATATACCAAATAATAAATACTTATTAGTTAATTACGTCCTATTGTTTTAAGCTGTAGATAATATATTAACTATTTGAATACGAAAAATAGAGGTAATATTATATATAAAATATAGCTAATATCATATATAAAATATAGCTAATATTATATATAAAATATAGCTAATATTATAAATAAAATATAGCTAATATTATATATAAAATATAGCTAATATTATATATAAAATATAGCTAATATTATAAATAAAATATAGCTAATATTATATATAAAATATAGCTAATATTATATATAAAATATAGCTAATATTATAAATAAAATATAGCTAATATTATATATAAAATATAGCTAATATTATATATAAAATATAGCTAATATTATAAATAAAATATAGCTAATATTATATATAAAATATAGCTAATATTATATATAAAATATAGCTAATATTATAAATAAAATATAGCTAATATTATATATAAAATATAGCTAATATTATATATAAAATATAGCTAATATTATATATAAAATATAGCTAATATTATAAATAAAATATAGCTAATATTATATATAAAATAAATATATAAAATATAGCTAATATTATATATAAAATATAGCTAATATCATATATAAAATATAGCTAATATTATATATAAAATAAATATATAAAATATAGCTAATATTATATATAAAATAAATATATAAAATATAGCTAATATCATATATAAAATAAATATATAAAATATAGCTAATATTATATATAAAATATAACTAATATAATATATAAAATAAATATATAAAATATAGCTAATATTATATATAAAATATAACTAATATAATATATAAAATATAGCTAATATCATATATAAAATAAATATATAAAATATAGCAAATATTATATATAAAATAAATATATAAAATATAACTAATATCATATATAAAATAAATATATAAAATATAACTAATATCATATATAAAATATAGATAATATCATATATAAAATAAATATATAAAATATAGCTAATATTATATATAAAATATAGCTAATATTATATTATAATTAATTATTTAATCATTGACTGAAATATTCAATTAGTTTGTTTTCTTCTCTCAATGTCTATATTCTAATTTACTTGATTACCGCATATGACATCATCATCGTCGTCGTCTTCTCGGGTCATTATGCAATTGTTTTTCTCCGCTAACAGCTGTTCCAATGAATACGTATGCACCGACCACTGGAACAAGAGGTGTTCATATTAGAACAGCGAAAGACATTTAGACGAAGGTGATTAAATTTAAGTGACTAGGAAAATATGAATATGTGTAATGGAGTAAGAAACAATGAGATGGGCGAATGGGAAAGAATACACACGAAAGTATACCAGATTGGATATATAGTAGAGAATATGACGGAGGGAGAAGGGAGTGTGTGTAGAGAGAGATAGAGGGAGGGGGAGGGAATGAGGGGCTGAATGATAATGATAATGATATAGATTGCTAAGATATGAAAGAGAAATATGATAAATATATATTAAAATCATTACATTTTATTTGTATTTAAAAAGTTTCATTAAATTTGCATCTTGAAAAAGTAATTTAAATTGAAACGCATGTTACGCAATGTTATTACATAACCTTGTACTTGTCGAAGCCGGCGTGCTTTCTGACGCAATCGACGTAGAGTCGGCTATCTGTAGAAATGCCGACGAGCAAAATATGAGCCGGATTCGGACTCGCCCTATTGGCACCATACAAACGTCCCAACTGTTGACTCAGGTGACTTATTTCCTGTCGTGAAAAATCTCTTGGTAAGGTTCAATTATTGATTGAGGTTAGTTTTAACATAAACTATAGATAACTAAAGTTAGTTTTAATATAAACTATAGATAACTAAAGTTAGTTTTAATATAAACTATAGATAACTAAAGTTAGTTTTAATATAAACTATAGATAACTAAAGTTAGTTTTAATATAAACTATAGATAACTAAAGTTAGTTTTAATATAAACTATAGATAACTAAAGTTAGATTTAATCTAAACTATAGATAACTAAAATTAGTTTTAATATAAACTATAGATAACTAAAATTAGTTTTAATATAAACTATAGATAACTAAAGTTAGTTTTAATGTAAACTATAGATAACTAAAGTTAGTTTTAATGTAAACTATAGATAACTAAAGTTAGTTTTAATATAAATTATAGATAACTAAAGTTAGTTTTAATATAAACTATAGATAACTAAGATTAGTTTTAATATAAACTATAGATAACTAAAATTAGTTTTAATATAAACTATAGATAACTAAAGTTAGTTTTAATATAAACTATAGATAACTAAAATTAGTTTTAATATAAACTATAGATAACTAAAGTTAGTTGTATGATAAACACATAAATTTAAATTATTCATCTAAATAAACATAAAAAGATTTAGATTTAGATTCTTTGATTTTAAAAACTATGATTTCAATAAATATGATTTTCACCAACATCAACAAATGATTTCATAAAAATTAAACATTTGGGATACTCCGGATATTTTAGCATCTGCAGCCAAAATATGAGCAAATATCCATAAATAAAATTTATGATTTATTTTATTATATTTAAAATATATGATTATTTTTTTTTATATTTAATATGATGTAAGAATTAATAATAGTTACATCATCTATTTGTGATGATAATTCGTAGACCTTGTTGGACATGAGGTGTTGCATGCTCAGGTCGATACAGATCTGCTGACCAATGGTCAAGGCGAGTTTCATCCTCTCATTCACAATCTGTTTCTTTTGTTTCTTTGTGAGGCGGTCGGGATCCGGGTCTGGACTCAAAGGTCAGAGATCAGATGTCAGCTAAAGATACAGAAATTGTGGCATCGTGGATTGGAGATTTAGAATTGGAACCACGAATGAGGTGGGGGTTAAGGAAAGTGGGGGTTAAGGAAAGTGGGGTGTAGACTTAAGATCAGGTGTTAGTCATGGAGTAGTTTATAGAATGTAAATGTATTTGAAATTAAGTACGGGTTATTAATTCTTGGGTTCAAGGGTGATACATTCATAATAGTACTCTATTAAATGTATTCGGGATGTACTTTTGATGTATACCATGTGTACAATGTACATCTAAGAGTAGTATTCGGTTTTATTTTTTAAGTAATTTATGACCGATGAGTTCATTATTAAATAGTATTACACTAAATACTTGAACATTAAATACTATTACACTAAATACTTTAACATTAAATACTATTACATTTAAATACTATTCCATTGTATTGAACATTAAAACTAACTTTAGATGATTATTTAACAAATTTTATATTTTAATAATAATTACATAAATTTGTAAATTGAAATGATATAATTTTATATAAAATATAAAATTCTCTCTCACCTATAATCTATCACTATCAGTGTACTAACAATAATACCTCTAGATACTGGTTATTATAGATAGTGAGTAGATAGATAGAAGTATGAGAATAGTTTTTAAAGACGTTTCAAATTGAACAAAGACTTTATGATGTAACACGACCTAAATACTTAATAAACTGTGTAACTATAAATAAACTTATTATGTAATTGTTGTAATTGTGTAATATATGTAATACAGGATATTGTAAATATATGTAAATTCATAGTCTGATAATTGACAATCAATTAATGTAGCGTAGATTACCTAATTCTTTAGGTTGCATCCTATTCTTCTTATCCTTTCGTCGTTCTTTAGTCATTTCCTGCCTTCTTTTCATTTTATTCTCAGCTTTATCGGATTTCTGAAAATAAACGCTGGATCCACTTTCTAGCAAATAACTATACTCAGTATATTTAACTTTAACATTATTTATGCTTTTGAAGTAAATTATGAAATTGATTAATTATTTTCATTATAATGAATTATAGATATAATGAAGATATAATGAATTAAAAAGAATCAGATTTTTACAAATATTTCATCTAATTCAATAAGATTCCAAATAAAACTAACCGATATTCTTACAAAATTTTCATCGGTTACAGCTTGGGATAGGTGTCTGCGAATAATAGTGAAACTATGATAAAATCATTGTTTATCAACACAATGAGGCTGTTAAAATATTCAAGTATTTGGTGAAATAAATACTTTTAAAAGATAACTAAATTAATATAAATAATATTTAATAATTTCTATATATTTATGCTTAGTAAATTAATAAAATAATACTTCACTAGTTAATTATTATTTTACTATTAATTAAATAATATTGTAAAAATTAATCGAAAGATTTGTTCAAAACCTGACATAGACATAACAAACCTACTGACAACTACAAAATCAATTCCTATACAGCAAACATTTAAATAACACCAACACACACCTACACAACACACACCCACATAATTCACACCTACACTTACAGAACACACACCCACACCTACACAAAATACACCCACATAACACTCACCCACACTTACACAACACACACCCACACCAACATACACAATACATTCATACACAACACAAACCTACACCAACACACACCTGCACAAAACACACCTACACAACACACACCTACACAACACACACCTATACCTGCACAAAACACATCTACACAACAAATGCCTACACAACACACAACTACACAAACACACAACACATACCTACACCTAAACAACACACACCTACACAACAAACGCTTACACAACACACATCTACACAACACACACCTACACAACACACACCTACACAACACACACCTACACAACACACAACTACACAACACACAACTACACAACACACACCTACACCATACCAACACATACCAACACACACATAGAGCTTTACCTAGCAGGTCGAGGTCTACAGTGAACAATGTGTATGGGCAGTCTGTATCTCTCCATGTCATCTCCAAGAGTACTCGTAACAGATGATACTGGAAAAGTAAGTACACTAAAGTAAGCAACTGCATTTATTCGCAAGTTTATCTTATCTTAAAACTATAGAGATAAGATATCTATGGACATGTGCATGAAGTAAAAGATAATAATATCTATAATTGTTGAAATACAGAAGACCAAGTTTAGTTTAATTACAAAATATCTTATATGGAGATCACCAATAATCATAGAATATGTATCAATATTTATTACTTATTAGCTGATTGTTGTGAAATAAAATTTGTATTATTATTAATTCATGAAATTAATTTACAGAACTGCAACATTGTGGTTTTACTGGATGTAATTAAGTAGAGGTTAGAGTTGACACGATATCAAGAGGCGATGAAACCAACTAAAGAGGAGATGAAAGAGGTCGGATATAAGTCAGAGAGATTGTAGGGGAAGTCTAAGTGAAGATGAATTAGTTGAATTGTTTGTAATGAAACAATCTGAAGGTAAATATATTTATTAAGTAGTAGGAGGGAGCATAAGAAGAAGGAAGTTTAGTGAAGGGAGATTATAATAAGAAAGGGAGGTGTAGAAGGTGTTTGAGATAGATGAATATAGGAAGTTAAAGATAAGAGAGAGAGAGAGTTTGAAGAGTGTAAGATATGGATAGACAGTGTAAAGTGTGTAAGAGAATGAGAGAGTGTAAAGTGTGTAAGAGATTGAGAGAGAGTGTAAAGTGTGTAAGAGAGGGAAGGTGTAAGAGATGGAGAGTGTAAGAGAGGGAGAGAGTGTAAAGAGTGTAAGAGATGGAGAGTGTAAGAGAGGGAGAGAGTGTAAAGAGTGTAAGAGATGGAGAGTGTAAAGAGTGTAAAAGAGGGAGAGAGTGTAAAGAGTGTAAGAGATGGAGAGTGTAAGAGATGGAGAGTGTAAAGAGTGTAAGAGAGGGAGAGAGTGTAAAGAGTGTAAGAGATGGAGAGTGTAAAGAGTGTAAAAGAAGGAGAAAGTGTAAAGAGTGTAAGAGATGGAGAGTGTAAGAGATGGAGAGTGTAAAGTGTGTAAGAGATTGAGAGAGAGTGTAAAGTGTGTAAGAGAGGGAAGGTGTAAGAGATGGAGAGTGTAAGAGAGGGAGAGAGTGTAAAGAGTGTAAGAGATGGAGAGTGTAAGAGAGGGAGAGAGTGTAAAGAGTGTAAGAGATGGAGAGTGTAAAGAGTGTAAAAGAGGGAGAGAGTGTAAAGAGTGTAAGAGATGGAGAGTGTAAGAGATGGAGAGTGTAAAGAGTGTAAGAGAGGGAGAGAGTGTAAATAGTGTAAGAGATGGAGAGTGTAAAGAGTGTAAAAGATGGAGAGAGTGTAAAGAGTGTAAGAGATGGAGAGTGTAAAAGAGGGAGAGAGTGTAAAGAGTGTAAGATATGGAGAGTGTAAGAGAGGGAGAGTGTAAAGAGTGTAAGAGAGGGAGAGAGTGTAAATAGTGTAAGAGATGGAGAGTGTAAAGAGTGTAAAAGATGGAGAGAGTGTAAAGAGTGTAAGAGATGGAGAGTGTAAAAGAGGGAGAGAGTGTAAAGAGTGTAAGATATGGAGAGTGTAAGAGAGGGAGAGTGTAAAGAGTGTAAGAGATGGAGAGTGTAAGAGAGGGAGAGAGTGTAAAAAGTGTAAGAGAGGGAGAGAGTGTAAAGTGTGTAAGAGATCGAGAGTGTAAAGAGTGTAAAAGAGGGAGAGAGTGTAAAGAGTGTAATAGAGGGAGAGAGTATAAGAGAGTGAGGGAGAGTGTAAAGAGTGTAAAGAGTGTAAGAGAGGGAGAATGGGTGCGGAGTGTAGTATAAAGAAGAGTAAATATAACTAGATATATTAACCTGCTTCACCTCCGATGGCATTCGTCTCTTTCAAGAACAATAGTCTTTGTCTTACTTCTTCAGTAATCTCATCGAATTCCTGAAACCCCGAGGCAATGGCTAGCCTCGCACGAATATCCGTCATCAAAGGTAAACTAAACGAATGGGTATTAGTGAGCGAGGGCTACAGGGGCACGGTAAGGGGAATAGGGGTGAGTGGACATAGTAGTAGTAGTAGTGGAAGGTGTAAAGCGGAGTTCATCGAGTAATCTTTAGCTAAAATACAAATTAAATACAAAACCTCGACAAATTTGTGAAGAATTAATATAATTACCCAGCTAAAAAATGTAGAAATGAATTTCAAAGATAATAAGGAATTTAAAATAATCATGATTAATATTCACTATAATCTAATCGTAGTGAATTCTTTTGAATTCAATATATTTTTTTGTAATTTAAACTTTATATAAAATTCAAGTTTCTTTAAATTAAAATTAATTTCTTTCTATCCATGAATAAATTTCTATTATTGTTTAAAGGGGTAGAATTTTTATGGGGTTTTAATGAAGTTAGTATGGGAGGAAAATCTAATAAGGGTGAACGTTCACAAATAAGGTTTATTTAGATAAAATGATTTATATACGAGAGAAGATGTGAGATAATTAGGTATAGGGTTTGAAATTATAGGAGATGTAGGAGGGTAAAGGAGGGTAAAGGAGATGTAGGAGGGTATAGGACATGTAGGAGGGTATAGGGTTTGTAAATCTAGGAGATGTAAGAGGGTACAGGAGATGTAGGAGAAGTAGGAGGGTAAAGGAGATGTAGGAGGGTAAAGGAGATGTAGGAGGGTATAGGAGATGTAGGAGGGTAAAGGAGATGTAGGAGAGTATAGGAGATGTAGGAGGGTAAAGGAGATGTAGGAGGGTATAGGAGATGTAGGAGGGTATAGGAGATGTAGGAGGGTAAAGGAGATGTAGGAGGGTATATGAGATATAGGAGGGTATAGGAGATGTAGGAGGGTATAGGGTTTGTAAATCTAGGAGATGTAAGAGGGTACAGGAGATGTAGGAGAAGTAGGAGGGTAAAGGAGATGTAGGAGGGTAAAGGAGATGTAGGAGGGTATAGGAGATGTAGGAGGGTAAAGGAGATGTAGGAGAGTATAGGAGATGTAGGAGGGTAAAGGAGATGTAGGAGGGTATAGGAGATGTAGGAGGGTATAGGAGATGTAGGAGGGTAAAGGAGATGTAGGAGGGTATATGAGATATAGGAGGGTATAGGACATGTAGGAGGGTATAGGGTTTGTAAATCTAGGAGATGTAAGAGGGTACAGGAGATGTAGGAGAAGTAGGAGGGTAAAGGAGATGTAGGAGGGTAAAGGAGATGTAGGAGGGTATAGGAGATGTAGGAGGGTAAAGGAGATATAGGAGAGTATAGGAGATGTAGGAGGGTAAAGGAGATGTAGGAGGGTATAGGAGATGTAGGAGGGTATAGGAGATGTAGGAGGGTAAAGGAGATGTAGGAGGGTATATGAGATATAGGAGGGTATAGGAGATGTAGGAGGTTATAGGAGATGTAGGAGGGTATAGGAGGTGTAGAAGGGTATGGGGTTTGTAGGAGGGTAAAGGAGATGTTGGAGGGTATAGGAGATGTAGGAGGGTATAGGAGATGTAGGAGGGTAAAGGAATGCAGAAGGGTATAGGAGATGTAGGAGGGTAAAGGAATGCAGAAGGGTATAGGAGATGTAGGAGGGTATAGGAGATGTAGGAGGGTATAGGAGATGTAAGAGGGTATATGAGATGTAGGAGGATAAAGGAGATGTAGGAGGGTATAGGAGATGTAGGAGGGTATAGGAGATGTAGGAGGATAAAGGAGATGTAGGAGGGTATATGAGATATAGGAGGGTATAGGAGATGTAGGAGGTTATAGGAGATGTATGAGGGTATAGGAGGTGTAGAAGGGTATGGGGTTTGTAGGAGGGTAAAGGAGATGTTGGAGGGTAAAGGAGGGTAAAGGAGATGTAGGAGATGTATAGGAGATGTAGAAGAGTATAGGGTTTGTAAATATAGGAGATATAAGAGGATATAGGAGATGTAGGAGGGTATAGGAGATGTAGGAGGGTAAAGGAGATGTAGGAGGGTATATGAGATATAGGAGGGTATAGGAGATGTAGGAGGTTATAGGAGATGTATGAGGGTATAGGAGGTGTAGAAGGGTATGGGGTTTGTAGGAGGGTAAAGGAGATGTTGGAGGGTATAGGAGATGTAGGAGGGTAAAGGAATGCAGAAGGGTATAGGAGATGTAGGCGGGTATAGGAGATGTAGGAGGGTATAGGAGATGTAGGAGGGTATAGGAGATGTAGGAGGGTAAAGGAGATATAGGAGGATATAGGAGATGTAGGAGGTTATAGGGTTTGTAAATATAGGAGATATAAGAGGATATATGAGATGTAGGAGAGTATAGGAGATGTAGGAGGGTAAAGGAGATGTAGGAGGGTATGGGGTTTGTAGGAGGGTATAGGAGATGTAGGAGGATAAAGGAGATGTAGGAGGGTATAGGAGATGTATAGGAGATGTAGAAGAGTATAGGGTTTGTAAATATAGGAGATATAAGAGGATATATGAGATGTAGGAGAGTATAGGAGATGTAGGAGGGTAAAGGAGATGTAGGAGGGTATAGGAGATGTAGGAGGGTATAGGAGGTGTAGGAGGGTATGGGGTTTGTAGGAGGGTATAGGAGATGTAGGAGGATAAAGGAGATGTAGGAGGGTATAGGAGATGTATAGGAGATGTAGAAGGGTATAGGGTTTGTAAATATAGGAGATATAAGAGGATATAGGAGATGTAGGAGGGTAAAGATGATGTAGGAGGGTATAGGAGATGTAGGAGGGTATAGGAGATGTATAGGAGATGTAGAAGGGTATAGGAGATGTATAGGAGATGTAGAAGGGTATAGGGTTTGTAAATATAGTAGATATAAGAGGATATAGGAGATGTAGGAAGGTATAGGAGATGTAGGAGGGTATAGAAGATGTAGGAAGGTGTAGGTGATGAAGGAGGTTATAGGAGATGTAGGAGGGTATAGGAGATGTAGGAGGGTATAGGAGATGTAGGAGGGTATAGGAGATGTATAGGAGATATAGAAGGGTATAGGGTTTGTAAATATATGAGATATAAGAGGATATAGGAGATGTAGGAGGGTATAGGAGATGTAGGAGGGTATAGGAAATGTAGGAGGGTAAAGGAGATGTAGGAGGGTAAAGGAGATGTAGGAGGGTATAGGAGATGTAAGAGGGTATAGGAGATGTAGGAGGGTAAAGGAGATGTAGGAAGGTATAGGAGATGTAGAAGGGTATAAGGTTTGTAAATATAGGAGATATAAGAGGATATAAGAGATGTAGGAGGGTATAGGAGATGTAGGAGGGTAAAGGAGATGTAGGAGGGTATAGGAGGGTATAGGAGATGTAGGAGGTTATAGGAGATGTAGGAGGGTATTGGAGATGAAGGAGGGTATAGGAGATGTAGGAGGGTATAGGAGATGAAGGAGGGTATAGGAGATGTAGGAGGGTAAAGGAGATGTAGGAGTGTATAGGAGATGTAGGAGGGTATAAGAGATATATGAGGGTAATGGAGATGTAGGAGGTTATAGGGTTTGTAAATATAGGAGATGAAGGAAGGTATAGGAGATGTAAGAGGGTAAAGGAGATGTAGGAGTGTATAGGAGATGTAGGAGGTTATAGGAGATGTAGGAGGGTAAAGGAATGCAGAAGGGTATAGGAGATGTAGGCGGGTATAGGTGATGTAGGAGGTTATAGGAGATGTAGGAGGGTATAGAAGATGTAGGAGGGTATAGGAGATGTAGGAGGGTAAAGGAGATGTAGGAGGGTAAAGGAGATGTAGGAGGGTATAGGAGATGTATAGGAGATGTAGAAGGGTATAAGGTTTGTAAATATAGGAGATATAAGAGGATATAGGAGATGTAGGAGGGTATTGTAGATGTAGGAGGGTAAAGGAGATGTAGGAGGGTATAAGAGATATAGGAGGGTATAGGAGATGTAGGAGGTTATAGGAGATGTAGGAGGGTATAGGAGATGAAGGAAGGTATAGGAGGTGTAGGAGGGTATAGGAGATGTTGGAGGGTATAGGAGATGTAGGAGGGTATAGGAGGTGTAGGAGGGTAATGGAGATGTAGGAGGGTATAGGAGATGTAGGAGGGTATAGGAGATGTAGGAGGGTATAGGAGATGTAAGAGGGTATAGGAGATGTAGGAGGGTATAGGAGATGTAGGAGGGTATAGGAGGTGTAAGAGGTTATAGGAGATGTAGGAGGGTATAGGAGATGTAGGAGGGTATAAGAGGTGTAGGAGGGTATAGGTGATGTAGGAGGTTATAGGAGATGTAGGAGGGCATAGGAGATGTAGGAGGGTATATGAAATGTAGGAGGGTAAAGGAGATGTAGGAGGTTATAGGAGATATAGGAGGTTATAGGAGATGTAGGAGGGCATAGGAGATGTAGGAGGGTATATGAAATGTAGGAGGGTAAAGGAGATGTAGGAGGTTATAGGAGATATAGGAGGGTATAGGAAATGTAGGAGGGTAAAGGAGATGTAGGAGGTTATAGGAGATATAGGAGGGTATAGGAAATGTAGGAGGGTAAAGGGGGTCTATAGGGGCGTCTATAGGAGTGAGACTCTCACTGTAAGTAGTGGTAGTAACGGCAGGTCGCGGGGAGTTAGGGTCATTAGAGCATGCGGTCACTCTAACCAGTTGTCGAGGAGGCGGAAGAGATGGGTACGACAGTGACCGCGGTGTCCGTCGTACCTACGCCACAAAGAAACTAGTTCTCCGGCAATTTCACAGACGTCCCGCGGGTCTTCTGGCTCAGTTTGGCCGGCGAATAGAGTAGGGTTACGTAACAGTCCTTCTATTGACAGTTAGAAAGGGATTCGGATCACCGTAAAAAAGGGAGGGAGGGAGGGAGGGAGGGAGGGAGGGAGGGAGAGAGAGAGAGAGAGAGAGAGAGAGAGAGAGAGAGAGAGAGAGAGAGAGAGAGATATATTGCAAACAATTTGGACCATTACCTGCAGACATTACAGCATCGCACCCTGTCTGAATGAGACAGGACTTTACGTCGGCCATATTGTTTATGTTTCCATTGGCGATAATCGGGATGTCTATATTATCTCTATCATCGTTGAGAGGTTGACATATTATTAGTATAGTACAAAATTAGTTTAATTATTAACTTTGAGTTAGATTTATTATAATATTATACATTAAATATATATATTTATACAAAGTGAATGTAAAATACAGTAAATTATAAAAGTGTATATAATCATATATTAATTGATTTATTTCAAACATCGATAAAGTTTGTTTTAAAAGCATAAATCTAAAAAGATTTCTGTTTAAATAAACTAATTTTTCTTTAATTAAATACAGAAAATTATTACTACCACTGATACTAATGTAAACTTTATGTATTTAATGATGTTCATGTCTGCTATTCCAGTTTTTGCACCTTTTTGAGCCCTAGTTCTCCCATGTACAGTGATGAACTAGTGGCAGATTTCGTAAATAATGAATACATGGAAGATAATGCACCACACACAAAGCATACAAGCAGAAGTACATTAGGAAGTACATTCGAATATTTCTATTTATTAAATTATCATTTATAGTTACAATCAAATCAAATATTTGAAGAAATAACTTTAATGAGAGTTTTTCAGTTAATAAATGGTAATAGATCATATATCTTTTTAGTATTAACTTATATTCAACATATGGGCGTTACAAGTTATCATGTGTAACTTATGTAATATCAATACATCCTGTAATTTTAGTTAAATTAAATTAAAACTACACCTACACACCGTATTTTATTTGTTTATTTATAACAAATACTATTGCATAACTAATAGCGTTGGAGAACGAACTTCAGTTTGCATATACATAAAACAATGAAAATTACACTTTACGGAGTGAATAACGTAAACGGACGCTTGTCGCCAACGCAGACTTACAACTAACGCTGCAACCGGCGTCACGCAGCGTTTTCGCATATTCCAAACACTCGGCGGCGCCACCCGTCGGCAACAGGCGAATCTTTGCCGAAATCGGCGTGCCTGGAGATCCTACGATGGCTCGGCGTATCATCGACGCTACGAGCGCCGGTTCTTCTTGTAAGAAGGCGCCGTAGTGACCTGGCAATACGCGTGTTACACGATACATGTTATACGTCGCTAAGGTGATATTGCGGCTAGGTAGGTGGTATTTTGTGTTACCGGATTGAGCGATAGTCTGGGGGCAGCCTAGGTTCAAATCGACTCCGTCACAAAAATCAGCTACGAGGCGAACGGCTTCGGCGAATATCTCGGCGTCGTTTGCGCAAAACTATAATGAATATATAAAGAATATGTTAAAAGCAATAAACGGAAAATATATATTTTAAGTAATGTAGGCAAATACACTATTATTTTAACTAAATAGTACAATTAGAAAAAACTGTTCATTAAATATGTTAACAAATTTAATAATAGAAAAATTACAAAATTACATGATACTTAAATTAAATATAGAATTATTATAAACTTGTATAATGAGTGGCCTATCTTCTTTACACGTATTATAGGCAGACATTCTATAGTTTTCGTCATTGACAAATTGATATGCATGTAACATAGGTGAGAAACAAAGTTGGGTATTATATTTACGACAAAGTAATCGAAATGGTAATTCGCTACATTCTACCATAGGCGCAGCGATATACATCGGACTACCTAGTAATTCCCAGACATGTTTATTCTTATTCATTATTTGTTTATAATATCGCTTATATTATATAGATTTTAAAATAGACAAATTAAATATATATATATATGAACTAGATATAAAGTATTATATAACAAAATTATATTCATATTTTGTAAAGGAAAATATATGGAGTAAAAAAATAATAGACAATAAAAAATGAAAATTCAAAAAATATGAATTTAAATTTGTTTATTATAAATTTTATATAAAGTTATTGATTATATTATAAAAATCTTTAATTATCACTATTAATATACTTTATTTAATATATTGTTATAATCTTAAATGTAATTAAGCATGTAAACATATTTTAGAGATTTTTAAGGTGTCAATTATTAATTAATTACTCATACTATTGGTATTTTTATTAATGTGTTTAAGTTCAAAGGTTACAAAATTCTCATATAATTTTCGTTTTCAATAATATTTTTCTAAGTTCCATTAAAAGTGAATATATTAGTATTAAGCATAATAGGATATATACAACTATACCAATAATTTAATAAATATAGTTATGATTGCGGATAGCAAAGGAATATATATATTATGGGTTGTGTAACGACCAAATTAATCGATGACGGAGGTATAGATTCCGCCGGAGATTTAGTTAAAACGGTATATAGAGCTGATGCTAATATATACGAAGAGATCAAAAAACCATCGAAGGTGGTTGCAAAGATAACCGACCACTTAACGAAGCCGAACATCTTCACGAAAATCCACGTCAAACGTAAAAACGCGCAAGCCGACAAGGATTGCGATGTACCCAAAGCCAAGCAGACGAAATGCGAAACAAACGTCGAACCGCCAGTCGCCGTCGACTCCCGGGAGGCGAAACGGGAACGCTTCAAGGCGAAATTCGATCCCCGCGTAACTTCGAAATACGACATCAAAGCGCTGATCGGCAGGGGCAGTTTTAGTCGGGTAGTTCGAGTCGAACGTCGTACGACCCGGGAACCGTACGCCATCAAGATGGTCGACCGACAGAAAGGAGCAGAAGTCTGCGAAGCCGAACTCAGCGTTCTTGGACGCGTGAGACACGCAAACGTAATTCAATTAATTGAGGTGTGTATATAATACTAGTTATCGTGTTTAAATGGATTTATATGTATATGAAGCTTATAGTAAAAATGCATACTAGCGGTGATAGATTAAATACATAAATTAATCAGCTCTACGTAACTTATATTAAGTAAATAAGTTATTTTTTAGTATACAAATTATTAACATTTTAATTTTAATTTTTATTCCATCTCATACAATATTTAAATATAATATAATAGTGTATCCTTAAAGTGTATGATAATCTATTATAGTACTACTAATATAGGTTGTGATTCAGTATATAATTTTATCAAATACTAATATCAAATTCTACTACTATTACACATTATTTAATATATATTTTTTATAAGTATTAGTGATTTTAGTAAAGAAAATAATTACTTATAATGAATATCTGTAATGATTAAAATATCAAATATAACAATTTATTATTTACCTAAAATATAATATTGATATAATATTAGTTAAAATATATTATAAATAATAATATATATGCTTATTATAAATAGTAACATAGCAAAATGCTTTTATTAACATTATTATTAATAATAAGCTAACATAATTCATTTATATTTAGATTATATTTTTAAATGTAATACAAAAATATTTATATATGTATATTGAAAATAGATAGTTAATATTGCGATTATATTAATATTCAATTAATTATTAATAAATATTATATTAATATTAAAATTAATGCAAAAACGAGAGCATATTTTTTAAATAAGCATTCTAAATAAATTAATTATCAATATAAAATGTATTTTTAAATATGATACAAAATATGTTATAATACCAATTTTAACTTAATTACTATGTTAACATTTATTTCTATAACTTTAGTAAAATATAATTACTATAAAAATATTTTTAATTTCTTATTTGGATAACAAATTTATTTTTAAATCTTATTTAAAAGATACATTTTATGTTAAATAATCAATAATTATGTTCTGATCAGTATATATAAATTATATAATATACCTAGCAAACACATTGACTTCCCAAGAAATTATCCAGGACATTTTAGTTTTGTTATATTAAAAAATTAAAATATATATTATTTTCATTTAATCTATTATATGCATATTTTTGATTTTAAATAAATATATATGATTGTATAATTGTAACACCATTTTTTTATTTGAGTTAATTGCTTAAGTCATTAATTAATAGTTTTGTAAAACTTTTGATATATCCGAATATATAAAAAATAAAATAAATGAAATTATGCAATGGATGAAAAAAATGACCTTGATTTACTGAGATATTATAAATTATTTTAATTTATTTACTGAAATTTTATAAATTCTTAAATTGTTGGTTAAGTTTTAATCAATATTCAAAATATATTTTCAATAATTTAAAAATGTTTCTATTTTTGTAATGTTAAAAAAATCATCTAGTTAAATTTATATATTTTCCAAGTAATAATATCTTTTTATATATTTTTTCATTTCCATATATGTATATATATCAGTTTCATGATGTCACTTTACAGACAGGTTAATTAGATTACACTTATTTTATTCCCAAAATAAATTACAATAAAAATCACATATTGCATAATCACAATTTCTCTAATTCTTCTGTGACTATTTATATCTTTAATTGGTGGATTTTTAAGTGCGATATTGAAAGACAATTTAATAAAATATTATCATGTAATGTAAACTTTATCCTTATTAATTTGTGGATTCGGTTTTTACCGGTTCACTAGTTTGTGATATATAGACTACACTAGTTGATAATTGAGCATAATAAATTATCATAAAAATGATCATTTACCTAACAGATTCAATATATATGTGGTTTTTTTACACCATTATGAAAATGCTTAAAAAATCTATAGTTTTTATTCTATATTTTTATAATAAATATATATATCTATAAATATATATTTAATGTATATGATAATTAATAATTACATTATTATAGGTTTATTTCAATTTTATTCAAAACAGATTTAATAGTTAACTATTTTATAAATGCTTGGCTTAAAGATATTATCGAACACTATAAATAGAGTAAGCTTTATAAAAAATGAAAGAACCTGGATTTTTTGCTGGTTAGACTAATTCTACTTGACCCATTGGTACATATACTACACCTAAACCCATTGGTAAATATACTACACCTAAATCTTTTGTACATAAACTTCACATAAACCCATTAATACGTTTACCTTTTATACCCTATTGTAAATATTCAACAAAACCACTTTAATATCCTTCGATAAATTTGCCTCAAGTTAAAAGAGCGGTAAGACCTTCTTTATTCTATTGTCTGTCTTTTCACTCATAAATCTGACTTTGATTGTATCTCTCGCGTTAGGCACTGATGATTATGACTCAAATTAAATAGGAATCCACAAATTTGTCTTACTTCATATGGTTCTCTAAAGTACTCGTAAATAAACTAAAGCATTCTTTTGTTTTCTTTTTGGTATTTTTGATTATATTAAAATATTATGAATATATTATATATTATCAATCAATGTATCTCTATAATATATACAAATTATATCTCATATGGTTTACATATATATTATACAATATGCTTATATGTAAATATGCCTAGGATACATGAATCATTCTGGATGTTTAAATACCTAGGGGTTAATTATATTTAATTAAATTAATCGCAAATGGAATGAATCAGGGACTACTTCGTAAGTACTACTTATTACATACTATTGTAAGTAGTATTGTAGTTTCATGTACTTGATAAAAACTACTATGGTATTTATTTATTAATTATATTATTTTATAAGAATGTCTATATATTATCATAATGATGATAAATGTTAAATAATTATTATGAATTATTAAACTGATGGATTAAACAATAATTTGTCTACTCAAAGGGAAACCTTATAGTGAATGAGTTTATTTAATTTTTTGATATAAATAATCATTTATTATTTGATTTACTTCCATTAAAAGCCAATAAATCAATTAATTATAATCCCAAAAAAATCATGAGTAATATAAATAAATCTGTAATACCTCACATGTATTCCCACGTGTAACTACATAGCTTTACATTGCATTAGAAATCTACTCCTGTATAAGGAAATTTAATATCTTCTGCATTTTCAGAATTTTCGGAAGATACACAATTATTGCTAATTTAATTATGCAAACACATATTTATATATGCATTTGTATTTTACTGCCGTTTTAACTTGCATACATCCTATACACATATATAATTCGCGTACGAATCCATTACCACCGTATTCACGAGTAGTACCCGTGCCTCGCAAGGCCCCCGTCCCCCCGCCCCCCCCCATCCCATTAGTACTCTGCAGAAATAACTCTATCATATTAATTACTTCCCTACTTTACAATATATTCAAAGCACACATTTCCATCTCATTAAATCCACGTACGCAAATGTCTCGACCAACAATTCTTTTACCTGTTCGTCGTTTCTTTGTCAGGAACACTGAAATTAGTTTAGTAACTTATTTCATCTTTACTTCATTAATATATATTAAGTGTATTATGGGTTTGGGTTTATGGGTATATACTTATTTGATTAATTTCCTATTTTTCAATTTGTTTACTTATTTAATATACTGTGGAAATGTATTTACGATTGAAGATCATTTCTCTCAATTAAATTCAAGTACGAAAAGGAGTAATAAATATATAACAAGTTATTAAAAATTAAATTAAAATTATTGAATTCCTGTTTAAACTATATATAAAGATATAATTGAACACTATAAATAGAGTAAACTTTACAAAAAATGAAATAACTGGGTTTTGTACTGTGTTTACTAATGCTATTAAACCCATTAGTACATAAACTTTGAACTCTTTTTGATAACAAAATTTTAAATGATTTAAAAAATGAAAATAATTAATAACCATAAAATAATAATTAATAACTAAATAGAAATCAAACATACCATATTGTACGTGTTAAATATATGTAATAATTATTTGATATAACTATAAAAGTTGATTACAAAATTATAAAACCACAACAAATACTTATATACACAACATATACTTAGTATTAATGAAATAGAATTCCTTAATTTATATAATTAATTTATGTAAATAATATATATCTAATATTAATATTTTACTATATTTATTTAACTAAGGTTTAACCTTGAGACAAAGACATGTTTTAATCGTAATCATAAGACAATATTTACTTCTCGCAATCTCTGTGACGAGTTCACGTAATCTTGCCGTCTGCAGGTTTTCGACACCCCCGCCAAACTCTACATGGTCATGGAGTTGGCGACCGGCGGAGAACTCTTCGACAGAGTTATCGCCAAGGGCACGTTTACGGAACGCGACGCCACCCACGTCCTGCACATGTTGTTGGACGGCGTTCGCTACCTCCACGGCTTAGGCATTGCTCATCGCGACCTCAAGGTTACCGGCGCTGGCAATTCGTAGTGTTAGACGTCAATTTCACTCTTTTAATATCACTTTTCACTCTTTTAATAACACTTTTCACTCTTTCAATATCACTTTATTCTATTTCAATATCACTTTTTACTATTTCAATATCACTTTATTCTATTTCAATATCACTTTTTACTATTTCAATATCACTTTTTTGCTATTTCAATATCACTTTTGCTATTTCAATATCACTTTATTCTATTTCAAGTTCACATATAAATAAAATCGATGAGATATCTTGGATTTTTTTCTATTTTCCTATAATATTTATTATATTATAATTATGTGATTAATAAAATAAATCTCTAAAAATTTCAAATTTACTAAAAACAATAATCCCAATGTCTAATTAAATAAATTGATCATATAAAATGATGAGTAATAATTATTCTGTAATCCTTTATTATTAACCTATTTTCTGGTTTTATATGATCTAAACTTAGTTATTTATGTTCAACAAAACTCTAATGATATATTCTCTCATTTCTTTTACATCACTTGTCGTAAATCTTTTATTATATCTAGCTGTACACATTCATCATGGATTCGAAAATATCATTTAATTGTCATTCTCTATGCTAGTAATGTACGTCGTTGACCAAATTTGTATTATTAATAGAATGTCTATTTTACCCGTGGATTTTTACCAATAACTGATATAATTAAATAATTATGTAATTTGACTTCTTATTCTATAATATCTGTTAGTTATCCGGATGTGAATGAAATTTGGATTTAAAAAATTTGTGTTTTATATTTAATAATTTGATTATTAAAATTTAATTCATTTTTCAGCTGATGAAAGTTTCTAGATAAAAAATAGTTACTTAACGTTAATTTCCTAATATAATGTTCGTTTTATTGTAAAATTAATATAATTAGTAAATTAGTATAAATTATATCGAATGTATATATGTATGTTAATAGGCGGGAATTAAATGCATTGATCTTATAGCAAAATAATTCATTATTTAGATAATTTCATTAATATTATTATTTGAAATATTGATCTCGTGATTAGTTTTAAAATGTACTTTCTTTGTGATATCATTGTAACAATCGTCTAACCTGTATAACTGCCAATGATATTATCTTCTATATTGTAGTAAGTAGCAGTAAGTATTCTAAAGTAATTACGATCGAATAGAGATAGGTTTTTAGTATATGCATTGCTTAAAACACTAGAAATACTACATTTTATAGATTGTACAGAACAAAAACGTATAAAGAATGGCATTGTATTTATAGCGTATTATTCCTACTGTTACCTTAACCGCAGATTTACATAAGTACAATGAAAATACAATTTTCTTTGTTTTTTCTTTGTGCAAGCAACACTCCTCGCAGATGTTCAAGTCACACATTATCTCAATTGTCATCTTTATATTGTAAGAGAATATCTAACTTTCCTTATATCTTATATTTTTCTTTTGTCAAATATATTTATATATATATATATTTATATATATATTTATATATATATATATATATATATATATATATAGATTTATATACATATACATATTTATATTTATATATATATATATATATATATATATATATATATATAGATTTATATACATATACATATTTATATTTATATATATTTATATACATATACATATTTATATTTATATATATTTATATACATATACATATTTATATATATTTATATACATATACATATTTATATTTATATATATTTATATACATATACATATTTATATTTATATATATTTATATACATATACATATTTATATATATATTTATATACATATACATATATATATATATATATATATTTATATACATATACATATACATATTTATATTTATATATATTTATATACATATACATATTTATATTTATATATATTTATATACATATACATATTTATATATATATTTATATACATATACATATTTATATATATTTATATACATATACATATTTATATTTATATATAAATATATATTCATAGTAGTATTAGTAGTGCCATGTACTTGCATATAACAAATACTCTATACTATTACTACTCAACTCTGATAGATAGGAAACGATCATTATTTTTTCTCGTCGCTACTCGTAAGGAACTAATCAATTAATATTATATAATCGGCCATCAATCCTCCTTTATTGTATTCTGTTCTTCTTTGTTATCTATCGAGGACAATATTTGCAAGTTTGACGTATCTTTTATTTATAATGCAACGCCCCCACAATATATAAATATACCTAATTCATTCATTAATTAACAATGTATTTATTCATTTAATATATATTGTAAACATTATATAATATACTAATATTCTTGACACTATTTTCTATTTGTAGACTGGCCGGTGATGTTTTGTTTTTTGTGTTATTCTAAGACGTTTTTATATTTATATAAAAATCATGCATGAATAAATTATAATCCTACTGTTATCCATGACTCATAGTTATTAAGTAATTGTAATTATCTATATTATAGCTGTATATATGCCATATATTATGTATTAGCAAACTCATTAGATTTTACAGTTCCCATACAATTTCACATATTGTTTGCTAAATTATTCATTATAATTTTGAAACAATATGTAAATTTATTGCATCACATTCTATTAATAGCAATTTAATAATATATTTATATCATTATCGGAATGGATATTTGATTGTGGATCCTTATTTATATTCGTAAACCTGATAATTTACATTTGGGATTATTAAACTAGGTGACTTTACATTTTGTTATTGATATAGAATTGATAACAAATATAGTGAATTTTCTGTTATTAAATGTAGGTTTTATTTATCTAATGAATAACTCAAATAGTATTAAGTATTATTGAATAGCTTACTTTAGTTTATATATCAAACTAATATATATCTCTTATTTATGCTCTGCGTTTAGAGGCATCACCTCTAACTGACCTTTAACCTTTAGCCCGAAAACCTACTCTACTACCACCCCGGCGACAACTCGAAGATTCTGATCACCGACTTTGGGTTGGCGGGCATCGTAAAGAGTTCGGCGGAGGCAACGGCTTCGGGTGGAGAACAACTTACAATGCAGACAACTTGTGGCACTCCGGAGTACATTGCCCCCGAGATATTGGCCCGCAAGCCTTACACTACACAGGTCAGCGAAGTGGGGTTTAGAGTTATAGTACTCAGGTCAACTAAGTGGGGTTTAGAGCTATAGTACCCAGGTCAACTAAGTAGGGTTTAGAGCTATAGTACCCAGGTCAGCGAAGTGGGGTTTAGAGTTATACTACACAAGTCAACGTAGTGGGGTTTAGAGCTATACTACCCAGGTCAGCGAAGTGGGGTTTAGAGCTATACTACTCAGGTCAACGTAGTGGGTTTAGAGCTATAGTACCCATGTCAACTAAGTAGGGTTTAGAGCTATAGTACCCAGGTCAACTAAGTAGGGTTTAGAGCAATACTACACAGGTCAACTAAGTAGGGTTTAGAGCAATACTGCACAGGTCAACTAAGTGGGGTTTAGAGCTATAGTACCCAGGTCAACTAAGTAGGGTTTAGAGCTATAGTACCCAGGTCAGCGAAGTGGGGTTTAGAGTTATACTACACAAGTCAACGTAGTGGGGTTTAGAGCTATACTACCCAGGTCAGCGAAGTGGGGTTTAGAGCTATACTACTCAGGTCAACGTAGTGGGTTTAGAGCTATAGTACCCATGTCAACTAAGTAGGGTTTAGAGCTATAGTACCCAGGTCAACTAAGTAGGGTTTAGAGCAATACTACACAGGTCAACTAAGTAGGGTTTAGAGCAATACTGCACAGGTCAACTAAGTGGGGTTTAGAGCTATAGTACCCAGGTCAACTAAGTAGGGTTTAGAGCTATAGTACCCAGGTCAGCGAAGTGGGGTTTAGAGTTATACTACACAAGTCAACGTAGTGGGGTTTAGAGCTATACTACCCAGGTCAGCGAAGTGGGGTTTAGAGCTATACTACTCAGGTCAACGTAGTGGGTTTAGAGCTATAGTACCCATGTCAACTAAGTAGGGTTTAGAGCTATAGTACCCAGGTCAACTAAGTAGGGTTTAGAGCAATACTACACAGGTCAACTAAGTAGGGTTTAGAGCAATACTGCACAGGTCAACTAAGTGGGGTTTAGAGCTATACTACCCAGGTCAGCAAACTGGGGTTTAGAGCTATACTACTCACGTCGACTAAGTGGGGTTTAGAGAAAAACTACACAGGTCAACTAAGTAGGGTTTAGAGCAATACTACACAGGTCAGCAAAATGGGGTTTAGATCTATAGTACTCAGGTCAACGTAATGGGGTTTAGAGCTATAGTACCCAAGTCAGCAAAATGGGGTTTAGAGCTATACTACACAGGTCAACTAAGTAGGGTTTAGAGCAAATACTACACAGGTCAGCGAAGTGGGGTTTAGAGCTATAGTACCCAAGTCAGCAAACTGGGGTTTAGAGATATGCTACACAGGTCAACGTAGTGGGGTTTAGAACTATACTACACGGGTCAGCGAAGTGGGGTTTAGAGCTATAGTACCCAGGTCAGCAAACTGGGGTTTAGAGCTATACTACTCAGGTCAACTAAGTGGGGTTTAGAGCTATACTACTCAGGTCAATGTAGTGGGGTTTAGAGCTATACTACACAGGTCAGCAAACTGGGGTTTAGAGCTATACTACTCAGGTCAACTAAGTGGGGTTTAGAGCTATACTACTCAGGTCAACTAAGTGGGGTTTAGAGCTATAGTACCCAGGTCAACTAAGTAGGGTTTAGAGCTATACTACTCAGGTCAACTAAGTGGGGTTTAGAGCTATAGTACCCAAGTCAGCAAACTGGGGTTTAGAGATATGCTACACAGGTCAACGTAGTGGGGTTTAGAACTATACTACACGGGTCAGCGAAGTGGGGTTTAGAGCTATAGTACCCAGGTCAGCAAACTGGGGTTTAGAGCTATACTACTCAGGTCAACTAAGCGGGGTTTAGAGCTATACTACTCAGGTCAACTAAGTAGGGTTTAGAGCTATACTACTCAGGTCAACTAAGTGGGGTTTAGAGCTATAGTACCCAATTCAGCAAACTGGGGTTTAGAGCTATGCTACACAGGTCAACGTAGTGGGGTTTAGAACTATACTACACGGGTCAGCGAAGTGGGGTTTAGAGCTATAGTACCCAGGTCAGCAAACTGGGGTTTAGAGCTATACTACTCAAGTCAACGTAGTGGGGTTTAGAGCTATACTACACGGGTCAGCGAAGTTGGGTTTAGAGCTATACTACTCAAGTGAACTAAGTGGGGTTTAGAGCTATACTACCCAGGTCAGCAAACTGGGGTTTAGAGCTCTACTACCCAGGTCAGCAAACTGGGGTTTAGAACTATGCTACATAGATCAACTAAGTGGGGTTTAGAGCTATACTATACAGGTAAGCAAACTGGGGTTTAGAGCTATACTACCCAGTTTAATGGACCGGGGTTTATAGTCATACCATACACAGTAAAGTATAATGCCCTTTACCTTGTTATATAATTACACTAGAGCTGGTTAATGCCATCTAAATCAAACGAAAAGCTGATTCCATATTGCTAAACCTTATGTAACTAAACCCTATACTACTCAATATAACAGAATACCATTCTAGTTATTTTAACCCCATGCCACCCCTCTACAATATGACTAATCTGCATGCTATTCCATGTTTACAAACCCAATTCTCTCTCAATATTTGTCATAAACTACAAATATATATAATTACTTATTCCTATTAAGTACACAAACCCACAGCTAAACCTTATTGAAGATAGGGGTGCATAGTTTATACTATACAGCTAGCTTCTAGTAAATTCTATACAACTATAATATATTAGGTATTAAAGTAACTTCTACATCATACCCTTGTTTTCCCTTTACAAATTAATATGTATATATCCATTATAGCAATTTCATTAATTGACTTCACAAAAAGCTAATTTCTATAATCATATCACTCTGCTTATTAAAATCATTTCATGTACAATTGGTGACGATAATAATCCCGTAATAAATGGATTCGAAGTGACTTTATTTGTGACCGTTTTTTATGAATTTAATTAGACTAACTCTTCGAATGTGTGATGAATGTCTATTTAAATACTTGCGAATAGGTGAAATTGAACGTAAACCAAACCTACGTTTACATTTTGCTGTAGAAAACTCTATTATTAGATTTAAATAAATAATGAAGCTTGATTATCAAATACTTTGATAAAATCTACTGTAGTAATTTAATATAAATATAGTATTACAGTAATAAGTAATAAGTAGTCACTTATTTAATTAGAATTTCAAATATTTGTTCCATTTATTTTCGATAATATTTTTGTACATTTAATATTAATAAAGAATCAAAATTCAGATTTAACGATCTTTGAGATATTTAATAATATTTAAAGAAGTTTATTACAGAATATTAATTTAATATTCTAGATTGTAAATACTATTTCTTTATATTTACTTCATATTCTAAATAATAAATACTATTATATTAAATATCAAAATATCTCGAAATATCAAAATTTTATTATTTTAGATCCTTTTAATTTTTTTAATTATTGGTAATAATTTATATCATTTAATTAAATAATGTCAATATTAATTTATTATATAAAATTTTACATTAAATCTCAATTAAGATTATTTATTTGTCCTTTTATTAGTACTTCCAATGATATCAGATGTTTTTGAGTAATTTCATATTTGTGTTTAATGATTATTATGTAATAAATTATCATGTTCAAATATTTATTTATTAGTCCATTATATAATTTTCATAAATGAACATAACAAAAAAATGCTCTCTCTGATCAATTTCACTTTGTCACCATGCAAAATTAAATAATTAATATTTAATTTTTTTAACTAAGACAATATCCTCCTTACCTATATTATAATACATTGTCCTAGATCTTGGTTATATTTACAGGTTGTCTAGAAAAAAGCCTAGTTACATAACTGTGATCATTAACTGTCGACATTGCTTATTACTAGTTGTACGCAGATGCATTGACAACTAGACTCGCGTTTGCTTATTACGTCCAACCTCTCCGACGTACCACACCCTCGCCGCGTCTTTACGAAAGGCGAGATTTATTGAATCTATAAATAACCCGCAAAGCCCACGACCACAGCACCCGGTTTCACACGGCACAGTAGTGTTTGTTTTATTAAATAACTACATCATCTGCATATGACACAATGGTTTACCTAACACAATGGCTTACCTAACACAATAGCTTACCTAACACAATAGCTTACCTAACACAATAGCTTACCTAACACAGTGGCTTACCTAACACAATGGCCTACCTAACACAATTGCCTACCTAATACAATGGCTTACCTAACACAATGACTTGCCTAACACAATAGCTTACCTAACACAATGGCTTACCCAACACAATGGCTTCCCAGCAAACAGAGTGATGTAATATTTTGTAAAAATCCTTTGATGTGTTCCCAAAAATAAAAAATAATATAAAAGAAATTATGCAATGCAAAAATGAAGTAACCTTGATTGTTTGCTGGGTTATCTAACACAATAACTTACCTAACACAATAGTTTATCTAATACAATAGCTTACCTAACACAATAGCTTACCTAACACAATAGCTTACCTAATACAATAGCTTACCTGACACAATGACTTACCTAATACAATAGATTACCTAACACAATAGCCACATCACTTCTCCTTGATGTATTCTCTTCTATTGAGTGACTTGACAGGATACATTTATCAACTTGACATCTTTACACAATTAATCTAGGAAGCAATTGTTTTAGTAATCTATAAAACAATTATTTTGCAACATTCCTTCTATGGAATATATTCGGTAGATGCAATTAACTTTATTACGATTTCCCTAGACAATAGGGTACTCTACTCTAAAACCCAAGTCAATAGGGTACTCTACTCTAAAACCCAAGGCAATAGGGTACTCTACTCTAAAACCCAAGGCAATAGTGTACTCTACTCTAAAACCCAAGTCAATAGTGTACTCTACTCTAAAACCCAAGGCAATAGTGTACTTTACTCTAAAACCCAAGTCAATAGTGTACTCTACTCTAAAACCCTACTGAAAAGTGTATTCTACTCTAAAACCCAAGTCAATAGGGTACTCTACTCTAAAACCCAAGTCAAAAGTGTACTCTACTCTAAAACCCAAGTCAATACTGTACTCTACTCTAAAACCCAAGTCAATAGTGTACTCCACTCTAAAACCCAAGGCAATAATGTACTCTACTCTAAAACCCAAGTCAATAGTGTACTCTAATCTAAAACCCTACTGAAAAGTGTATTCTACTCTAAAACCCAAGTCAATAGTGTACTCTACACTAAAACCCTAGTCAATAGTGTACTCTACACTAAAACTATATTCAATAGTGTACTCTACCATAAAACCCTAGTCATTAGTGTACTCTACTCTAAAACCCAAGTCAATAGTATACTCTACTCTAAAACCCTACTGAAAAGTGTACTCTACTCTAAAACCCAAGTCAATAGTGTACTCTACTCTAAAACCCAAGTCAATAGTGTACTCTACTCTAAAACCCTAGACAATAGTGTACTCTACCCTAAAACCCAAGTCAATAGTGCACTCTACTCTAATTCTATGCCCTTGATAAGTATAAGTAAGTAGAGTATAAGTAGAGTAAGTAAAGCTTATGTAGAACTACGTTAGGTTGTGTATCTAAGTAAGTAAGTAGTGTTATTAGGTAGTGTAGTTAGGTTGTGTAGCTAAGTAGGTAAGTAGTGTAGTTAGGTAGTGTAGTAAGGTAGTGTAGTTAGGTAGTGTAGTTAGGTAGTGTAGTTAGGTTGTGTAGGTAAGTAGTGTAGTTAGGTAGTGTAGTATTGTGAACCTGAATTTAAGTAGGTGTGTGTACGTGTGTATGTGTGTGTGCGTGTGTATGTGTGTGTGTATGTGTGTGTGTGTGTGCATGTGTATGTTCTATTTATATGTGTTTGTTTAAAGGTTTAGTTGTTGTTATATACATTAGCACAGATATTGTATGATAGATATTCCCTCCCTCCCTTCCTCACTCACTCACTCACTCACTCACTCACTCACTCACTCACTCACTCGCTCACTCCTTTCTCCCTATATCTCTCTCCCTCCCTCTCTATATCTCTCTCTCTCTCCCTCACTCACTCACTCACTCACTCACTCACTCACTCACTCACTCACTCACTCACTCACTCCCTCCCTTCCTCCCTCCCTCCCTCCCTATGTCTCTATCTCTCTCTCCCTCACTCCCTCACTCACTCACTCACTCACTCACTCACTCACTCACTCACTCACTCACTCACTCACTCACTCACTCACTTACTCACTCACTCACTCACTCACTCCCTCCCTCACTCACTCACTCCCTCCCTCCCTCCCTCCCTCCCTCCTTCCCTCCTTCCCTCCCTCCCTCCCTCCCTCCCTCCCTCCTTCCCTCCCTCCCTATGTCTCTATCTCCTTCCCTCCCTCCCTATGTCTCTATCTCTCTCTCTCCCTCACTCACTCACTCACTCACTCATTCACTCACTCACTCACTTACTCACTCCCTTCCTTCCTCCCTTCCTCCCAAATTTATTTGTATAGTTTAAATTATTAAATTATTTAAGTGTTGTTAGAAATTGAAATTCCACGTGATATTGTTATAATATTTTCCTGTTATAATTCATGTTATTTCTGTAATTGCATCTGTTTCTTGATGTGCATATTGTGCAAGCCCTACCTTATCAATTAATATTTAAAGGAGAAGTTCTTATGTATATATCTCTATTTAAGATATTTGTTGGTGTGTAAGTTTGTTTTAGAATCAATATGTATTACATAATCTAATCCCTATACTAACAATGTTCTGTAGTTCTATTCTTTAATTTCATTGTCCTCTCCTATACTTTCCCCTTCCATCCTAACATTCCCTGTTATACTCTCTATCTTCCATCCCGTTTCCTCTACTGTTCCCCCCTCCATAACCTTTTCCTTTCCAACAAGGTGGACTTATGGGCTGTAGGTGTAATTACCTACATCCTCTTGAGTGGTACGATGCCTTTCGATGATCCCAGTCGAGCTCGAATGTACCGCAGCATCCTGAAGGCGAAGTACTCCTTCGTAGGCGATGTTAGTATGTTGTGGGCGTGGTTAGTTCGTTGTGGGCGTGGTTATTACGTTATGGGCGTGGTTAGTACGTTGTGGGCGTGGTTAGTTCGTTATGGGCGTGGTTTGTTCGTTGCGGGACGTGTTTAGATTATGTGCGATAATAGAGCAGAGGAGAGCTATTGAGTGGCGTTTATGTTGACTGGGATCCGTTATCTAGTAATGTAGGGGTAGTTAATATACTGGGGTAGGTGTATAATGTAGGTAGTTAATATACTGGGGTAGGTGTATATTGGGTGTAGTTAATATGATGGGAGTAGTGTATAATGTGGGTAGTTAATATAATTGGCTTAGTGTATGATGGGATGTAGTTAATATTATGGAGTTAGTATATAATGGGGGTAGTTAATATGATGGGGTAGGTGTATAATGGGTGTAGTTAATATGATGGGATTAGGGTATAATGGGGGTAGGTGTATAATGTGGGTAGTTAATATAATTGGGTTAGTGTATGATGGGGTAGTTAGTATACTAGGGTTAGTGTATTATGGGATGTAGTTAATATGATGGAGTTAATGTATATTGGGGGTAGTTAATATACTGGGATTATTGTATAATGTGGGTAGTTAATATACTAGATAAGTGTATGATGGGGGTAGTTAATATACTGGGGTTAGTGTATAATGGGGGTAGTTAATATACTGGGATTATTGTATACTGGGGGTAGTTAATATACTGGATAAGTGTATGATGGGGTAGTTAATATACTGGGGTTAGTGTATAATGGGGGTAGTTAATATACTGGGGTTAGTTAATGAGTTCTGGGTGTGTTTATTGTATTAGTAATAAAGGATGTTATCACATTCCAGGTACTAGTTGCATAAGATATCAAATTATTATTAGCTCAGATTGTGTTTGGAATTTGATATTGATACATATTCATTATTATGCAACTTTGAACTTTGCTTCTTTATAATTTTAAACTTTAATTATGAAACTAGTAACTAGGTCAATGTTGTTCCATGTAACTCTTGTTATTCTCTAAAATATGCTTTGCTGTACTAATTTAGGTGTGCAGTTGAATCAGTACTTGCAAAAAATGTTAGAAAGGAGATAGGGAGAAATAGATCTCTCCCTATCTCCCTATCTAGCTAAAAGGCTTCTTAAGAACTTTAATAAGAAATCTAAGAAGAACTTTAATAGGAAATTTAATAGGAAAGTTAATAATAACTTTAATAAGAAATATAATAATAATTTTGAGAATAACTATAATAAGAATTTTAAAGAGAACTTTGATAATAATTTTAATAGGAACTTCAATAATAACTAGAATAAGAACTTTAATAAGAACTTTAATAAGCATTTTAATAAGAACTAAAATAAGAACCAATTTATTATAAGCTGTTGCTTATTTTTTTCTATTAAATTCACCTCCAATTCTGCATGGAAATGCAAAATAATACATACATTTGCATTTATAATCAATATACAGAAATGTATAAAAAGAATTTGTAAAACTTATAGGAAATAGGAAATCAAATGTAAAAATAATGTTTATAAACAATTCAAAATGATTAATGTATATAGAGTGATGTAATGAAACTGAAAACAGAGTGATGTAATGCAACTGCAAATAGAGTGATGTAATGATAATGAATACAGTATGATGTAATGATCTGCATATATAGTGATGTAATAATCCTGTAAATATAGTGATGTAATGACACTGGATACAGTTTAATGTAATGACCTGCAAGCATAGTTATGTAATAGTTTTATAAAATTATTTCATAATTGTTAGATAACATATAACAAATTTAAATAGTTCATTTTCTGAGCAGATTATAAATTTACTTAACAACAATACATTTATTAAAATTGTAAAACAACAATATCTTAACATATAAATTTATTTGTTTTATTATAATTAATTTTAATTATTTAAATAACAATCTAACTTTATCTTTTGAAATGACATATTGTGGACCTTTTTATATCATAAGTGACAATGACTATTGTTCTATTGCCTTATTTATTATTGCCTACCCACTATCCTAAGCATTGTCCATCATCTTGGCTTCATTAAATTATATTATAACTCAATATAATAATTAACCAAATATTGCATTGAAGTACCAATTATCTTAATACAGAATATTATCAACTTCAAATATAAATAAGTGTTATGAATTAATTTTGTAGTTTCTGTAAATAGAAAATTACAAAAAGTACAATAGAAAATTAAGTGGATATTTAAAAGATGCATATTCTCATCGAACACTTGTTTGATACTATCTCGTCGCTTTAATTGGTGATATCAGTCTTATACCGGGTATTGTATTGTACTATTGCGTTGAACTACTGTGCGATATATACTTAAGCCAATCCAGCAAAGGTCGGGGGGGGGTACAATTACACAGAATGAAGATTCTAGCCACCCACTACGTGGATTTCACATTCTCTTACCGGCTACCTGGTGAGCAAACACTCCTATTACATAATGCTTTGTTACCCGAATACAATGTGTCCTATTGTATTCTCAACTAATTACTTGTTAGCTGGAGTTATTTATTTCTCACACACTTTCTCTCTCTCTCTCTTTCTCTCTTTGCATGACCAGTATACAATGTATTCATTATACATGAGGATTATATATTTCAACACCGAATAGACTTTGCAAGCAAGCATTAAATATACCATCATCCAATATAATTAAATACCCTTATCTGACTATTCAATGACTTGTTATAATAACTGGCATAATAACAAAGAACACAGATCACTTATGTAATTAATTATTAATTATGTAATTAATTATTAATTATATATTCTCTAAAAGTTGAAGTAAATTCGAAAGAAAATTATTTTATTTTGATTTCATCATTTTAAAAGATCTATTTTTAATGCGACATTTAACAAACTATATTTAAAAACCAAATCTATTGTTATCGCCGATGTTTTCAGGCCAGCTTTGTTACGCCGTGAACGTGTCTAGCTCTGTTCACGGCTAGCAGTCACGTGCATTTACTTTCGGATGATGTATAGCATCTGTAGTGCACGGTCGGAGGCAAGGGGGCGTGTCCTACCCGATTTGACCTCGCCCATATTTAATCTCTTCCCTCGTCGTCTTACGTAATCCAAGCTATTTATAGCACTATATGAACACACCCAATATTCGAAATCACTTATTTTATATATATATGCGAATATAAATATATATGTGTGTATATATACCAACTGTAAGGTTAATCTTGTAAATGGAACATTCTCTAATGTGTTAGAAGGTACGCTGCATCTCAAACGATGATTTGCCCTCGTCTCTTGTTTTTATCAGCCTCCGTCTCCCGACCACACCCTAATAAATATAAGAGCCCCGTGCGTATGGGGAATGAGTGATTTTATTTATATACACACCCATATGCACACACACACACACACGCACGCACTCGCGAATACACCTACATACACTGACATATATACCCACAAATAAATAAAATATACATGAACCCACACTTACACATACTTAAACAAATTCATATACTGCATATAGCCCACATACACACAACTATATCTTCGCACACATATACTCACAACACCCACACACACATATGCCCACAAACACACCACATACATAGCAATAAACATACACACATACATGCTTGAATACTCTTCTATACATGTTAATTTAAGAGCATCTGAGTTAAAATTGTATAAAAGATCTTCCTGTTTTTTAATATAGATTTTATTTATTTATCAAACTTTCTTTATTTATTTTATTTGAAAACTCACTAGAAATATAAAATTTTATAATCTAGTATTATATAATTTATAGTTATATAAAGATTCCATTATTTATTTAATATACATGATTTAGCACAAACTATGAATTTGTATATTCCACTAAACTTCTCCGTATTACTCACCAGGGATTAATATCAATATTGTCGAGAGATTTGTACTCGTTGAGAGAGTTGTACCATATATTGTTTGACTATTAGTATCATCCACTAGTATCGCTATCATACCCGCGACCAGAATGTCTAGAAAAGTGATGTACTCGAAGTCGGGTTTAGTCGATGACTCATCAAATCGTTACATTCAACGATTTAGATGTATTGAGTTGTAACTTGGTGGGGTAACAGTTTTTAATGATCCGGTGATTGATATGAACTCCGTACGTAATATTGTATTACATCATTTTAATGGAGTCCTGATTGATTCATTATTACGTTTTTAGATCTCCATTCTAAAACTTTTATTTATTTATTTATTTACTATTAGTTCATGTTGAATATGAAATTCCTATAACTACTATTAATTCTCCGTGGTGAATTACTGTACTGTGCTTTATGTACCCAGTATACCTACTGTAACCTCGGTCCACATTTCTATTATGAATATCATCTCTGTTATCTAATACACATTAGCCAGAAGATATTCATGCTAGGTCCAGGACCCCTTCAAATGCTGTCCCTTTAAATGGCATTGTTCAAAATCACGAACGACGTAAGCTAAAATCCTTCAAGTCAGACACCTCAAGGCATATTAATATTTATACAAACTATAACCTACCCAAGCAACATTATTTTAAATACCACCTTCAAACTTTCGATGATCCAATCTACACATTGGAGGGACTTATTGATATATATATATATATATATATATTATTGTTAATTGTTATATAAATTGAATCATATAAATTCATGATATTCCAGGGTACCCTAGAGAGTTACCTTTTCTTACCCTTGGAGAGCTGTACCTTGGAGATCTGTAATAATAACATTTTGAAGTTATATATCTATTATTCTAAGAGATAAGAAAGAGTCATTAATGATGTCCAGTGTCCAACCCCTTCATATTCATTTGTAAAGTGTATAATACATATACATTTGTACAGGTGTTGTATAATACATATACATTTGTACAGGTGTTGTATAATGCCTAATAAAATTGTAGCTTCTGTAATGTGTTTGCAAATGTAAAGGTGTTAAACATGTTATTTTGATACCTTGGTTTACAGGGTCGTCTGCAAAACAACCCCCTGTATCGCACCCATTCAAATCATACTCCGACACCCCTGCCACTACCTTATATCTGACACCTCATGCCACTACAATACATCCGACACCCCCTGCTAATACCCTAATATGACAATCACTGTCACTACCCTAATATGACACCCCCTGTCACTACCCTAATATGACACCCCCTGTCAGTATCCTAATATGACACCCCATGCCACTACCCTAATATGACAACCCTAACACTACCCAAATATGACAACCCTGCCATTTGACCCCTATACCCTACATTTGACCCCTATTCCCTGCAGCACTGGAAGGACATATCTGCGTACGCGAAGGACTTTATCGACAAACTGTTCGTCGTCGACTACTCCGAGCGAATAACTGCCTCTCGAGCCCTCCGGCATCCCTGGATCACCACCCTGGCGGCCAGCAGCAGCAACAAGAACCTGTACCGCACGATATCGCATAACCTGCTCACCGGTTCGGTGCTCGGCTCGGCCGCCAGCTCCAGAGGTGGCGCCACCGGCGGCGGCGGCGGCGACGCTCGCAGCCTACGCTCCAAGGACTCGTCGCATCGCGGACGCCACTCAAAAGGTGGCTCCGGCGCTCGCGGCTCCTCTAGCGGCGCGAGGCGACGTCGCATTCTCAACGAGGATATCGACGAACTGCTCAGCGATCCGGAACTGAAGGCCGAACTGTCTTCGATGTCGTCGGGAAATTCTTCTACGGGGAGCACAGCTGTATCGGTGTAGGAGGAGGAGGAGGAGGAGATGTTCTAGGATTGTTTAGATTTGGCCCAAAAGAAGGTGATGTCGGTGTAGAGTTCAAAAAATGAGGGGTAAATAATTAGAAGGGGCGGAGAAACGCGACGACTGGGATTAGGGTTTTGAAGGGAAAACAGGTAAGGCGGGTCATTTTAACAAAACATTAAAGTGTTTCAACTTCATGAACATAAGGATAAATTAACTGGGATTTAAAGGTGGGAAATTAAGTTTTCTGGCTACATATTTTTACAAATCATCAACATCGAAGAATGTTTGATCAGAGAATTAGTGATAGATACCAAACTTCTATTTTTTAACTAAACCAAGAATATCTCAAATCGGATTGGAAAAAGGAGAGACATTAAATGACATATATTTCGAATGCCGAACACTTAAAACTGCTGGATCGGATTTACAATTTACGCATGGAATCTACATTTATCTCACACTATCCGGCCGCACGTTTTCAATAGATTTTCGCTACGTTAAATCATAGAACCAGTGAACAAGTCGATGTTTCTCGCTTCGTCTAACACACTTGCACTCTGTACGAGCGATTTCTGACCGAAAAGAAATCTATTTTTAGGATTATTTTATTTACTTCTCTTCGAACAATGAGTTTTATTGGAATCAAACCAAAGTGCCATATTTATATTCATCTACTATCATATATAATTTTTCGTTCAAATCATGAGAATTATTTCGTACTATTATTACTACTACCACTATAACTATTAATGTTCTATTACTTGTATTTAGCTGAGATCATTTCGCGTATCATCAACACGACGTTATTGTACACGCACATAGGAACGTGTGTAATGCCAGCACATTCACCCCCTTATATTTTGCTAGTCACCACCTATTGGTCTGCGCCATCTAACTCACTACCTATAATAATAACCTACTATGTGCTAGCAAACTAGATTGTTGCTATACACGATTCTGTATTCTACACTTACCCTTTTTATAATAAAAAATCGAAACTAATAAAAAAAACTAACAAGATTTACATTTTTTACTTATTTCAAATTGATTAATCGTACTGTATGTATATAAAAAAGTTTTCAGGTAAACTTCAGAAATATGAATATCATCTCATTTATATTATATTATTATTTAAACTCTTATTAGAATTTAAAACGACTAACTAATTTATAACCACAGTAGAAATTGTAATAATAATTACTAATTTAAAATATAGTTGATCCTATAGACTTTGTATGTAATTGTTTATTTATCTCATTAATTTTTTAAAGTAATTAAACTAGATCCAATTGAACTAATTACATTTCTACTCTAATGGTATAGATTTACCAAACATTATCAATTATATTTAATCATTAAATTAAATATTATATTAATTCTAATGCGAGGATCCGTTAGATTTAATTAAATGTTACTTTCAGAAATATGGGCACAATTGAAATCTATGATTATATGAAACATAATACACCATTAGAACTTCTTATAAATTTATATAAATATATAATTATATTACATTATTATAATATTAAGAAAATATTGGGTTTATTATAATTATTTCAATATGGTAAGTTTTATAATTAGCGTGATATGTATTTATATATAAACTAAATTTACTATATAAATGATGTATTATAATAGTTAATATTTTAAATAACTATTATTATATACTATTATCCAAGATGATTTCTGATTAACTTAACTTGTACTTATTTTATTATTATTTATGTCTGTAATTATAATTATATTAATATAATTTATAACTGGAAATTAAAAACAATTTCTTAGTTTAATGCAATATTACTAATACGCAATATGAAGTTATTTTTTAATTGGATTTCAAAATGTTAGTAATATATTCTCATTTGTTGTAATTGATGCATAAATGCAATGTTGAAAATAAATTATCTAAAAATAAGTTTGCTGTTTTATTTGATTTCACTCTCTATATATTAGTTACTATATAATATTATATCCTATGAAATAATACAAAAAACTAAAATAACAGTTAATACAACATTTGGTTATAAATAAATATATTCTATTAGAAACGGGTATTTTAATAAATTATTACAATAGATTTGGAATAATCCAAATATATGGTAATATAAAAATTATATTGTATTGTATTAATCGCAGGTATTGTTTTATGTTTATTTTAAAACCTTATATGAAATTTGGAAAAAACCTTATAGAGAATTCGGAAAAAACTGTATATGGTTAATTTGAAATTATGCTATAAATAATTTAATATTTTATTTTATAAAAATTATTTATTATATATTTAAATTTATTTTAAATATTTATATAATATAATTATTAAATTATTATAAATATAGAATGTACTTTAAATCATATAGTTATAATCCTAATTAGTTATAATAATAATAATAATTAAAAATAAACACAAAATATAGGTATTAGTAATATCCTTGAAATAACATTGAATAGTAAATATCAATCCTTTATTTTCATTTTAGATCATTACGATATTTCCTAAAATTATATATTAAACATTTATTCAATATGGATTTAGGTTTTATTGCTTTATCTGTATTTATCGTAGGTAGTATGTTAATTGCTAAAAAAATGACTAGTTAGTTTTTATGTTGCCAAATTGATTAATTAAATTTAAAATTATTATTTTTTACAAACAAATAAATATATATTATTTTTATTAGAAAATATCGCATTTATTATATTAATATTATATATATAATATATAATTTATCATTGCATATTAGATATATAAATTATAGTCATAATCATATATATGTAATGCCCTTTACACATTTATATACATATACTATACTATGTATTCTGGTGATATCATTAATATTATATATAAATATAATAATAGTATATTATAATATAATCATTGTCAATATTAATAACATATGTCATTATATTATTAAATTAACTTGATTTAATAATATATAATTGATAATATAAAAGTTTTAATATTAATTTAAATTGTATAATTATATTATATATATAATTTTTTGAAAATATGTGTTTATACTATATAATATATTAAATGCATAAAAAGTATCAATATTTTATATATCAAATAGTACCTTAAAGGGTTAATTAAATTAATATTATATATAATTAATAATTATTTATTATATAATAAATATTCAATATTTATATATTATTATTGTTTATAAAACAGATTATTCAATGGTATTAATAATAACAAAAAAGGTGCTAATTAATAAGAAACTTTGCAGCTGTGCAGCCCAGTATAACCGAACATCGGTCAATCGGACAAGGCAATATCAGCTCCGCTAACTTCACCGACTCTAATAATGACAGTACCACCAACGTAACCTCTGACCCCGTCTCAAGATCGCCACCGTATTCGGCTAGACTAGCAGTCATCGACCGGTTGGCGGAGAAGGCGCGTAGCGTCGATAATTACATACGAAATGGTGGCTTTGGTTTATCGCCACCGAGTTCACTCGAGAAGAAGCGACGCGCCATCGCTACGCTACTCGACGACACCCGACAAGACGACGAGGATTCGTTGGCGAACTTAAACGAAAATCCGACTTACAGCCGAGTACTGGTTCCGGATAGTGGAATAGCGGCGCTTCGTCCGGATTTCGGGATACTTCCGAACGCTTCGCCCCCATCCGACGTCGACTATCTCCTCTCGGTGCCCAGCGACATTTGGATATTCGACGACGGCAACGCGACTGGCCAATGGGAAAAGCGCGAGGTACACGTGCCGAGCGAAAGCGGAAAGAGCGGGAGGAAAGGTGTCGAGAAAATTCTGGACGATATGAAACTGTTCGGGATCCTAGGCGTGGCTTTGATGAAGGAAACCTCGCATAACGTTATCTTGATCGTCGTGCTGGCGGGTTAGACGTCGATAGGATAAAGTTATATATTTACACCGCGTGTGGTTATGGTATGTGCAACGGAATTATTTTTTACATTTAGAGTAACATCCAGATAAAATTCATATACAATTATATATAATCATTTTATATATATACGTATATATATATATATATAATTATGATCTCATACATATAATCAGTAGTTCAATATCTAGTGTTTGCTTAAGAAAATCTCAATTCCCTCCGCCATTCGACTACCCCTTCCCTTTACAGCTGTTGGAATAGTGGTCGCGTTCTCCGGTTTCCTATACAACGAGTTCAGTCCGTATCGTCCGGGTAAATATGGCCACGCCTCCTCGTCGGCAGCGATGACTCATCCTTACATCAACAACGCCGACCGCTACTACGATAAGCCTATCGAGTATACGGGTGCTGCTGTTACCTACCCCCATATTTTGTACATCTAGTCCTCGCCGCGGAAGATGGCGCTTCTTTTAAATAAAACTTTTGCAACTTAATTGAGTTTATTTACTCGATTCGTGTTGATAAACTAGCTTTGATCTGATAACATAGGTGATTTTAAAATTTAATTTTATATCAAAACCATATTAGAACAATATATTTAAATAGTGGATTAATAAAATAATTATACGCTTAATTAACGAGAAACATTAAATATAATAAAGGCATCTTTATACGAAAACAAATTATTTTACATATATTAATATATATTCTGAACAAAGAAAATATTCGAACAGCTTCACTTGATTGTTTTTTCATTTGTAAATAAGATAATTGAAAAACTATAACATTATTTCATTATATTTGTTTAAATAACTTCAATACATATATGGGATTTTCTTAGTTCAAACAAAGATTAATAATGAATTTATTAAATCAAATTAATAATTTCCATGTTTTTGATTTTTAATCACAATAGAATATTATTCTTGTTTATTTAATTATAAAAATTTGTACACGAAAAAAAGAGATTTGTTATAAATATTTATTGAATATCAATTAATTTTTAAAAATGCATTTTGAAATATTATAGTGATTAATATATCATTTTAATAAATATCTATAATTTAAAAGAAATAATAATTAATGAATACAAAATAATAAATATTATACGAAGTTAAATGATTCATTAATAGAGACATATACAAAAGCGTGTATTAAAACAAAGTTTAGGGATATATGAAGTCAATAATATGAAGAATTTAAAATTTAGTTGTAAAAAATTGTAAAGATATGATAATATTAATACTAAATTCGGGTAAAAATGAAATGAATTGCAATTATTACACATTAAAGTAAATAACTATAAAACATGATTATATATCTAAATAAAAAACAGATTTATACAATTTCTATTGTAATTAATTAGTATATCAATACTAGATATAAAGTTTGATTGCAATTTCATTACAATTTTGAAAGCTTTTGTGCTGATTTAATGGACAATAATCCATTGTAAATAACATTTACTAAAATTAAATTTCAATAAAAAGTATAAAATCAGTATAATAATGAATGATTATAAAATATAAACGCCATAAGAACGTATTTCATCTAGAATAAATTAAATTGCAGCAAATTGAACTAGGCTAAAGTTTGTTTAAAACATGTATACTAAATAACTATTTGATGAGGTTAAAGGTTAAATGAAACGAGGCAATAAAGTAGATATTAAGAGAAATACAACGACTCGTAGATCAAATAAATGAGATGCTTCTCCAAACACCAGGGGATCGTAGTCAAAGCATGTACCCTTCACCTTCTCAACCTGCAGGAAAACATGCTTGAATTGGTATTAATCGAGAAACTTAATTTTTATTGTTACCGCAATATTAAAAATTAAAATTTAGGAATTATATTTGTGTAAATTTGACATAAAAATATAAAAATTTTTGTTGAAATTTAAACCTTGAACTTTTGACCTTCGCAAAATTGTTTTCCAGTTTTGTACATTGATCCTAAAGAACAATATGTCTATTATATATACCTCATATCATTCAATTATCTAATGTTTATACAGCAAATTATTACAATTTTTTGAATAATAATTCAAATATTTTGCGATGTACAAATCTGATTTTTAAAAATTTAATTAAATAATTGTAGTAAAAAAATGATATCATTCTTTAAAATAGTCTTCAATATTGATTTGTATTCGAACCTATGGAGTTGTCATTATAGATGGCATTGCTACAGTGCTCCAGAATTGACTGACAGTAAGTAGGGCACAAATGAGCCTTCCTGTCAATGTTAGCAAACAGTCCGGGTATGGATACTAAGATGTGCTTGTAATATATTGAGGTGGGGTGATAAAGATTGGTGACTGAGATAGATATGGGGTAATATGTTGAGTTGGGGGTGTAGTCATTGGATAGATGTGGGGTGGAGTGATTCCGATAAGATGAAGTGGGTAGTATTGTATCGGTTTGCAAATGATATAGTAAGGTGGTCGAAGTGAGTTAAATGGCATCGATGTTTGAGGATGTATAAATTGTTACAGTCCTATGGCGGGAAGCGAATGTGGCAATACTTCCGGTAGGGGCGTGTCTTCGGAGAGTTGGGTGAGGCAGGTTTGAACGCCTACCGGATAAGACCTCAACGCCGTCTAAATTTAGTTCGCAAATAGGTTTGGTTAAATGTAGTGAGTGGTAATCGCCCGATAGACGGCTGTCGCCGGGTTTGGCATGCGACGTTAGACGAGGTTGGCATGGCGATGCCACGGAGACTGGGCATAAGGATATCGGTGGTCGGCTAGTACGGGAGAAGTGGGTAGGCGACGAACCCGTCAAGAATCCACATGTGTTGGTCGGGGGAGCAGAAGTAACACATCATGTAGTTGAGGCGGTTCAAACATTCCCTATCCGCCAGGTACAGGGAATACATGCCGCCAAATACTGAGGTCACTAGAGGGTCGAGTAAACTAGTTCATGTAATCGTAGTGTAGGGTATACGGCATTTGTTGAATCGTGAATAATTGGCGTTAATGGGAAGATGAAGTAAGGTGAAAACATTCAATGGAGCTATCATTTGCAGTGTAGAGTTCAGTAGTATAAAGTTATCAACAGAAAATTATTTTATTAACATTCGTATCACAAATTAAATAGAATTATAAGTATAAATATATTTCATTTAAATTAAATAAATATAAATAAATAATATTTTAATTAATCCGATACTTGTTAATATTATTGATATCTATTTGAATATTAACGGAAATATGTGTTAATATATATTTTAATATTCTATTCTATTAATACATTATGATAACAAGTTATATGTAGACCTTCTGTTCTCTGGCAACAAGCATTATGCGAATACCACGTACAATTGATCAGGTTTCCTTGAGATTCTGAAACTCTGCCACCGCCTACGATATAGTCGCTATGAATTATTACACTTCTCAATTAATTCATTGACAATGAGATATCCACTATAGTATATTATTATATTAACAACTAATTATTGCACTATTTATATAATTTAACGATGGTAATATACTATGGTTAGTATAATAATGGTATCTATAATCTTTATAATAATAATATTAATGATTATTGTTTATTAGATGTTATTTGATATAAAGACTAATTTTGAACCTAATATAATATAATACATATTAATTTGTATCAATAGTATACTAATCGAGTAAAAAAAGCTGTATTTTATAGTATTTTCTTTTTATACTATATAATATAATTAATATAATAATCAATTTACTATATTAAGATATGATATAATACTACATTATATGTTATATAATGATTATAATACTTATATTTAATATTAATAATCCTTATATTTATTATTAATTATATTATATTATTAATCCTAGAAATATTTCAAACACATCAGGTTTATGATAGTCTATTACCAAAATATGGACAAGGTGCACCACTTGGATCTCCAAACGTATAACAATGTGCAGATAGACAAATATATAAACAAATATATAAAACATTAAATATATTCATATTCATGATAAATATATTTATTTATTTGTTTATTCTAGGATGAATGAGATCAAAGTTCATATTTAAAAATGTCGAATTATAGAATCAAGAATAAATGCAATCGTGGCAGTGCATTTTCTTTGAAAACTATATCAGATTTGATATTCGACCCTTCTAAAGCATGGATTACTATGATATTATTATTCATAGCAGAATTATTTCTGAATGCATTCGTAATTTACAAAATTCGGTGTTTGTATTACATTTTACAAGTTCAAATAAATATTTTTGAATACTTTTATGTATGGTGGTAATTAATATCTAATATTTATAATAATAAAATATAATAATAGTTATTATATGATATAACATGTGTGCCATTTATATTAAATTAAATCCTTAAATCGTTATTAAATCTAATTAATAAATGTAAAAATAAGTTATTGAAAAAATGGTGTTCCAGTATAAACAAATTGTAATACTTATACGATAGTACTATATTATAAATTTAGTCTGTTGCACATTATATAGGCTATTATATAATCATATAATTTATAATATCCAAAGGATATATAAAAATATATGTTAGCAAGGCAACCTATATTCTACATATCACTTACTCTTGATATTATATTTAACTTTTGTATGTCTATTTCTTATAACTTCTATTTTATATTTATAAAATTAACAATTTTAAATTCTATTTTTAATTTTAACATCTAAATGTAAGATATAGAGATGTATACACTTCTGCCATCACGTGGTATAAACAATTATATAATCATAAATATAATTTTCATATATGCATCCCTTATTTAAATAAAATTGAGCTAACGAAAAAAAAAGTATAATTTGAATTTACAAATATGAGTTAAATGATATCGATTATAAAAGTACTATATTATTATTATAATAATTGTAATGTTAATTAGATTTATATTCTCGGCTATTACACTATACCTACACTTATACACCGACATTCATTTAATTAGTCACATTAATGTAGAATCCTATGTACAGATACCGAGATCGACTGGAAAGCTTATATGCAGGAAGTAGAAGGCGTCGTCAATGGAACCTACGATTACGCGAAACTTAAAGGGGACACCGGACCCCTTGTGTTGGTCGCGACACTTATTTAAAACTTTTATATCCGTGCAATTAGTATCTTATTATATACGATACGGTATATGATATATAACAGGTTATATACATAGTTATAGTTATATAACATAGTTATATACAAATGTAAATATGCATACGACTTATTCACCACCGCACTTTCTACTAGACATTTGTAAGACCTATCCACACCACTTGTTCAAACCTCAACCTCCACTTCACAACTGACGGTTTCATTCAATCGAACTCCGCGTATCCCCCTTTGACCTCGGCGGCTCCCGGAAAACAGTTACCCCGCAGGCTTCGTCTACGTCTTCATGGCGTTATATCACGTCACCGAACTCGGCAAGAACATCGTCCGAGCACAATATATCTTCCTCGCGATATACATGCTCAACTTGACCTTGGTGTTTGATATCTACCGGAAAATGAACCAGGTTTAGAGACACTTTAACAGTATCCGTTGATATAAGTCAATTATAACTAGTAATATAGTTATTGTAATAATCTTTGTTTAACTCCTTAGTTAAATTTCAGGTTGAAAATTATAATAGAAGTTAAAAAGTGTTATATTTAGGAAATTATTTGCATAAATATATATTAATATATATATAAATATAGATATTCATATTTATATAATAATTAAAACGTATTCCCTTTTAACACCAATCTCAATAGTGTAATCAAATGTCCTTTTCACTGTCAACATCATTTACAAACTAAGCATTTCACAACTTTACCTCTAACCACGCCTCCTCAATGCTACCTCTAACCACGCCCCTCACTACAACCTCTGACCACGCCCCCTCAATACTACCTCTAATCAGGTCCCCTAACTACTACCTCTAACCACGCCCCCTCACTACAACCTCTGACCACGCCCCATCAATACTACCTCTAATCAGGTCCCCTAACTACTACCTCTAATCAGGTCCCCTAACTACTACCTCTAATCAGGTCCCCTAACTACTACCTCTAACCACTCCCTCTAAATACTACCTCTAACCACTTTCCCTCAATACTACCTCTAATCACGCCCCACTACATTTACTTCTAATCACGCCCCCTCATTTCTACCTTTGACCATGCCTTTCACCCTCGCTAACTACCTCCCACCCACCCTATATTTAGTTACCGCCACCAACTACTTCCCATTCTACTTCTCCCTAGTTACACCCAATAACCACTCGCCCTCTCCCTAGTTACACCCACTAACCACTCGCCCTATCCCTAGTTACACCCACTAACCACTCGCCCTCTCCCTAGTTACACCCACTAACCAGCCCCACTCCCCTCCCCAGTTGCCCCCACTAAACAGCCCCACCCCCCTAGTTACACCCACTAACCAGCCCCACTCCCCCCCCCCAGTTGCCCCCACTAACCAGCCCCACTCCCCCAGTTGCCCCCACTAACCAGCCTCACCCCCCTAGTTACACCCACTAACCAGCCCCACTCTCCCCCCCCCAGTTGCCCCCACTAACCAGCCCCACTCCCCCCCGGTTACCCCCACTAACCAGCCCCACTCCCCCCCCCCAGTTGCCCCCACCAACCAGCCCTACTCCCCCCCCCAGTTGCCCCCACTAAACAGCCCCACCCCCCTAGTTACACCCATTAACCAGCCCCAATCCCTCCCCCCAGTTGCCCCCACTAACCAGCCCCACTCCCCCAATTGCCCCCACTAACCAGCCCCACTCCCCCCCCCCCCAGTTGCCCCCACTAACCAGCCCCACCCCCTAGTTACACCCACTAACCAGCCCCAATCTCTCCCCCCCCAGTTGCCCCCACTAACCAGCCCCACTCCCCCCCCAGTTGCCCCAACTAACCAGCCCCACTCCCCCAATTGCCCCCACTAACCAGCCCCACTCCCCCCCCCCCAGTTGCCCCCACTAACCAGCCCTACTCCCCCCCAGTTGCCCCCACTAACCAGCCCCACCCCTAGTTACACCCACTAACCAGCCCCACTCTCCCCCCCCCCCAGTTGCCCCCACTAACCAGCCCCACTCCCCCCTAGTTACCCCTACTAACCAGCCCCACTCCTCCCCTAGTTACCCCCACTAACCAGCCCCACTCCCCCCCCAGTTGCCCCCACTAACCTGCCCCACTCCCCCCCCCAGTTGCCCCAACTAACCAGCCCCACTCCCCTCCAGTTGCCCCCACTAACCAGCCCCACTCTCCCTCCCCCAGTTGCCCCTACTAACCAGCCCCACTCCCCCCCCCCCCCCCAGTTACCCCCACTAACCAGCCCCACTCCCCCCCCCCCAGTTGCCCCCACTAACCAGCCCCACTCTCTCCCCCTAGTTACCCCCACTAACCAGCCCCACTCTCCCCCCCAGTTGCCCCCACTCTCCCCCCCCCCCCCAGTTAACCCCACTAACCAGCCTCACTCCCCCCCCCCCCAGTTGCCCCCACTAACCAGCCTCACCCCCCCCCCAGTTACCCCCATTAACCAGCCCCACTCCCCCCCCCTCCAGTTGCCCCCTTATATGCTGGTATTCATGTGTGCTGCTTCATATCGTGTACATTCCATATTCGTACTGCGGCTGTTCAATGATCCAGTTGCTATGGTTACGCTCTACGCGGCGCTGTGTTGCCTCATACGTGACAAATGGGCGCACGGCTGTTTCCTGTTCAGGTTATCTTGTCACCCCTTTCACCCTACGTAAGACAAATCTTCATCCTATTGTCTCATTTGCTCTCGATGCCGTAAAACAATTGTACACATTTCGTTTAGTAAATAATATAATTTTGGTAGCGATATAAGTTTATATAATATATAATAACAGCAATTACACTTATCTTTCTGTGTTTGCCCTTATCTCTTTACAGTTGACCTTATCTTTCTGCATTTGCCCTTATCTCTCTACATTTACTTGTACCCCTTTGTGTTTGCCCTTATCTTTCTGCATTTACCATTATCTCTACATTTACTTTATCCCTTTGTGTTTGCCCTTATCTCTTTACATTTGCCCTTATCTTTCTGTGTTTGCCCTTATCTCTCTACATTTACTTGTATCCCTTTGTGTTTGCCCTCATCTTTCTGCGTTTGCCATTATCTCTTTACCCATGCCCTTATCTTTCTGCATTTGTCCTTATCTCTCTACATTTACTTGTACCCCTTTGTGTTTGCCCTTATCTTTCTGCATTTACCCTTATCTCTCTACATTTACTTGTATCCCTTTGTGTTTGCCCTTATCTTTCTGTGTTTGCCCTTATCTCTTTACATTTACTCATTCCAATAGTTTGGCGGTATCGGTGAAGATGAATGTAATCCTGTTTGCCCCAGCTTTGGGTGTTCTTTTGTTAAAGAGGAAAGGTCTAAAAGGCACACTGGTTCTAGGCCTTCTCTGTTTCTTGGTACAGGTTAGTGGTCAAGGTTGTGATGGTACAAGTCAAAGTTGTGTTACTGAGTGACATATTTTATCACATATAAGATCTATTCAATGTTTGAAATAAAGTTCTCCTAATAAAATGTTATCCGAGTATAGAAATATGTTTTTAGAAAGTGATTTTTAACAATCCAATTCTATATTTAAATATTTGATCAAATTTTGTATCACATATTCTTTATATCAAAAGAATTTATGTAAAATAATATAAATTCTATCCCTTATTTTTTTTAAAAATTCTGAAAACAGAATTCTTGAAAATATTAATTAAATTTATTAATATTTTAATTAATGAACAAATTATAATAGATGGCGCTAGCTGTTCCATTCCTATTAGAAAACCCAACTGGATATCTAAATAGAGCATTTGATTTAAAGAGGCAATTTGATTTCAAATGGACTGTTAGAATACATATAAATATATCTAATTTTACATTTGAAATATATAAATATATATTTGAACAATTAAGTGAGGTATTTATATATATATCTAATATGCTTTATTCCTTAATATAGACATAATACTGACCTACCCTTATCTATACCAAAATATTAATTCCACCCTTCTTTTCGAATAACTTCTATACTACTCTAAACTACTAACTTACAGGTTAACTGGAGGTTTTTGACTACAGAGCAATTTTCCAATCGACAATTTCACATAACACTATTAGCTGGTCACTTCTCCGTCCTAATGCTTTTCTTATTCACCAGGTGGCAAAGGTCAGGTGTTATATAATCATTCTTTTATTCTTCCTACTCCGATTTCAAGGATTGATTTTTGTATATTTTTATTTATGATTTTGCAGGACATTGGGAGGAATTAAATCATTGTTCACATTAAATGGCTGTGGTCATCAAATATCTACCAATGGTTATATAATTATTGCATAATAATTTAGATACTCCAATATTGATTAATTATATTATTATTATAATGTATAAATTCTATTTTTGATACTAGACTTAGATTTTGAATTGCTACAATTTTATAATAATTTATTGTCTATTAGCTGAAATTAAATTTATTTTCTTATTATTTCAATATGAAAATTAATTAGTATTCTTGAATATTGAATACAAAATTTGTCTCCAACACTACGATATTTGATCTAAATTAATACATCAATAATAATTGTTATTTATTATCTTTATTGATTTAATTATTATTAGGATCATTATCTATGAATAGGTAAATATTTATATATCTATAAATACGTTAATTTCCAAGCATTCCGTATTTACCTACACAACAATGAACACCCCGTCTTCAGATATTGTCTTGGCGATGTTTACGTCAAATTTCGTTGGCTTGTGTTTCGCTCGTTCTCTGCACTACCAGTTCTACGTTTGGTATTTCCACGCGTTGCCGTTGTTGATGTGGCAGTGTACGCAGTTACCCGTATGCATGCGGTTCGTTTGACCTCCGACCCCCGCAAACGGGGGCAACGTTTTATCGAAATCTATATAACTTATATCTACGTCCGTATCTTCAATGATAAAATTAATTCTTCATCGAAATATTGCTTATTCGAAATATCATTTTTTAATTATATTTTAAAAAATACAATTATAAAATTATTTAAACCAGACTATATTTATAAAAATGTTCAAATTGAAATTAATTCTATAAATTCCGTAGTTAAACATAGAATATTTATTTGAATTGTATTCTTTTAAAATGCCAGGGACTCAACTCAACTCAGATTACTTATAGTTATTATTCGTAACCCAGGATACTTTTGCTCGGAGTAATTGAACTGTGCTGGAATACATATCCATCTACGCCCGTCAGTTCCGCATCACTTCACGCCTGCCATGTAGTCATTCTCGCCAACCTATGGTGGTCAAGTGGCCGTAGAGATGACCACCCGGTCACAAAGAAGGCTAATTAGAGTTGTTTAATCGGCTAGACTATTTTATGAAGAAGTTGTGTTCATATTTAATAATTTCTGTATTTCCGATTATTGTTATTTATTGAGATTTCATCGTTTATGTAATCGTGCAGTTTTCGAATATTTATTATGATTTTACGAGTGTTTGTAATGAAATAATACCAATAAACATATCAAAAATACTATTTTAAATATTGATCTCGATATGCGTCCGATTAAGGGAGTTAATGTCTATAGGGATGCGAATCTGATACCTTTAAGTACGCAGTGGGAAAATAAATCGTTTGCAATCTATACGCGGTCTTATATAATAGTGGTGGAAAAATGGCGGTTTCATCGGATGAAACGTGGGAAACAAATAAATGCAAAGACCGTCGTCAACTAACAATCGTTTAAAACAATAGAATATAATATAATGATGGTAACGTTGTGGGCGATGGAATATTACCGTCAAGTAAATTGAGTAACCAGATCTTAAGTTGTAGAGAGAAAAGGAGAAGATTTGTATAGAACTGATTCGCGGTTTGTAAACCAATTGAATTAAAGTAGAAATCGACGCCGGAATAACAAACGCGGAGATCTCCGTTGCGGAGAACCATCGTTCGCGAGGCCACGCCCCTGGGTTCGGCTGACCACGCCCCCTACGCGGCCTCAAGAGTAGCGCGTCGCCGTCCTATTCTCGTACATGCAGAAGTAGGTGTCGCAGATGCACCTGCGAACGGCTTCGGGCAGATCGCAGTCTCGTCCGATGGCGCTGATGCGGCCGTACCTGGGCGGACTGCTGCCGGGGTCGGGGGTCAACCAACAGTGAAGCGACAACTCCGGAGCGGATGGCAGCGCCGTCGTCTCCGGTACGTTGTAGCCGTCGGGTCCCCCTAGGGGCGACGGCGGTGGTGGAGTTTGTAGGGGGCCATACGACAGTTAAAGATCGAGGTGGGGCGGATACAAATGATTATTAATATTGTATAACAATGATACAAATATATCATTTTAATGAAATTATGCATTTATTAATAAAAATGATATAATTTTATATCGTTATAAATTTGTATAATTTAAAATTGATTTATATTTTTAACATTTGTTTTAACTATAATTTCATTTTGTTAACAACTGAAATAGTCAACAAAAAGCTAAACAGTCCTTAGAGTAAATTACACCCATATTACACCCTACAGGCTTATTACCTTACTAAATATACATATAAATCACATACGAATGATTATTATACAAAATATACATTACTTCGAAAAGTAGATATGAAACTATCTTTGAATACATTTGCAGACAAACCTATTCTTTCCGCCATGCTGTCAAAGTAAAGCCACCTACAGTCAGCAGAGGTACCACCTGGTCAGAATACGAGGGAGATGTTTAAATCTTACTTAATTCGCTGAGTGGATCAGCAGTAGAATAGAGGTAGGAGAGTAAAGTAGTTAGCGATAGGAGGTAGTAGATATTAGTAGTTGGTAGGATAAAGTAGGCAATTGTAGTAGGAGATGTCGGTAGGTGACAGTTGAAGGTTGGATATAGATCATAAGGTGGAATCAGAGACATTCGAGTATTACAAAGTTATTCATTTAGTAGAAGATATTAAAATATATTAAATAATTCCGAACTTTATAATATTAAATAATACAATTTAGCTTGCAGTCAATACTTGTATTAATATTGTTGTATAGAAGATGATATAAATGAGGAATTTGACTTATTACGAAGGATGGGAGAGTAAGGGAACAATAATGTCTTGTAGTAGATTTGTGTGGCATTAGTGACCTTGAGAAGATACTGGACATCTCACAAATGCCGTGTAATGGCTATTCCGTATGCACACTATAGCAAATAACTCCATGGTCTCTCTAGATATGCGGCCCACTTCCTCCCCGGCTGCGAATCAATGGAGACGATGTAATCGAATGCGTACAAAATAGATCATTTACTACAATAGACAATAGATCATTCATATTATTATTAGATTTATATACATTATTATATTATTAGAACTATTGAATTTTAATATAAATATATTTCTAATAAATCATATTCAATACAATGTTATTATCTTTTGTAATCGTCATATTCACGTGTTATGCAATCACGTTATTGACTGACGTAGAAACCTTTTCGTTTTCGTTTCACATATTTCAAATAGTTTTCGTTGATTTTTAATTTCGTGGGTTTATGTTTCGAATTATCGCGTTTAGCATGGCACTACGAAGATGATATTTAAATTGTAAATATTAATACAATAGATTATCGATTTATATTCAAATCATTTCTAAATACAAGACGAAAGATGATGTAACAATTATAAATTCTTATAACATAATCATTATTATTTACAAATTTAATATAATATATTAAAATAAATATTTTCACATTTATTAAAAGATTAAAGAATAGAATTTCTATTGCAAACTGAGTTATTTAATTATTAATTGAATAAATTATTACATAATTTAAATATTAATATTAATAATATTTCGTGAATTTAAGTAATTAATTTAAAGTGGTACTTATAGTTCTTACTGGCAGTCTAGACTAGAGCATTCATTGTATTTACTTCAGAATCTACCACGTAATGGGGGGGGGGGTTACCAAGGGGTAACCTTGGAACAGCAGGTGTCACAGTAAGCCGTCTGTCGAAGGTCCGATGTGTGGTTGGTGTAGCATTGAAGGCATTCCCTCGTAGCCAAGTCCTCGCAAAGCGAACATTCTCGAGGAGCTGAGTGGTGGGATTGCGGAGTTAGGGGTTCGGCGCTGGTGCTGAGGATTTTAGGGGGTAACACGAGCTTCAGATGAGGGTGTAGAGAGTAGAGTTCGATGGTGTAGTTTAGAAGGTTGGTATATGAGGGATTTAAATTGAGTGTAAATGTTTTAAGATGTGTGAATTTAGTGCGGGGGTGGATGGGGGAGAGAAGAGAATATAATTATTATATACAATTATTATTAATGAGATTATTATTAATAAAATATTATTAATGAGATTATATTAAATAACATTAATATTAGTACAAAGTTGTTAAATAAATATAATTTAATTTTTATTTTGAAAACTTTACTATTTAAATATATCTTGTTTAAATACATTATGTAATATATATCATTATGATGATAAAGGGATAACACTACTGACAATCATAGAGTATATCGGTAACGTCCAAGGTGAGGCTGGGAATGATACGTTTGTACATTCTGTAATCACTTCCCACTGGCATCTGAAGTATAAGACAAGGAGGTACCTACAAGTACGGGGATGAGATATTAACTCGAGTAAAGTGTTTATTTTGATAACATAATTAGAAAATTGTTAAAAAATACATTTGATCTATAAATAGAACATTTTTATTTATCAAAAGATGATTTAGTTATACGTAAAAATATTATAAATTAATTAAAGATGGGTTAGATATAAGTTAGAGATGGGTTAGAGATGGGTTAGATATGAGTTAGAGATGGGTTAGAGATGGGTTAGATATGAGTTAGAGATGGGTTAGAGATGGGTTAGGAATAAGTTAGAGAAGGGTTAGATATAAGTTAGAGATGGGTTAGGAATAAGTTAGAGATGGGTTAGATATAAGTTAGAGAAGGGTTAGATATAAGATAGAACAACAAACCTCTAAGAGACGGACATTGCTCTGGAAGAAAGAAAGGGAAAGCAGTTGTTGAGTAGTAGGCATGATTACAGAATGACTTTTCTCCAGGAAAAGGGTATAGAAATAGGATTTCTGGCCTGAACTGTGAGGTGGTGGTAGGGGTTGGGGGTGAGGAAGTGGGAGCGAGGGAGTAGGGCTGAGAGTAGGTGGGGTGAACATAGGTGGGGTGTGTTTATTATAGCTCTTAATATAATTATGTAGCGTCAATTTAGAAAATGTGTGTAAACGTAAATTATTTGTTTAAAAATAATCACTACAAAAATAAATTCTTCGATACAAACCTTAACTTTATGAAGCTATCGGCTTTCATGATCTGTTCCAGCAAAGAACTTAGAAATTCTTCAGGGTCTATATTCAATTCATAGAACAAGATATAGAATAAACTAATACAAATGAATATTCTAAATATTTCATTGCCATTGGTGCCAGTTAAAAAAAAATAATAATGATTTTATTTGTTATTTATTCCAATTTTTACAATTCTTGAATTACAAATAATTTCATCGTATATTTTACCAAAACTCTAAAACGACGGCGGGTTATTTAAATGATATATAGCTGCATTAACGATATGGTACTGACCCTTTTCATCGGTGGTCAAGCCTTGCACATCTCCCAACTTGTCTAGGAGGCGTCTCAGTTTCATGATCTTATCAGCTCTTACGTAATAGTTCCTATTTGAAGATATTTTGTATTACAACTTTTCTTACTAAATAATTATCGATTAAAGATTCTAATCTACAAAATAAACAATATATTTATAATATATAAATAACACCGTATTGTAATATAATTTTTATAATTGACACTAAAGGTTTTCCGAAATTGACGTTATATAATATTATGGATTAACAGGATGGTGACAAGATAGTGACATGATGGTGACAGGATGGTGACAGGATGGTGACAGGATGGTGACAGGATGGTGACAGGATGGTGACAGGATGGTGACAGGATGGTGACAGGATGGTGACAGGATGGTGACAGGATGGTGACAGGATGATGACAGGATGGTGACAGGATGGTGAAAGTCGAACTTCCTGAGTGGGTTGACAATACAGTCCCGGATGACAGTTTGAACTGTGTCATATTCGGCGATATCGTCAGGTCTCTTCTGTCGGTAAAGGATCGAGTCGAACGCCATTGTGAACGAGAACATGCTAGGGGTCAAGGTCGTAGAGTTAGGGTGAACCACCGGTAATGGCGGTAAGTGGTTAGTTAAGGTGTAAACTATGCCGAGATTGGCTTAATAATAACATACATTAGAGAGATATTACGTTGAGTATTTTACACAGTTCTAGCGAAATAAATAATATTATAACGCACTAAAGTGATAAAATTTGTAAGGTAAAAATAATATTAATCGCTTACCTGCAATTTACTGAGAAAAACATAGAAATACATAACAAGTTTTAATTTGAACATTAAAACTGAACATGCTAATGCTAATGCGATTGGATATACAGTACACAAGGAAAACTTGTTGTACTCCAGCGCTGCATACCTGTAGAGCATAGTATCGAGGTAGCAGCTGTTGTGGTGACCTTGGATACCTTTGTAACGGCCAACGTACGGCGAAAGGTCGTATACGGATTCGGGAGATGCAATGTGACCTTTGACTTCTGGGCAAGGGTTATTGCCGAAAGCTGTTGGACAGTAATGGAGAGTGACATGCTATAAATGAAAGACAGTGCAAAGGTGAAATAGCGGAAATACATTGAAAGTAAGTAATTCAGTAATATTATTATAGTTCTTTAATGCAGAAAATTCCCAGCAAAAAAGTACTTTTTTTATGTATAGAATCTATTTTATAATTATAATCTGCTTAATGTGATGACTCATAATTAGTGATATATACATGATTAATGATATATACATGATTAATGAGATATACATGATTAATGAGATATACATGATTAGTGAGATATACATGATTAGTGAGATATACATGATTAGTGAGATATACATGATTATTGAGATATACATGATTAGTGAGATATACATGATTAATGAGATATACACGATTAGTGAGATATACACGATTAGTGAGATATACATGATTAGTGAGATATACATGATTAGTGAGATATACATGATTAGTGAGATATACATGATTAGTGATATATACATGATTAGTGAGATATACACGATTAGTGATATATACATGATTAGTGAGATATACATGATTAGTGAGATATACATGATTAGTGAGATATACACGATTAGTGATATATACATGATTAGTGAGATATACATGATTAGTGAGATATACACGATTAGTGATATATACATGATTAGTGAGATATACATGATTAGTGAGATATACATGATTAGTGAGATATACATGATTAGTGAGATATACACGATTAGTGATATATACATGATTAGTGAGATATACACGATTAGTGATATATACATGATTAGTGAGATATACATGATTAGTGAGATATACATGATTAGTGAGATATACATGATTAATGAGATATACATGATTAGTGAGATATACATGATTAGTGAGATATACATGATTAATGAGATATACATGATTAGTGAGATATACATGATTAATGAGATATACATGATTAGTGAGATATACATGATTAGTGAGATATACATGATTAGTGAGATATACATGATTAGTGAGATATACATGATTAGTGAGTATTTATTCTACATACATATAAAATGTCTGTGTTTTGAAGATGGGCGGTAAATAGGAAGAACATGAAATATTTTCGAGTGATTCAGGATGTGATGGATGTTGTATGTAGGTCCGCGATGTGGAACTAGGTCTTAATTGAGGGGTGGCAATTTAGACTGAGGTGCGGGGTTCGATTTGAATGTTTGACTGATTAGCTGCATTGAGGGAATAGAGTCGTAGTGGGTGTGAGGGGGAGGAGTATTAGTTTCAAAAGCCTGGTGGTGGTGGTGGGGCTAGGCTAAACCCACCTTGGCTCTCACGGCGCTTGATAGCCACGGTGCCAGCCCCATTCGTGGCGCCGGAGGTTCCTATATAGTCTTCGAGGAAACGGGCGTCGCGTTTCAAATGAGCCACGCCTACAAATAGAGCTCGATAGGGCGGAGTCTTGAGGTACCGGTGATCAAAATAAACTCCGTCACCGAAACAACTCGCCTCCTCTTCCTGCGGAGTTTGTGATGGGGGGATGGGGTTATGGTGTAGCGTGAGCACCGATGTACTGCTACCAAAATACACATAGAACTTAAACTTATAGTAATTTCTTTTCCCACGCTAGCTACCCACAAAACCATAAATCAACCCCATCGATGGGGGCTCCTTCAAATCGCCAACCATTTCCAGGGCAGCCATGGGTTGTGTTTGGTTGGGTAGGTTGCCAAGCCAACGAATAATGCCGTATTTGCAGTGGTCAGCGGTGTGGTCAGCAATCTCCACCATCGAGTCCAACTCGAAAATATGGTGACCACTCTTCTGCGAAGTGGGGGGTAATGGTGACAATAGTAGGGTTTAGTGAGTAGGGCAAATGGTAGGGGTAGTAGGGTTTAGTGAGCATGGGTAATGGTAGCGGTAGTAGGGTTGAGTGAGTTTGAGTAATGGTAGGGTTTAGTGAGTAGGGCTAATGGTAGCGGTAGTAGGGTTGAGTGAGTTTGAGTAATGGTAGGGTTTAGTGAATAGGGCTAATGGTAGCGATAGTAGGGTTGAGTAAGTTTGAGTAATGGTAGGGTTTAGTGAATAGGGCTAATGGTAGCGATAGTAGGGTTGAGTAAGTTTGAGTAATGGTAGTGTTTAGTGAGTAGGGCTAATGGTAACGATAGTGGGGTTTAGTGAATAGGGCTAATGGTAGCGATAGTAGGGTTGAGTAAGTTTGAGTAATGGTAGGGTTTAGTGAGTAGGGCTAATTGTAGCGGTAGTAGGGTTGAGTGAGTATGGGTAATGGTAAAGAAAAATAGTAATTGTAGGTGAAAGATAGAAGTGTGCTAAGTATAGGGGTGAGTATATCGGGGTTAAGTTAGTGGAGCTAAGTATGGGGATTTAGTAGCTGTGTAGGTAGAGGGACATAGGGGAACCTTGCTAGGTAGTGTTTTGGATGAATAAGATCCAGGCTTGGAATTGACTTGAGGAACTGACGACGGTTTCAAAATTTTGTATTCTGTAGTCGTGAGAAATGTATTAACGATGTTAGTTAACTACGAGTGAGGGAGAGGGAAGTAGATGGAATTATAGGAATATATAGTTATACAAAATACCCACGAAAGAAGATTTTGTAACTATTATGCAATCTTATATAATTATTTTAAATAAAAAATGACCATAATAATTTGTAATGCAAATAAAATATATTTTCACTTTTATTATATAATAAAAAAAATCTAAAATCACCTGGACGGTTTCCAGGGTAGCCAGCTGATTTATTTATTGAAATATATTCTACGTAAGATTATAATAAACTACCGCTCGAATACAATGGAAACAACTAGGCAGTTTTAGTTTAATTGTCGACGTATTTGCAGCACATTACGAGAAGAGAAAAGGAGGTGTTGCTAGTCATGGGTCATGGGTTATGGGTCATGGGTCATGGGTCATGGGTCATGGGTTATGGGTCATATCTACCGGAGCGTTTGATTGTCTTCGTATTCGAGGCATTGATCTGGCACATCATGGAAGCTTGCGACGCTGAGGAATGTTGCGGAACAATGGAGGATACGTTGGCAAGATTGTGAATTTGGATGTTCTTTGCAGTTGAATTCGACGGATGATAAGCAGAATTCAGGTACGGAACATGCCTTTGGACAACTGTACGGCGGAATGGCGTTGAATGGCGACGAAGCGGGGTTATGGAAGTGTAATAATAATGGAATGGGAGACGTTGTAATTATGAATCGGGTGTAGATAGTGTTCTAAAGAGGTAGAAGTTGTCTTGAATGGAAGGAGGAATGAATCTTTTAATTTCAATTATTGGATTTTTTTTAATCGTAAATCAGATTAATTATTTTTAGTTTATTTTTAAATTTTATTGATTGACCAAATATGGTGCTGAGGTTATGATTATAAACACACTGGTTTAATTATTAATCAATAACACACTTCCAATGTTTATTTATATATATATATGTGTATATATATATATATATATATGTATATATGCTATATATATATATATATATATACATATATATATATATAGCATATATATATATATATATATATGTGTATATACATAGATATATATCTACATATATATATATATATATATATATATATATTAATTTATGAAATAAAACATATGCTAAATGCTAAAAGCTAACTTTTATTATCCAGTGGGGCGGCTTTGTTTTGATAAATAGTGTTTATTTCATATTGGTTATTCCCACAGGGACCTATTAAACAGGGTGTCAACAATGCATTAATAAAGCTAGAATAAATAGACTAATGTTCTATATCAAGCCGTTATGCGCATATAGTGAATAGTATTATGATATACTCTCTACTAGAGACGGAGCGCTGAATGAAATGATTGTAAAAAGTGACTTTCGAATTTCGATAGTGAAAATAAATTAGTATTTCTACTTTCAAATTCTAGGCGTTGGAAAGAGAACATTTATGATCCCGAGGTAGGAGTTAGCTTAAGTTGAGTCGTCGGTAATTGCAAGGCCGGATGCAGTGTCAAACCGTCGACGCAGTCTAGGAATTCTTGACTTTCGACGGTCGATTCGTTAAAGAATTCCTTCTCGCGAATCAGGCCAATCAACGGCAGCAGGGAGGCGTGTTTAAATTTTGCTTGGAATAAACGACGTTCGTGGTAAATTCCATCTCCCGTACCTACGGGTTTGTCCTGCGAAGGGGGCGTGGTTAATAACGGTGCCGACGGGTTTGTCGTTATGGCGGTGGTCAATTAAAAAAACCTGTACTTTGTTCTAGATAGGAGCTAAGGTAGGCGAGATTATAATCAGGTGTAGAATCGGGGGAGTGATCATGGATTTCATGAGTGTGTTAGGGGTAATAGTGGTCATCATGGGTGTAATCAGGGGCCTGACCGTGGGTGTGATGAGTCATGTGCAAAGGTGCAATTAGTGATGTTATCATGGGTGTGGTTAGGTTATTATCAGGGTATAATAATTGGTGTTATTGTGGGTGTAGATAGTGTATTATCATGGGTGTGGTTAGGGTATTATCAGGGTATAATAATTGGTGTTATTGTGGGTGTAGATAGTGTATTATCATGGGTGTGGTTAGGGTATTATCAGGGTATAATAATTGGTGTTATTGTGGGTGTAGATAGTGTATTATCATGGGTGTGGTTAGGTTATTATCAGGGTATAATAATTGGTGTTATTGTGGGTGTAGATAGTGTATTATCATGGGTGTGGTTAGGGTATTATCAGGGTATAATAATTGGTGTTATTGTGGGTGTAGATAGTGTATTATCATGGGTGTGGTTAGGGTATTATCAGGGTATAATAATTGGTGTTATTGTGGGTGTAGATAGGGTATTATCATGGGTGTGGTTAGGTTATTATCAGGGTATAATAATTGGTGTTATTGTGGGTGTAGATAGTGTATTATCATGGGTGTGGTTAGGGTATTATCAGGGTATAATAATTGGTGTTATTGTGGGTGTAGATAGTGTATTATCATGGGTGTGGTTAGGGTATTATCAGGGTATAATAATTGGTGTTATTGTGGGTGTAGATAGTGTATTATCATGGGTGTGGTTAGGGTATTATCAGGGTATAATAATTGGTGTTATTGTGGGTGTAGATAGTGTATTATCATGGGTGTGGTTAGGGTATTATCAGGGTATAATAATTGGTGTTATTGTGGGTGTAGATAGTGTATTATCATGGGTGTGGTTAGGGTATTATCAGGGTATAATAATTGGTGTTATTGTGGGTGTAGATAGTGTATTATCATGGGTGTGGTTAGGGTATTATCAGGGTATAATAATTGGTGTTATTGTGGGTGTAGATAGTGTATTATCATGGGTGTGGTTAGGGTATTATCAGGGTATAATAATTGGTGTTATTGTGGGTGTAGATAGGGTATTATCATGGGTGTGGTTAGGTTATTATCAGGGTATAATAATTGGTGTTATTGTGGGTGTAGATAGGGTATTATCATGGGTGTGGTTAGGGTATTATCAGGGTATAATAATTGGTGTTATTGTGGGTGTAGATAGGGTATTAGCATGGGTGTGGTTAGGTTATTATCAGGGTATAATAATTGGTGTTATTGTGGGTGTAGATAGGGTATTATCATGGGTGTGGTTAGGTTATTATCAGGGTATAATAATTGGTGTTATTGTGGGTGTAGATAGGGTATTAGCATGGGTGTGGTTAGGTTATTATCAGGGTATAATAATTGGTGTTATTGTGGGTGTAGATAGTGTATTATCATGGGTGTGGTTAGGTTATTATCAGGGTATAATAATTGGTGTTATTGTGGGTGTAGATAGTGTATTATCATGGGTGTAGTTAGGGTATTATCAGGGTATAATAATTGGTGTTATTGTGGGTGTAGATAGGGTATTATCATGGGTGTGGTTAGGGTATTATCAGGGTATAATAATTGGTGTTATTGTGGGTGTAGATAGTGTATTATCATGGGTGTGGTTAGGGTATTATCAGGGTATAATAATTGGTGTTATTGTGGGTGTAGATAGGGTATTATCATGGGTGTGGTTAGGTTATTATCAGGGTATAATAATTGGTGTTATTGTGGGTGTAGATAGGGTATTATCATGGGTGTGGTTAGGTTATTATCAGGGTATAATAATTGGTGTTATTGTGGGTGTAGATAGTGTATTATCATGGGTGTGGTTAGGTTATTATCAGGGTATAATAATTGGTGTTATTGTGGGTGTAGATAGTGTATTATCATGGGTGTGGTTAGGGTATTATCAGGGTATAATAATTGGTGTTATTGTGGGTGTAGATAGTGTATTATCATGGGTGTGGTTAGGGTATTATCAGGGTATAATAATTGGTGTTATTGTGGGTGTAGATAGTGTATTATCATGGGTGTGGTTAGGTTATTATCAGGGTATAATAATTGGTGTTATTGTGGGTGTAGATAGTGTATTATCATGGGTGTGGTTAGGGTATTATCAGGGTATAATAATTGGTGTTATTGTGGGTGTAGATAGTGTATTATCATGGGTGTGGTTAGGGTATTATCAGGGTATAATAATTGGTGTTATTGTGGGTGTAGATAGGGTATTATCATGGGTGTGGTTAGGTTATTATCAGGGTATAATAATTGGTGTTATTGTGGGTGTAGATAGGGTATTATCATGGGTGTGGTTAGGTTATTATCAGGGTATAATAATTGGTGTTATTGTGGGTGTAGATAGTGTATTATCATGGGTGTGGTTAGGTTATTATCAGGGTATAATAATTGGTGTTATTGTGGGTGTAGATAGTGTATTATCATGGGTGTGGTTAGGGTATTATCAGGGTATAATAATTGGTGTTATTGTGGGTGTAGATAGTGTATTATCATGGGTGTGGTTAGGGTATTATCAGGGTATAATAATTGGTGTTATTGTGGGTGTAGATAGGGTATTATCATGGGTGTGGTTAGGTTATTATCAGGGTATAATAATTGGTGTTATTGTGGGTGTAGATAGTGTATTATCATGGGTGTGGTTAGGGTATTATCAGGGTATAATAATTGGTGTTATTGTGGGTGTAGATAGTGTATTATCATGGGTGTGGTTAGGGTATTATCAGGGTATAATAATTGGTGTTATTGTGGGTGTAGATAGTGTATTATCATGGGTGTGGTTAGGGTATTATCAGGGTATAATAATTGGTGTTATTGTGGGTGTAGATAGTGTATTATCATGGGTGTGGTTAGGGTATTATCAGGGTATAATAATTGGTGTTATTGTGGGTGTAGATAGTGTATTATCATGGGTGTGGTTAGGGTATTATCAGGGTATAATAATTGGTGTTATTGTGGGTGTAGATAGTGTATTATCATGGGTGTGGTTAGGGTATTATCAGGGTATAATAATTGGTGTTATTGTGGGTGTAGATAGTGTATTATCATGGGTGTGGTTAGGGTATTATCAGGGTATAATAATTGGTGTTATTGTGGGTGTAGATAGTGTATTATCATGGGTGTGGTTAGGGTATTATCAGGGTATAATAATTGGTGTTATTGTGGGTGTAGATAGTGTATTATCATGGGTGTGGTTAGGGTATTATCAGGGTATAATAATTGGTGTTATTGTGGGTGTAGATAGTGTATTATCATGGGTGTGGTTAGGGTATTATCAGGGTATAATAATTGGTGTTATTGTGGGTGTAGATAGGGTATTATCATGGGTGTGGTTAGGTTATTATCAGGGTATAATAATTGGTGTTATTGTGGGTGTAGATAGGGTATTAGCATGGGTGTGGTTAGGTTATTATCAGGGTATAATAATTGGTGTTATTGTGGGTGTAGATAGTGTATTATCATGGGTGTGGTTAGGTTATTATCAGGGTATAATAATTGGTGTTATTGTGGGTGTAGATAGTGTATTATCATGGGTGTAGTTAGGGTATTATCAGGGTATAATAATTGGTGTTATTGTGGGTGTAGATAGGGTATTATCATGGGTGTGGTTAGGGTATTATCAGGGTATAATAATTGGTGTTATTGTGGGTGTAGATAGTGTATTATCATGGGTGTGGTTAGGGTATTATCAGGGTATAATAATTGGTGTTATTGTGGGTGTAGATAGGGTATTATCATGGGTGTGGTTAGGTTATTATCAGGGTATAATAATTGGTGTTATTGTGGGTGTAGATAGGGTATTATCATGGGTGTGGTTAGGTTATTATCAGGGTATAATAATTGGTGTTATTGTGGGTGTAGATAGTGTATTATCATGGGTGTGGTTAGGTTATTATCAGGGTATAATAATTGGTGTTATTGTGGGTGTAGATAGTGTATTATCATGGGTGTGGTTAGGGTATTATCAGGGTATAATAATTGGTGTTATTGTGGGTGTAGATAGTGTATTATCATGGGTGTGGTTAGGGTATTATCAGGGTATAATAATTGGTGTTATTGTGGGTGTAGATAGGGTATTATCATGGGTGTGGTTAGGTTATTATCAGGGTATAATAATTGGTGTTATTGTGGGTGTAGATAGTGTATTATCATGGGTGTGGTTAGGGTATTATCAGGGTATAATAATTGGTGTTATTGTGGGTGTAGATAGTGTATTATCATGGGTGTGGTTAGGGTATTATCAGGGTATAATAATTGGTGTTATTGTGGGTGTAGATAGGGTATTATCATGGGTGTGGTTAGGTTATTATCAGGGTATAATAATTGGTGTTATTGTGGGTGTAGATAGGGTATTATCATGGGTGTGGTTAGGTTATTATCAGGGTATAATAATTGGTGTTATTGTGGGTGTAGATAGTGTATTATCATGGGTGTGGTTAGGTTATTATCAGGGTATAATAATTGGTGTTATTGTGGGTGTAGATAGTGTATTATCATGGGTGTGGTTAGGGTATTATCAGGGTATAATAATTGGTGTTATTGTGGGTGTAGATAGTGTATTATCATGGGTGTGGTTAGGGTATTATCAGGGTATAATAATTGGTGTTATTGTGGGTGTAGATAGGGTATTATCATGGGTGTGGTTAGGTTATTATCAGGGTATAATAATTGGTGTTATTGTGGGTGTAGATAGTGTATTATCATGGGTGTGGTTAGGGTATTATCAGGGTATAATAATTGGTGTTATTGTGGGTGTAGATAGTGTATTATCATGGGTGTGGTTAGGGTATTATCAGGGTATAATAATTGGTGTTATTGTGGGTGTAGATAGTGTATTATCATGGGTGTGGTTAGGGTATTATCAGGGTATAATAATTGGTGTTATTGTGGGTGTAGATAGTGTATTATCATGGGTGTGGTTAGGGTATTATCAGGGTATAATAATTGGTGTTATTGTGGGTGTAGATAGTGTATTATCATGGGTGTGGTTAGGGTATTATCAGGGTATAATAATTGGTGTTATTGTGGGTGTAGATAGTGTATTATCATGGGTGTGGTTAGGGTATTATCAGGGTATAATAATTGGTGTTATTGTGGGTGTAGATAGTGTATTATCATGGGTGTGGTTAGGGTATTATCAGGGTATAATAATTGGTGTTATTGTGGGTGTAGATAGTGTATTATCATGGGTGTGGTTAGGGTATTATCAGGGTATAATAATTGGTGTTATTGTGGGTGTAGATAGTGTATTATCATGGGTGTGGTTAGGGTATTATCAGGGTATAATAATTGGTGTTATTGTGGGTGTAGATAGTGTATTATCATGGGTGTGGTTAGGGTATTATCAGGGTATAATAATTGGTGTTATTGTGGGTGTAGATAGGGTATTATCATGGGTGTGGTTAGGTTATTATCAGGGTATAATAATTGGTGTTATTGTGGGTGTAGATAGGGTATTAGCATGGGTGTGGTTAGGTTATTATCAGGGTATAATAATTGGTGTTATTGTGGGTGTAGATAGTGTATTATCATGGGTGTGGTTAGGTTATTATCAGGGTATAATAATTGGTGTTATTGTGGGTGTAGATAGTGTATTATCATGGGTGTAGTTAGGGTATTATCAGGGTATAATAATTGGTGTTATTGTGGGTGTAGATAGGGTATTATCATGGGTGTGGTTAGGGTATTATCAGGGTATAATAATTGGTGTTATTGTGGGTGTAGATAGTGTATTATCATGGGTGTGGTTAGGGTATTATCAGGGTATAATAATTGGTGTTATTGTGGGTGTAGATAGGGTATTATCATGGGTGTGGTTAGGTTATTATCAGGGTATAATAATTGGTGTTATTGTGGGTGTAGATAGGGTATTATCATGGGTGTGGTTAGGTTATTATCAGGGTATAATAATTGGTGTTATTGTGGGTGTAGATAGTGTATTATCATGGGTGTGGTTAGGTTATTATCAGGGTATAATAATTGGTGTTATTGTGGGTGTAGATAGTGTATTATCATGGGTGTGGTTAGGGTATTATCAGGGTATAATAATTGGTGTTATTGTGGGTGTAGATAGTGTATTATCATGGGTGTGGTTAGGGTATTATCAGGGTATAATAATTGGTGTTATTGTGGGTGTAGATAGGGTATTATCATGGGTGTGGTTAGGTTATTATCAGGGTATAATAATTGGTGTTATTGTGGGTGTAGATAGTGTATTATCATGGGTGTGGTTAGGGTATTATCAGGGTATAATAATTGGTGTTATTGTGGGTGTAGATAGTGTATTATCATGGGTGTGGTTAGGGTATTATCAGGGTATAATAATTGGTGTTATTGTGGGTGTAGATAGTGTATTATCATGGGTGTGGTTAGGGTATTATCAGGGTATAATAATTGGTGTTATTGTGGGTGTAGATAGTGTATTATCATGGGTGTGGTTAGGGTATTATCAGGGTATAATAATTGGTGTTATTGTGGGTGTAGATAGTGTATTATCATGGGTGTGGTTAGGGTATTATCAGGGTATAATAATTGGTGTTATTGTCAGTGTAGATAGGGTATTATCATGGGTGTGGTTAGGGTATTATCAGGGTATAATAATTGGTGTTATTGTGGGTGTAGATAGTGTATTATCATGGGTGTGGTTAGGGTATTATCAGGGTATAATAATTGGTGTTATTGTGGGTGTAGATAGTGTATTATCATGGGTGTGGTTAGGGTATTATCAGGGTATAATAATTGGTGTTATTGTGGGTGTAGATAGGGTATTATCATGGGTGTGGTTAGGGTATTATCAGGGTATAATAATTGGTGTTATTGTGGGTGTAGATAGTGTATTATCATGGGTGTGGTTAGGGTATTATCAGGGTATAATAATTGGTGTTATTGTGGGTGTAGATAGGGTATTATCATGGGTGTGGTTAGGGTGCTATCATGGTATAATAAATAGTGTTATTGTGGGTATAGATAGGGTATTATCATGGGTTGGTTAGGGTGCTATCATGGTATAATAAATGGTGTTATTGTGGGTATAGATAGGGTATTATCATGGGTTGGTTAGGGTGCTATCATGGTATAATAAATGGTGTTATTGTGGGTATAGATAGGGTATTATCATGGGTTGGTTAGGGTGCTATCATGGTATAATAAATGGTGTTATTGTGGGTATAGATAGGGTATTATCATGGGTTGGTTAGGGTGCTATCAGGGTATAATAAATGGTGTTATTGTGGGTATAGATAGAGATATAAGAACATTCCATTACTAACAAATTCCACTCCAGCAGTCAATTCCTTCAGATTCTTTCCATTGTCATATTGATACTTACCTGGCGAGGTCAAAGGTTATGCGCTGTTATTTACATTGGAGGTTGGATTTGACACGTCACAATAAATACAGAATCTAAGGTTGTCAATAGCAACTACGACAAACATTTGTATTCTATCAGATATATATTATTCTACACTAACTTTTAAATATATCTAAATATAAATAGTAATGTATTGATATTTATAAAGGGTATATAGAGATAGAGTATATAGAGTATGAACTCGTGTATCTTAATAACAAATAAGTCTACGAGTGTAATATAAGTTTTATTAATTTAATGTATGACGAAATTAATTAAATTCTAAAAATAGATTTCTGCACTGACCTCTAATTTTAGGAAGGTATCCGAGCCACTTGACCACTCCGGCTTCGGGGCCATTGTCACTGAGCCAAACAACACGTTCATTGATCTGAAGGGGCAATTCCGGTTCATCTGACGAGAGATTAGATTGTTAATGTTGCCACGCAGGACGCAGGAGGGGTAGCGTAATAGGCGCTATGTTTAATGCAGTCTAAGCATTATAAAGTTGTAGTTGTTGCCATGGTGATAACATCGCGCGTCGGCATTGAAGGTAAACTTAATGACGATAAATTTCCACTAAAAATAAAATTTTAAAATTTGGAAATTATTTTCTCAATTAAATTATGCAATAATAAGAAATGGATTCACAATAATTTCAAATGCTAATGATAATATACTATACTATATATATATTATACTATATACTATATACTATATATTAGCATTAGTAAGTGACTGTAAGACAATTAAAGGTAATATTTATATAGATATCATATCATTTATAATTAAAGTTATGCCTCCAACATTCTCCACTGTATTTGGGAGGAGGAAGCAGCCTAATATCGAAGTGAAGTTAAAGTAATGTTTGTCAGCGTATAACGTAAACATGTTAATACCTTACATCATTGTAGGCCATAGTTCTAGACCATCAACAAGGTAGTACATTATTTAGAATAAGTTACATTAGTTTTGGGGATATATATAGACTTATTGATTACTTTAAAAAGTATTGTCAAAACCTAAAAATCTATTAATACAAATAATTTATTATAACTTCCAGAAAATATGTCAAAATCCTAAATTCAAAGTTATTCGTAGTAAATTACACATTTAAAAATGTCACCTAGACTACAGGTGATATATAGTTATTTATTGTTTAAGCCAATCTAGGGTAGTGTAAACAATTGACTCAACTTGTAAATAATGGATTGATAAACAATGGTCAATCTGTTCTTATCTGTGGGATGTTTCACATTCCATTAAGATAATGAATGTAAACAAAACGTTTATTGGCTGTCTGTTTATTTATCAGAATTATTCAGAATCAGTGCTTTTGAAATGCATCTAGGCTATGATTTATTAAAATATTAAACTAAAAAGAAGGATTGGTAACAACATTAATAATAACATTTGAATTTACAAACAATATCATTTTGAATAGTAATAATTATTTGTTATGAAAAAATAAAAAAATCTCTTAAATTAATTATTCGAAAAATCAAACCTCACTTTTTTTTTTAGCTTTTCACTAAGAAAAAAATACAAAACTAAACACCGACATTGTTTATAAATATATCTAATTATTAATGGTAGAGTATGTACTTTAGTAAGTATTGAATGGCATATGAAAGGACTTGGACGTAGATATTTCTATAGAGTCTGCTGGCAATCTTAAAGAAGTCGCTGAATAGATAGAAGATGATTAATAGCTTCCGATTAGAGAGATTAAGATCGTAACAATTCCTACGCGGTACGCGAAAGATTAACCTCGACGATTAGGTGATATCATAGCAATAGACTGCCTGAGGTCGGTTTGATCTGCGTTGGAGCGCGACCGAATTCGATTGGGCGGCACAATGAGGGCGCAGTCGATGTTACAAGAGAACAACGACTTATTCTGAATGCAACCAGCATGCATCCCACGGCCAACATCACCCTGTGGAATAGGGTTAGCTTATGGGGGGAGTTAGCTTATGGGGGCTTAGCTTATGGGGGGAGTTAGCTTATGGGGGGAGTTAGCTTATGGGGGGAGTTAGCTTATGGGGGGAGTTAGCTTATGGGGGGAGTTAGCCTATGGGGGCTTAGCTTATTGGGGAGTTAGCTTATGGGGGGAGTTAGCTTATGGGGGGAGTTAGCTTATGGGGGGAGTTAACTTATGGGGGAGTTAGCTTATGGGGGGAGTTAGCTTATGGGGGGAGTTAGCTTATGGGGGGAGTTAGCTTATGGGGGAGTTAGCTTATGGGGGCTTAGATTATGGGGGCTTAGCTTATGGGGGAGTTGGCTTATGGGGGGAGTTAGTTTATGGGGGGAGTTAGCTTATGGGGGGAGTTAGCTTATGGGGGGAGTTAGTTTATGGGGGGAGTTAGCTTATGGGGGGAGTTAGCTTATGGGGGGAGTTAGCTTATGGGGGGAGTTAGCTTATGGGGGGAGTTAGCTTATGGGGGGAGTTAGCCTATGGGGGCTTAGCTTATGGGGGGAGTTATCTTATGGGGCTTAGCTTATGGGGGGAGTTGGCTTATGGGGGGAGTTATCTTATTGGGGGAGTTAGCTTATGGGGGGGGGGAGTTAGCTTATGGGGGCTTAGCTTATGGGGGGAGTTAGCTTATGGGGGGAGTTAGCTTATGGGGGGAGTTAGTTTATGGGGGGAGTTAGCTTATGGGGGGAGTTAGCTTATGGGGGGAGTTAGCTTATGGGGGGAGTTAGCTTATGGGGGGAGTTAGCTTATGGGGGGAGTTAGCCTATGGGGGCTTAGCTTATGGGGGGAGTTATCTTATGGGGCTTAGCTTATGGGGGGAGTTGGCTTATGGGGGGAGTTATCTTATTGGGGGAGTTAGCTTATGGGGGGGGAGTTAGCTTATGGGGGCTTAGCTTATGGGGGGAGTTGACTTATGGGGGGAGTTAGCTTATGGGGGAGTTAGCTTATGGGGGCTTAGCTTATGGGGGAGTTGGCTTATGGGGGGAGTTGGCTTATGGGGGTTAGCTTATGGGGGGTTAGCTTATGGGGGCTTAGCTTATGGGGGAAGTTGGCTTATGGGGGTTAGCTTATGGGGGGAGTTGGCTTATGGGGGTTAGCTTATGGGGGGAGTTGGCTTATGGGGGCTTAGCTTATGGGAGGAGTTGGCTTATGGGGGGAGTTGGCTTATGGGGGGAGTTGGCTTATGGGGGGAGTTGGCTTATTGGGGTTAGCTTATGGGGGGTTAGCTTATGGGGGCTTAGCTTATGGGCGGAGTTGGCTTATGGGGGTTAGCTTATGGGGGGAGTTGGCTTATGGGGGTTAGCTTATGGGGGAGTTGGCTTGTGGGGGCTTAGCTTATGGGGGGAGTTGGCTTATGGGGGCTTAGCTTATGGGGGGAGTTGGCTTATGGGGGGTTAGCTTATTGGGGGAGTTAGCTTATGGGGGGAGTTATCTTATGGGGGGAGTTAGCTTATAGGGGGTTAGCTTATGGGGGGAGTTAGCTTATGGGGGCTTAGCTTACGGGAGCATTTGGCTTATGGGGAGATTAGTTTATGGGGGGTTTGGCTTTATGGAGGGTTGGCTTTATGGAGGGTTGGCTTACAGGGGGATGTTGGCTTTATAGGGGCTTAGCTTACTGGTGTTAGCTTTATGGGAGGGGGGTTAGCTTTACTAAGGGTTAGCTTTACCAAGGGTTAGCTTTACCAAGGGTTAGCGTAGAAGATGTAAAATGTAAACCTAAGCAATTTGTTTTTGTCAAATATTGATATCAGTAAAATTGATAATAATCGAAAAATTCATCGATTATATGACATAAGAGATAATTATCAATTATTGAGGATACCTTTGAACGTCTGTTTATCTTGATCATGGTCGAGAGACAATTGTGCCCGCGATTATATTAAGTGTCAAAAGTAATTACGACGTTGCGAAGTACCGCAGATAGGAACGCAGTCGAAGTTATTTCAATAGTGAACGGAATCAGTGAAAGCGGGTGGTTTAAGAAAATGCAGACGAGATAAAAGGAAGCCATTGGCTAGAAATAATTGATGATGTCATCAATTTAATGAGGTCGAACGGCAAACAAAACAATTAATCACTAACCGCCATTAGTCAGCAATCGAAAACAAACTCTAGATTGTCATAAACTTAAAATAGTAACAATAAAGTATTTTAGTTTTCATCAATTATCATAAGACCTATCTATTGTTGTTTACCCGAATAGCACTACAATAAACATAATAGAATAATAAATATTAATGTGCAATATATCAATTTGTAATTGTTAGAAACAAATATTTTCTATTCACTTCCAAATAAAATATTACAAAGTTTCTTATTACAAAACTGGCTTTTGAAATCAATTACGTGAATAAATATACACTAAATGTAACAGATCCATGTAAAGGTTGTTTAAAATATTGGGGTAGTGAAGTTATGAATGTAGCCGGATGACTCATAATAACAAATTATCAACCATAACAAACTTGAACACATGCAAACCTCGTATATAAATGTCAACGGATCTAAATGTATATAATGCAAATAATAGAAGTATTATTTGTCAAGTATAAGATATTTTTTCTGATTTAAAATTACGCAATATCTTTTAATACAACAAAAGTTATATATATATATTTTTATATATATATATATATATATATATTTATATATATATATATATATATATATAAACATTGTATATATAAATATATGTGTGTAATTTACAGTAAATATAGTAATATTTACATAATTACTTAATAATAATTACAAATGAAATAGAATATGGGGTAGAAAAGAATCCTTGACATAAGAAAATTGTATTAGTAAATAGAATTTCAACTTGATTTGTTATTACGGCAATCTAGATGGGGTGTAGTGGGGGTGGGTGTAGTGGTGGTGGGTGTAGTGGGGATGGGTGTAGTAGCAGTGGGTGTAGTGGTGGTGGGTGTATTGGTGGTGGGTGTAGTGGGGTGGGTGTAGTAGCAGTGGGTTAAGTGGCAGTGGGTGTAGAGGGGGTGGGTGTAGTGGGGGTGGGTGTAGTGGGGGTGGGTGTAGTGGGGGTGGGTGTTTGGTGGTGGGTGTAGTGGTGGTGGGTGTAGTGGTGGTGTTGGTGGTGGTGGTGGTGGTAGTGGTGGTGGTGGGTGTAGTGTGATGGGTATAGTAGTGGGGGGGTGTAGTGGTGGTGGGTGTAGTGGTAGTGGGTGTAGTGGTGGTGTGTGTAGTGGTGGTGGGTGTAGTAGTAGTGGGTGTAGTGGTGGTGGGTGTAGTGGTGGTGGGTGTGGTGGTGGTGGGTGTAGTGGTGGTGGTGGTGGTGGTGCTGGTGGTGGTGGTGGTGGTGGGTGTAGTGTAATGGGTGTAGTAGTGGGGGGTATAGTGGTGGTGGGTGTAGTGGTAGTGGGTGTAGTGGTGGTGGGTGTAGTGGTATGGGTGTAGTGGTGGTGGGTGTAGTGGTGGTGGGTGTAGTGGTGGTGGGTTTAGTGGGGATGGGCGTAGTAGCAGTGGGTATAGTGGTGGTGGGTGTATTGGTGGTGGGTGTAGTAGCAGTGGGTGTAGTGGTATGGGTGTAGTGGTGGTGGGTGTAGTGGTGGGTGTAGTAGCAGTGGGTGTAGTGGTGGTGGGTGTAGTGGTGGTGGGTTTAGTGGCAGTGGGTTTAGTGGCAGTGGGTGTAGAGGGGGTGGGTGTAGTGGTGGTGGGTGTAGTGGTGGTGGGTGTATTGGTGATTGGTGTAGTGGGGGTGGGTATAGTGGTGATTGATGTAGTGGGGGTGGATGTAGTGGGGGTGGGTGTAGTGGTGGTGGGTGTAGTGGTGGTGGGTGTAGTGGGGATGGGTGTAGTAGCAGTGGGTGTAGTGGTGGTGGGTGAATTGGTGGTGGGTGTAGTGGGGGTGGGTGTAGTAGCAGTGGGTGTAGTGGTATGGGTGTAGTGGTGGTGGGTGTAGTGGTGGTGGGTTTAGTGGCAGTGGGTTTAGTGGCAGTAGGTGTAGTGGTGGTGGGTGTAGTGGTAGTGGGTTTAGTGGCAGTGGGTTTAGTGGCAGTGGGTTTAGTGGCAGTATGTGTAGTGGTGGTGGGTGTAGTGTTGGTGGGTGTAATGTGGTGGGTGTAATGTGGTGGGTGTAATGGTGGTGGGTGTAGTGTGGTGGCTGTAGTGGTAGTGGGTTTAGTGGCAGTGTGTGTAGTGGTGGTGGGTGTAGTGGTGGTGGGTGTAGTTGTGGTGGGTGTAGTGTGGTGGGTGTAGTGGTGGTGGGTGTAGTGTGGTGGGTGTAGTAGCAGTGGGGTTTGCTAATAGATATATTTGATTAAGATCAATAATTGTGCATTAAGGCTAACTGTACATTAGTAGTTACAGCCTTAAGCTAGAGTAAATATGTCGGTGTAAATAAGATTTCGGTGTTAACTCCTTTTGATTTAGATATCAGTTTTTTTGCAATTAATAATTAATAGAATTACATGTTTTATAAGAAATTCAAATATATTATTGATAAAAAAATCATTATTTCAAATATTTATTATTCTTTCTTCACCCCTAAAACCTACTCTGATCACTCCCTCTCCCACAACTCACTCCGCTTGAACCCTACCTACTTATGTCTTGCCCTGCCATGCCCACGCTCTACAATGACAACAACACTAATAAACACTACTGCGCTATTCATTCCCCAATACCCATAATTACCAACAAAATCTGTCTAAACTATCCTTTGGGAAAGTCATTCCACCATCGCGCAACACCAAATGCCCTACTTCCAGCCCTACCTACCCTACTTCCACCACCATCACCGTCCCTACTTTCAAAGTCGTCACCAGTTTTCCCGAATGCTTGTCAAAGACCCTATGCACCACTTATACTTTTCCTCGCCCCATCTAGATCTCAAAGTAATGGAATTCGTGAACCCAACCGACCTCTACGAGCTCCACTCCGTACCAGGTTCCGTGTGCGGTGGGCACGGGACCCACGTAACGTACGACGGCGGTCATAACTTCGCGGGGTCGCGAACCCCCATTAGAAGAACCCGTCGAGTTCAATGAGGTATTGCTGGCAGTTTGTATGGGCAGTGTAGCATACCTATGAGGGGTTAGAGGGTAATAGTGGGGTAGTAAGGCAGGTAAGGGGGTATTAATGGGGGTAAGAGGTTAGAGAGTAGTAAGGGGCAGGATGGACTTATTTGTATAATATTGGGAGGGAGAGAGATGTAAATATGTATGGAGTGGTGTGTATGGAGTGGTGTGTGAGGAGTGGTTTGTTAGGAGTGGTGTGTGAGGATGGTGCGTGAGGAGTGGTGTGTGAGGAGTGGTGTGTGAGGAGTGGTGTGTGAGGAGTGGTGCGTGAGGAGTGGTGTGTGAGGAGTGGTGTGAGGAGTGGTATGTGAAGAGTGGTATGTGAAGAGTGGTGTGTGAGGAGTGGTATGTGAAGAGTGGTATGTGAAGAGTGGTATGTGAGGAGGTTAATAAGAAGGAAGATGGAGGTTAATAAGAGGGAAGAGAGAGGTTAATAAGAGGGAAGAGGGATGTTAATAAGAGGGAAGAGGGAGGTTAATAAGAGGGAAGAGGGATGTTAATAAGAGGGATGTTAATAAGAGGGAAGAGGGATGTTAATAAGAGGGAAGAGGGAGGTTAATAAGAGGGAAGAGGGAGGTTAATAAGAGGGAAGAGGGAGGTTAATAAGAGGGAAGAGGGAGGTTAATAAGAGGGAAGAGGGAGGTTAATAAGAGGGAAGAGGGAGGTTAATAAGAGGGAAGAGGGAGGTTAATAAGATGGAAGAGGGAGGTTAATAAGAGGGAAGAGGGAGGTTAATAAGAGGGAAGAGGGAGGTTATGGTGAGAAGAGATAATGGGAGGGGTGAGTGAATGGGTGTGGGTAGTGTTAGGACTACACTGTAGGGGTAGAGTGAGGGGCTAGTGGTGTAAACCATACACTATAGGGGTAGAATAAGGGGGGTATGAGTGTATAAATAGTAGGGGTATAGTGAATAGGGGTGTGAGTGTAAACCCTACATAGTAGAGGTATAGTGGGTGGGGGTGTGAGTGTAAGCCCTACATAGTAGGGGTATAGTGAGTGGGGGTGTGAGTGTAAGCCCTACATAGTAGGGGTATAGTGAGTGGGGATGTGAGTGTAAGCCCTACATAGTAGGGGTATAGTGAGTGGGGGTGTGGGTGTAAGCCCTAAATAGTAGGGCTATAGTGAGTGGGGGTGTGAGTGTAATCCCTACTTAGTAGGGGTATAGTGAGTGGGGGTGTGAGTGTAAGCCCTACTTAGTAGGGGTATAATGAGTGGGGGTGTGAGTGTAAGCCCTACATAGTAGGGCTAAAGTGAGTGGGGGTGAATTTGAGGGGCTGAGAGACAAACAAATAGGTAAGTAATAATAAACGTAAACACAGTGGATAAGGATATAGATATAACTATATATATAGTCTTAGTCTTAACTGAACAGATTACATAGACTGAACAGTTTTTTAATAAGGCTTGTAATGTAAATATATATATAGAATTTATTTATATTTAAACACATTATATAATAAATATATCACAATATTTACTGGAAACTTACACTCGAAACTTACTTGAGATTAATGAATGTAATGCATTGATAACATCTTAGTACTATATATATATATATATATATATATATATATATATAAAATACTACTCAGATTTATATATACCTAAATAAACATACCAAGGAAAACATCCAGGTCATTTCAATTATTTTGTTATATAAGAGAAATTATTTTATTTGTATTTAAATTATATTACATTATATAATAATAGTTACATAGTTACATAATAGTAACATAATAGTTACATAATTAGGTTTCTTTATAAACTTTGTATGAAATAGAATAAATTTAGCAACACTAAAAAATAAAATAAATGTAACCCTTTATTTATAATATATATATATATATTCATAATTTCTATGTAGTTCCTTTGTAGTTCCTATGTAGTTCCTATGTAGTTCCTACGTAGTTCCTACGTAGTTCCTACGTAGTTCCTATGTAGTTCCTACGTAGTTCCTACGTAGTTCCTACGTAGTTCCTATGTAGTTCCTATGTAGTTTCTATGTAATTACTATGTAATTACTATGTAATTACTATGTAGTTTCTACGTAGTTCCTACGTAGTTAGTCCCGAGTTAATAGCCGAGGAGAGAGGGGATGAGTTAGTGCTAAAAATAGATTACAAACTTCGTGACGAGGCTCGGGCTGCGAGACTTGGCGAACTTGTGTTGCGGAGATTTCTGCAGCGAATGCGCCTCCACGTAGACGGAGTCGTCGACGCAGATTCTGAGGATGTCTCGAAGCCAAACTCCGTCGTAATAAATCTGCGAACGGAAAGTACGACACGCCGTATTTAGGTGTTCGTGTGCGAAGTGAATTTCATTTACGACTCGACGTTTGTGAGTTAAAGGTGTAGAATAAAACAACGATTGTAACTGCGATGACAGCTGGTGTATTGCGATACAACTATAAATCGTTAAAAGAAAACTTTAATAAATATTTTTAAAAATTATCCAGTCAAAAAATAAGATTAATTTTTTTGAATTATATTAACTTTTTATTAATTTATAATAATATGTACACATATATTACATTATTGAATTAAATAATATATCTGTAAATTGTTTTTACATTGTTTTAGAAAAGTAATGACATATATATATATATTTAATAAATATTATTTTATAGATTTAATTATTATTTTATTAATCATTATAATTTAATTTATAAAATATATAGTCATAGTACAAATTGTTCCAAATGATTTATTGTTTGTTTATTTTCAATAAATATAGGAATAAAAATATATAAAGGAATAACAACAGATACAATATAATATATGTATTTAGTTTATGTAATCTATCTTGTTTGTTGCTAGACAATTACTCATATTTTTGAAATATAAACATAAAAATGTAATCACACTTTTCAAATGGTTCATATAATAAATGTTCTGTTAACAACAGTCTTTGTGTCGGGCATAGGGATTCTCTTGTCCTTACATAGAATGCGATTAAGGTGTGGGACTCACTTAATGAGTGTCTATTTATGGAATGTGATTTAGAAAGTCAACTTCTATAAAATGACAAAAAACAATTCTAACATCGACATCATTCTATAAAGAAAAGCAATTATTTTCACATCATACACAATATATCTATATAAGGTTGTTGTCACCTATATAAAGAATCTATAGAATGAATTCAATATCCTATACATTGGCTATAAACATGCATTACTGATAAGTTACATCTATACCCATATAACGTCTTTTTAATTTGTAAGTTGTATTAATACATTAAATATAAATAATAATACACGAAATATAATAGAATATACATATTTTATAATCACTACACCAATCTTCATCGGCATACAAACATAGATACAGCTCTACCAACTCATACGTTGGAGAGGGACTAGTAACTATTATTTATTAGGAAAGATTATTGGTTAATAATCGCTGATCAGGCGCTCAAGTCGACTATTTCTGTTTTTAATTCTGCTTATCTCCGCCTCGCTTGATTGGTTATCTCCGCCTCGCTTGATTGGTTATCTCCGCCTCGCCTGATTGGTTATCTCCGCCTCGCCTGATTGGTTATCTCCGCCTCTCCCTCTCGCAATACCGAATTGAGATGTACATCGTCGCCCGTCTTCTGCGTCGGTTTCGACGTAGAATTCCGCCGGCAGAATATAATGCAAATATGGGGCAATCGCAACGGCTCGCTGGATATCGCGTTTACGGATAGGGTCGAGCGAATTCGCCGGTTTCACTCGACAGGGGGAACGAGTCGGGGAGCCGTTGACCCGTTTGGCCATCAGCGAACGGTTAAACAGACGAAAGGCGACGCGTCGCAAGCCAGCGAATGTGATACTCGCTGCGTAGTGTATTGGCCACGGCGTACTTAATAGTACCGACACCTATCTTCGGAGACTACGAAGCGATATGCTTACCAGAGTATGATATTCTTAGACAAAAAGTTATCGACGACTATGGTATATAAAGATTAAATCATAATTTCTATTTAGATGATATAGAATATATTGTATGCATTATATAAATATATTAATTATGTTATATAAATACTTTATAAAGCATTTAAAAAGAGTTGCTTTTCCTACTGTTGTTATTGAATTTAAATCGTTTTTATGAGAGTCGCTAGCTGCTATTACATTCTATAATAATGCGTATTCCAAAGTAAAGATGAGGCCATTATACTCGAGGTACCGTCTAGATAATATAGTAGGTTAAAGTTTAATATTATATTATTTACATAAGATAATAACTTGTAGAGTACTAAAATATAAATAAATAGATACGACTGCATAAAAGTAGGATCGGCCATAGATTGAACATATAGTGTGCATTCATAATACAAAACATTAATTTATATGATATATTTATGTATTCACTGGATGCTATTAGGGAGATGGAATACACAATGAAAGTGATAAATAAGTCAAACAATAATAACAGTAATTTTATAAACACAATATTTATTACATAATATAATATTATTATTTTTTATATATTAATTTATATTTAAGTTGTATGAGACATGCACGTTTTATATTTATCTTGTATATATTACATTGTAAACATCTGTCCTTACGCGTGTAATCCTGATTTAATAATGAATATAAAATAAAATGCATTATATTCTATAAAAACCTGAGTTCTTTGCGAAGGTTGTCTCATAGCTTGGAATATAGTATATTCACGATCTTGTAATGGTATAACAACTTCGATGCCACATTGTAGTATAGCTCCTTCGTATTCATACGAACTCAACGAAATACAGGAATTAGTGGGCGGTATAGCTTCTCGAAATGGGGAACGGGATAGTGACTTTAATACTTCGGCGGACAATTGTTTAATATACCAAAGTGAACCTTCCGCGACAATAACTTCTTGCCATATTCGGTTCGATCTTGATTTGGATCTAACTTTTGAGTCTTTACGCTTTGCAACACATGGTTTTTTAAGCATGTAAAACATATTTTTTATATAATTGTTGGATAAAGAATGATAGATTCAAAAACATCTAGTAAAATGCATAAAGGTATCTATTGAAATGATAAAAAAATATGAATTTTTATATTAATTTAATTTAAGTTTGTTTACAATTTATATGGGATTTATGGGTATTACAAAGATTATAATAAAACAACTCAATCATTAATAGAAGTTATAGTACTATCAAGACATTTAATATCATAATCAATAGAATCATACAATATATAGATCCTAGCCACAGTATCCTCGACATTAGGTGGGGTTTGATAATATATATACTACATATTAAGTGTACAACATATCCTTTATTATTTTTATAATTACGAATCTATATTTAAAATAACTATCTTTAACTGTCTTCAATTTAGTGGTATGCTCATAACTTTGTAATTCAATATATTATATACTAGACATATTAAATTAATATATACAATAAAAAATACAGATAGTTGTATATTTTGTATTATATTATTTACAAATAGAATTTAATATTTTATATGATAAAGTAGCTAATAGTGTATTATCACCAAGTTTATTTATGCCACATATTATATTAACAATATAGTATAAATAGCAACGGCATTTGAATATTTATGTGAACGTATTCATTATAATATTACGCTCGGAATATAAATGTATATATAGAATACTTTTACTTATTATGACTCATTTAGTGATAATTTCCACGTCAATTTTAGTCACCTTGATATATTTTAAAACTACACGATATAATATCACACCTTCCTCTTAAAATTAAAAAGAGAATATTAATTTTAAAAACTATAGTATGTTAATAAATTGTTTATTCGAGCTATTTTCAAGATAATATATTTTTGAAAACATGATATCGAAAATTTAACATTAAAATGATATTGAATAATAAATACAATTGATGCAATTAATTATAAATTACAAATTTCGAAAGAACATATATATAACTTTATTATTAATTTTCTATGCTCATTTATTGTTGTTCAAAGTATGTTATATTATTATTTATTTTAAGTATATCTATTATTGTTTAAAGCATATTATTTATTAAAAAAAAGCATGGTATTTATTAAAGAAATATGATGTTATTATAGAATTCTGATATAAACATGATTTATCAACATAATGTATATACAATATATGCTATATATTAGAAATTTAGTATTTGACCGTAATTAATGGATTACTCTAATATTAAAATTTTAATAATTCATAATTTTTATCCTAAACTGTTTTTGAAAATAACATTATTATTTAATATAAATGTTCATTTACTTTAAATTATTTACAAATATTGATAGTATTGTACAACCTGTTAACTTGTGAATAATATGGTACTTAGTATTAAAACTCACAAGTGGGTTTGGATATATTTAAATTATACGATATAGCAAGTATTCTCTACAAACTTTTTAATGAGATCGAATCTAAATATTAGCAAGAGAATAAAAGTCTTTGATAATGAACAAATATCAGTAATAATGCATACTGGATACACATTAGAACATCTAAGAGGTTAGATACCAAATGCTATGACCAGTTAGTTTTTAAAAGTGCTGAATAAGCAAATTGTGAATATACCAACTACAGTAATATAACTTGTATAACCTAAGGAACTATTTAATTTATCAAATTATCTGCGCCGATTTATTTTTTTCGTATGATAACATTTGGCCAATTAACTTTAATGATTTAAATGTATTTTTAATATAATAATATTTTATACTGATTCATAATGTTTAAATATTGCTAAAAATCTTTTATCAATCTTATAATTCGACC
>OZ038317.1:6299360-6306860 GCA_964035775.1 Osedax frankpressi | reverse complement strand
AGTATATAATAGATTGTGTTTTAGTTTAAAGGAGTCTATATAATCGCGCCCTGACATTACGCCTATTCGTATACTCAATCCATCTATTTACGTATTCCGTGCATCCTCCGAATTTCAAACCACGACCATCAGCGGAATTAAATAGTTTATCAATATGAAAATCTCTAATTGATATATTGGATGTAAATAATTCATTTTCATAATATCTTGGTTGACCCCATTTCATTATTATATTATTTGGCATCGATGTTATCAGTGGGTCATCATTTGATTTTATAGATTTGATTCTATTTAGTCGTAAAACTGGTATTGATAGATATAGTCGGGGTAATGATAAGCCACCGACTGAAGCTGGCGCGTGGAATACCGCTAAGTTTGTATCTTTTGGAAGACGCATCCATCTTCTAACAAAAGATCGAAAACGCCTGTCAATTGTTTTTAACGAAGATAGCGTTATATTGGTAAATACCATCTGATGTAGGATACTTGGGATTAAGTGGTATTTTAGTATATGCATTCGCTGTTGTGGTTTTAATAGAGCTTTAGATATATTAATTAATTTAGCAGTAATATTGTTAACAATGTTATTATTTCTATTGTCTATTGGGCCTATGGGGATACCTAGATATTTATATGTTTCATCTATAGATATTGTTTTAATGTGAGCATTATTAATTTTGATTATGGGTTGAGGTGAACATATCCACATTTTTTTTGTAGGGTGTATAATTAGATTCATAGTTGCGCATTTACCATGGTTACTATTTAACCCACATTCTTTAAGCCCACTCATAATAATGTTAATTTGATTTTGAAGGCACGCTTCATCTTTGCCAAATATAACTAAATCGTCGGCAAAGGCCATATATTTTAAAATGTGAGTATTGTCATTAATGGAAATTGCATTATAATCCTTAAGTTCGGAGGTAACGTAATCTATTACGGAGTTAAAAAGTAGTGGTGACATCGGGTCACCTTGCTTAACGCCACTGTTAACCGGAATACTAATTGATACACCCGATTTATATTTTAGATTTGTGCTGCATCCATCGTATGCATGTTTCACGTAGTTAACTAAAGTTTCAGGAATGCCTACTCTATTGCATAATTTTATTAGCGCGTTATGTGATACGGAGTCGAAAGCTTTAGAGACATCTAGAAAACATAGGGATAGAGGTTTTAGTTTTTGCTTATGCTGATATATAATATTTTTAAGTAAAAATATATTTTCAGCAATACCATCTCTCCTTGTAAATGCTTTATGTCTAATATCTAATTTAATACTGGCTTCAATTCGACGAGCAATTATTTTATGGAATAGTCTACATAATATCGAGGATAAAGTTATTGGCCTAAACTGAGAGGGATCTGAGGGTTTCTTACATTTAGGTATTAAAGTAGTTAGACCTTTTTTGTAACATGAAGGGGCAGTAGATGTTAGAAGATATATATTGAATCTTAGGCACAAATTATCTAGTCCTATTTTAGTAATATTATCTTTTTTTATTAAGTCACTACCTGGAGCACCATCATTTAATGTATTATAGTTGTCAGTAATTTCTTTTAACGTAATAGGCTCTGTATTATCTCTGGTTGTATTATTAAATTCCCTATTAAATTTGATGGATTCACTCTTAAATAAGTTACTCCAATAATTAAATTGAGCTTCAATGGAAAATTCATCTTTAATATAGGTAATATCTACGTCGTCAAAAATTGCTCTCGCTAGATTAGCTCTATTTTTATTAAACATATATTGAGTTTTCGCATATAATAATCTACGGCGTCTACGTTTAATTGTTTTATTTGATAGTTTCTTTTGAACACTATTAACTTTTACTTTTCTTATAGCTGGGTCTTTATAGATAGTTTCAACAATTTTCTTACCAATATTGATATTAGATGAATTAATCAGGTGTTCATGATCTATGTCTATTATTTTCTGTATATCGTAATGTATGAAGTTTTGTACCATATGTAAAAGTTGGGGTAATAATTGTATATTGGTATTATTATTTTCTATGTGTTGTAATAATATTAATTTAATCCTATTTAAGTTATTATGTTGATTATTATCTGGTAAACTATTGATGGTTATTGATTGCATTAAATTATTGTTATTAAAATTCCTATTTAAATGTATCCAGGTACTATTTATTGATTTATCAGTATGGATTTTATTTGGTATTCGTTTATTTTCTCTAATATTTAAATCTAGGTCCGTCATATTGCTATCGTTATTAATTTGTTGTGAAGATTCAACTGTATTTAAATTATATGTTAATCGTGTGTCTGTATCATATTCAGTAGTATCATTTTCAGTATTTAGTTCATCATTAGGATTATATGTATTTGGGTCCAGTATTGTTGTATCGATGTCGTATGTAGTAAATGAAGTATTGTCCAAGTTGTGTGTAGGGGGTGATGTGATATGTAAGTCATGTGCAGTAGATGAAGTAACTTCTAAGTCACATAGTATATTAGTATCTGTGGGAAGGGTATTAGTAGTATTGGATTTTAGTACATCATCGTTTGTAAGTAGTGTACGAACCAGTGCTTTATATTTGGATGAGGCTCGGTGTGTTTTGATAGCCGTCAGTGTTTTTCCTTTAAATTGTTGCATTATTTGCTTATTAATCGGGAATCGTTTTGAATCGGGTTTTTTAGTGATTATGCTAATTTCCACCATAGCTAATCTTCTTGATTCAAGGTCAGTCCATCTTGGCCTTACGTAGTTTGCACGTATCGAGGTGATATCATCGGTGACTCTTTGGTGATAATCGGCTGCATGCATGCGTCTTTGGTGAATAGAGAGGCCTATTTTACCTTTGAATTGCTTATTACAGTTGATGCAAAAGCCTTCATTGATATGGTCCATAATTGTGTATCAAGTGTATACGCAATATTTATATTAGTTTTATTTGGACCTGGATTCAGTCGTGATGACTGTTATACAAAAAAGTATATAGAGCGAAACACGTCCGATCTCGATGAGAGCGCGTTCGTGAATGATCTCTCTATCTCTCTATCTCTCTATCTCTCTATCTCTCTATCTCTCTATCTCTCTATCTCTCTATCTCTCTATCTCTTTATCTCTCTATCTCACTATCTCTCTATCTCTCTATCTCTCTATCTCTCTATCTCTCTATCTCTCTATCTCTCTATATCTCTATCTCTCTATCTCTCTATCTCTATATATCTCTATATATCTCTATATATCTCTATTTTTTTTTTTTTTTTTTTTTTTTTTTAAATTTATCCCATTTATTAAAGCAAATTAATTATAAGAATATATAGTAAAAGTGCCATAACGTAGCAAGGGAGGGGCTTGAGGTATGAAGGCGATCACATCAGTCCATGTCGGCAGTAGTTTCGGTAGAGGTATAGTCCGCCAGCAAGTGTTCGGATGCTCAGCATCTCAATTTCTTTCTTTGTTAGACCGATTGCTAGTAAGTCGTTAGCGGAAAGTGTAGACGGCACACCTCGCCAGTTCCAGCATGATGAGCTAAACACAAACTTTGTTCGATTTGTTACACGTTTTGCGTAGTCAGTTATATCGGGGGTATTGTAGTAGGATGTTTTCTGTATGTAATTTGCGTTAATGTCAATAGTGTATGTAGATATCTGTGTGTCAATAATATATGCTGTGTCTGAGTTTATCTTGTAAGTTAGTATGTCTGGTTTCCGTAATCCGTTAGTCGTGCGTATATATGGTTCTAGTATTGTTATATAGTTGTGTTTATTCAAGTATTGTATTAGTAATTTATTTATGTAGTTATGTCTGTGGATTCTACTATTATAATTATAGTTGCATGTTTGCATTATATGATTTAGGTGATCGTATTTATAATTATATTAGTATCTGGAAACATACGCTTTGCCCTATACTTAGTATATAATAGATTGTGTTTTAGTTTAAAGGAGTCTATATAATCGCGCCCTGACATTACGCCTATTCGTATACTCAATCCATCTATTTACGTATTTCGTGCATCCTCCGAATTTCAAACCACGACCATCAGCGGAATTAAATAGTTTATCAATATGAAAATCTCTAATTGATATATTGGATGTAAATAATTCATTTTCATAATATCTGGGTTGACCCCATTTCATTATTATATTATTTGGCATCGATGTTATCAGTGGGTCATCATTTGATTTTATAGATTTGATTCTATTTAGTCGTAAAACTGGTATTGATAGATATAGTCGGGGTAATGATAAGCCACCGACTGAAGCTGGAGCGTGGAATACCGCTAAGTTTGTATCTTTTGGAAGACGCATCCATCTTCTAACAAAAGATCGAAAACGCCTGTCAATTGTTTTTAACGAAGATAGCGTTATATTGGTAAATACCATCTGATGTAGGATACTTGGGATTAAGTGGTATTTTAGTATATGCATTCGCTGTTGTGGTTTTAATAGAGCTTTAGATATATTAATTAATTTAGCAGTAATATTGTTAACAATGTTATTATTTCTATTGTCTATTGGGCCTATGGGGATACCTAGATATTTATATGTTTCATCTATAGATATTGTTTTAATGTGAGCATTATTAATTTTGATTATGGGTTGAGGTGAACATATCCACATTTTTTTTGTAGGGTGTATAATTAGATTCATAGTTGCGCATTTACCATGGTTAATATTTAACCCACATTCTTTAAGCCCACTCATAATAATGTTAATTTGATTTTGAAGGCACGCTTCATCTTTGCCAAATATAACTAAATCGTCGGCAAAGGCCATCTATTTTAAAATGTGAGTATTGTCATTAATGGAAATTGCATTATAATCCTTAAGTTCGGAGGTAACGTAATCTATTACGGAGTTAAAAAGTAGTGGTGACATCGGGTCACCTTGCTTAACTCCACTGTTAACCGGAATTCTAATTGATACACCCGATTTATATTTTAGATTTGTGCTGCATCCATCGTATGCATGTTTCACGTAGTTAACTAAAGTTTCAGGAATGCCTACTCTATTGCATAATTTTATTAGCGCGTTATGTGATACGGAGTCGAAAGCTTTAGAGACATCTAGAAAACATAGGGATAGAGGTTTTAGTTTTTGCTTATGCTGATATATAATATTTTTAAGTAAAAATATATTTTCAGCAATACCATCTCTCCTTGTAAATGCTTTCTGTCTAATATCTAATTTAATACTGGCTTCAATTCGACGAGCAATTATTTTATGGAATAGTCTACATAATATCGAGGATAAAGTTATTGGCCTAAACTGAGAGGGATCTGAGGGTTTCTTACATTTAGGTATTAAAGTAGTTAGACCTTTTTTGTAACATGAAGGGGCAGTAGATGTTAGAAGATATATATTGAATCTTAGGCACAAATTATCTAGTCCTATTTTAGTAATATTATCTTTTTTTATTAAGTCACTACCTGGAGCACCATCATTTAATGTATTATAGTTGTCAGTAATTTCTTTTAACGTAATAGGCTCTGTATTATCTCTGGTTGTATTATTAAATTCCCTATTAAATTTGATGGATTCACTCTTAAATAAGTTACTCCAATAATTAAATTGAGCTTCAATGGAAAATTCATCTTTAATATAGGTAATATCTACGCCGTCAAAAATTGCTCTCGCTAGATTAGCTCTATTTTTATTAAACATATATTGAGTTTTTGCATATAATAATCTACGGCGTCTACGTTTAATTGTTTTATTTGATAGTTTCTTTTGAACACTATTAACTTTTACTTTTCTTATAGCTGGGTCTTTATAGATAGTTTCAACAATTTTCTTACCAATATTGATATTAGATGAATTAATCAGGTGTTCATGATCTAAGTCTATTATTTTCTGTATATCGTAATGTATGAAGTTCTGTACCATATGTAAAAGTTGGGGTAATAATTGTATATTTGTATTATTATTTTCTATAATGTATTGTAATAATATTAATTTAATCCTATTTAAGTTATTATGTTGACTATTATCTGGTAAGCTATTGATGGTTATTGATTGCATTAAATTATTGTTATTAAAATTCCTATTTAAATGTATCCAGGTACTATTTATAGATTTATCAGTATGGATTTTATTTGGTATTCGTTTATTTTCTCTAATATTTAAATCTAGGTCCGTCATATTGCTATCGTTATTAATTTGTTGTGAAGATTCAACTGTATTTAAATTATATGTTAATCGTGTGTCTGTATCATATTCAGTAGTATCATTTTCAGTATTTAGTTCATCATTAGGATTATATGTATTTGGGTCCAGTAGTGTTGTATCGATGTCGTATGTAGTAAATGAAGTATTGTCCAAGTTGTGTGTAGGGGGTGCTGTGATATGTAAGTCATGTGCAGTAGATGAAGTAACTTCTAAGTCACATAGTATATTAGTATCTGTGGGAAGGGTATTAGTAGTATTGGATTTTAGTACATCATCGTTTGTAAGTAGTGTACGAACCAGTGCTTTATATTTGGATGAGGCTCGGTGTGTTTTGATAGCCGTCAGTGTTTTTCCTTTAAATTGTTGCATTATTTGCTTATTAATCGGGAATCGTTTTGAATCGGGTTTTTTAGTGATTATGCTAATTTCCACCATAGCTAATCTTCTTGATTCAAGGTCAGTCCATCTTGGCCTTACGTAGTTTGCACGTATCGAGGTGATATCATCGGTGACTCTTTGGTGATAATCGGCTGCATGCATGCGTCTTTGGTGAATAGAGAGGCCTATTTTACCTTTGAATTGCTTATTACAGTTGATGCAAAAGCCTTCATTGATATGGTCCATAATTGTGTATCAAGTGTATACGCAATATTTATATTAGTTTTATTTGGACCTGGATTCAGTCGTGATGACTGTTATACAAAAAAGTATATAGAGCGAAACACGTCCGATCTCGATGAGAGCGCGTTCGTGAATGATCTCTCTATCTCTCTATCTCTCTATCTCTCTATCTCTCTATCTCTCTATCTCTCTATCTCTCTATCTCTCTATCTCTCTATCTCTTTATCTCTCTATCTCTCTATCTCTCTATCTCTCTATCTCTCTATCTCTCTATCTCTCTATCTCTCTATCTCTCTATCTCTCTATATCTCTATCTCTCTATCTCTCTATCTCTCTATCTCTCTATCTCTCTATCTCTCTATCTCTCTATCTCTCTATCTCTCTATCTCTCTATCTCTCTATCTCTCTATCTCTCTATCTCTCTATCTCTCTATCTCTCTATCTCTCTATCTCTCTATCTCTCTATCTCTCTATCTCTCTATCTCTCTATCTCTCTATCTCTCTATCTCTCTATCTCTCTATCTCTCTATCTCTTTATCTCTCTATCTCTCTATCTCTCTATCTCTCTATCTCTCTATCTCTCTCTCTCTCTATCTCTCTATCTCTCTCTCTCTCTCTCTCTCTCTCTCTCTCTCTCTCTCTCTCTCTCTCTCTCTCTCCTCTCTCTCTCTCTCTCTCTCTCTCTCTCTCTCTCTCTCTCTCTCTCTCTCTCTCTCTCTCTCTCTCTCTCTC
>OZ038317.1:6217496-6299160 GCA_964035775.1 Osedax frankpressi | reverse complement strand
TCTCTCTCTCTCTCTCTCTCTCTCTCTCTCTCTCTCTCTCTCTCTCTCTCTCTCTTTATTTATACTTATACTGCTTATATTTATACTTATACTACCTATAATTATACTATAATATACCATTTGATAACTATAGGCATTCATTCATTGATCCACTCTATGGATATTTATCAATGAACTGATATCATTGTTTAAAAACTTAATCGTTTCTCAAATATAATATTATTTTAATTATCTTATTATTTCAAAAAAGTATTTATTAAATTTAATAAATAAATATTTATTTGATTTATACTAAAGCAGTCCACTACAAGTAATACACCTTATGTAATTTAGTTTAATAACATTAACTAATAATAATATATATATACACGTATATGAATTACTCTAGTAATTAATAAATTAAAAAATAATGTCATATCAAATACTCCACAATATACCTTGTATATTAGCATTGCATTATATTTGCTATTCTAAATAAATAACATTAGTATCATGATAATGATTTATTAGTAATCAGAAATTTAAATTAATATTTGTTCTCAAAAAATTACTTAATTAAGTTGATACACATAAATAATTTATAATACATGTTCGTATACATTTTCATCTGTGTTCTTTTTAATCTATATAATGGTATTTATTAGTATAATGATTGAAATTAGTCAATTATGTTACGTAATATATTATGGCGTCTGGTAAGAAAATTAAATAGTTAAATAATAAAACACAGATGACGAGATGGAAATTATTAATAACATAATTTGTTTTGTTTGATTTATGAATATTATATACTATAAACATATAATATTTTCCCATATTTCTATCGTATATTATCTTATTTCTAAAACTATTTACCTTATTTTCTATGTTATACATTCCACTTGTAAATAAATTAATTTTATAAAATTTAGAAATCTAATCAAACTCATAACCTAGATTAATATAAAATAACAATATAAAATAACAATATATATATATATATATTATGTAATTACCTGTAAGTCGTTCTTATCATAAGAACGACTAGAAGATAATATTCCCAGTATGAAAACATTCAGAATTAATATAACAAATGTCAATACAATGACAATATATGTCATAATCACCTATAAATAGTTGATATGATATTATAATTATTATATAAACAATATTTAACATGGTATTATTCACTGTTATTAAAAAGTTCATTATTCTTTATATAGTATATATAATATATTTATAGTATATGTATTATAGTATATAATACATATAGTAAATGCTATCATAATTAGCTAATTTATTCTTTAGACGATATTTATTAAAAGAGATAATCTACTGCATTTAGTAGTATTAATTAGTAGATAATAATAATAAGTTAATCAATAAAAATAAATCATGTGATAGTTATTATGGGCACTATTAAAAACGCATATCTTACTATTTTTTTATAATTCTCGTCAAATATAATTATATAGGTAGTTATGATACTACTCAGCGAAATCAAAATAGTTAGTGAAGACATCACAATACCAGATGAAACCTGTAATATATATTATTAAGTATAAGTATAAATAGCAGAATAATAATAATAATAAATATGTAAATACACATAGATATATGTATACATTTTTTAATTAAGAACATATACTTTATTAATAATTTATATTCGAATTTAAATATATTTGTTGCTATTTATAATTACCAAATACTGTCGTGGCCTCACCGAAATCAATATCGTTAATATTCCAGTACAAATATACTATTGATAAATTAGTAGATGAATTAATTATTTAAAATATATTCTATAATTATAAGTAACTGTAGCTGTATTTATGATATGGCAAAGTCAATTTCATGTTACGTTACATAATCTAAATCAGTGAGAAATGTTCCCAATACGATATGTTTAATATTGTTCAAAATTAATTACTTATCATTATAATATTTTATTATCATAAAAGAGTTGTAATTAAAAAGTTAAAATGTCCACATATTAAACTATTTTGAAATAATTATCTTTATACAATTCAAACTAGATATTTTCCTTGTGATATAAATAAATAATCCTTCATATATAAATAAATTAAATGCTCTATAAAACAGTTATAATTTATATTATAACTGTATATTATTTATACTAACCATCATATTTAGTAAAAATACGATCATACATATATGGTCTAAACGTGAGACCCCACCATACATATTATTTCCTGAAGCCTGTATTAGAATTATATTATTAATATATATATATATATATATATATATATATATATATATATATACTTTAAAAGTGTACATTAATAATATAGTTCTACAATATATAAGTTATGGTTTAACATAAAACTTCTAAATATATATCAAATTTAAGTTATATATATTACTTATCTTAAGTTAGAACATGCACACCATTTTAATTTGGATGTATTGATTATTATTAATAAATAACATATTGTATATTATATAATATAATAAGAAGTTAATATGCAATATAATATGTTAATTTATATTAAATGATATCATTAAATTGGTCAAAAGAAATCAGAAAACATTTGGTAGAAAAATATGCTGAGTACAAATGTTTTTAAATAATATTATATAAGAAAATGTACAATTCTTAAATGTATATAATGCTTTTTAACAATGTTATTATCACAAATAAAACTTGGGAAAATCACAGTGAAATAAAGTAAACAGTAGTTTAGAATGAGTTGATATCATTACACGATTAATGTTATATTCAGTGTTATTAAAACTAAACAATCAATTTACTCTATCAATTAATCGCAAAAATCATGTAATTAAAAATATGTTATTTACAGAGGATTTGAAAATATCTAGTACGGATACATTTAGGTAAAACTCGGTAAATGATTGTGTGGATATATCCATATGACCAGGAAGAAACAATAGAGATACGCATTTAAGAGATATGCATTTAATTCATTATAATACGTAATAATCCAATGGAATTATCAATGACAAGTATAATTGATTATAAATATAATAATACATTATAAATCTCGAAAAGTAAATATACTGTATAGTTAATGTATAATATATAGAAAATAAATATATTAGTTTGAAAGTATCTCAGAAAATTTAAATATTTTATTTTTCTATAAGATAAATGTGGATATACTACATATTTAATAATATTACCTATATATATTACATATTTAGTAATATTACTTATATATATTACATATATGTAGTAATATTACTTATATATAATTATCTATTAATAGAATAGTGATTCCTACTATTTTAAATAAACCATTTTATGTCGTTATTTTAAAAGTATAAAAATATCAAATTATTGATATTATAATATATATAATATAATATATGTGTAAACTATATAATACTTTAAATAAAATACTTATTAGAACGTATAGCTATAATAACAAATTATTAGAATAAACTATATGTATGTATATATAATAAGATTCCTATTATATAGTTATATAGATAGATCATTTACATATAATAATGTCTAGTATTCACATCTAGGTAACTTAAATAAGTGTATTGTTTAACACTCATTAGTGTATATCTGACATATACACCAACACTTATAATTAATATTATAATCATTGTTATATATATATATCGATCTAAAACATATCACAGTAATATATAAGCATATTAGCTTATAATAGCTTATAAAAATAATATAACTATTTTAACTAACAATCGATAAAGGTATCACTGAAAATAAAAAAATGAAAATAGATAATCCAATTAATATTATTCCGAGAATTTTCAAAATACGTTTAGGTAGTTTAATGTTCATATTCTCCATCTAAACAACGGATTATATATTAATAATATTATGTATTATTTATATTTAATAATATTTTAGATATTTAATAATGTTATAAATATTTAATAATATTATAGATATATAATACTATTATAGATATTTAATAATATTATAGATATTTGATAATATTATGGATATTTAATAATATTATAGATATGTAATAACGTTATGCATATTTAATAATAATATATATTACTAATATAACTGCCATTAACTTTTATAAATTAAGGAAAATTAACCAACACATTAAAAAATGTACTATATTTTTTTTGCTGACTAGATTTAATAATTTCTATATTAACTTAATTATTTTAATGTGAATATATTTCAGTTCGATTGCTGTGTTGATAATTCCTAAACATATTCTGATATATTATCCAAGATATATTTAAGTATATATATATTTTATTAATATTTATTAATTATTTAAATAATTATAGACAGTTATATATATATATATATAGTAATTTAAACTAACGTTAAACGGCAACCACTGCGTATAAAATATTAAATAGGAATGATAAGATATCAAATGAAAGCTATATTTGCATTTATTATTATAAGTTCAAAAAATAATTAAAAGATAAAGTTATCGGATGAAATAATAATACATATTAAATTTCGTGATAAATTATTTTAGATTACTTTTTTACGATCCTACAAAAAATAGTTCTGATAAAATATCCTTACTCATATTTCTTACTCACAGTGAATATATACAATATATTAAAATATTATCGATATGTTATTAGAGGAACTAATAAATTACCGAAAAAATACTACTAACTTATACGGATTCTAAAATAATTCAGCCAATTCCTAATATTGGAAAATATATAAAACACTCTTACTATTTAAAAATATAAAATCATGCATAAAACAGAGGGCATTTCAGAATCTAGATGGTATATATGACATTTTTACCTATGATCAAACTCGATTATGAAATCAATACATTTATTTCATTTAAATTGTTTATAAATTAACATTAAATAATAAATAATTTAATAAATAATTTACATTAAGAAGGACGAATTACATGGTTAAAAAAGGTACATAACAATTCAAGGTAGTTTAGAATGTGTAATAAATAAGTAGGTTAGTATAGAGTATACGCAGTTTGGTATCGCTACGAATAATAATATTTTAATAGATAAAAAGTTGAGTTAAAATTAATAACTTACGAAGAATGTAGATTTCAGTTTAGTGACGTCATTTACAGAATTTTACAAGTGGAAATGAGAAATTCTGTCCATATTTGTTTATTACGATTGTTCTCTTAATGTTATCTCTATAAAAGAATGCCAAGATTATATATTACCATAAGGGACTGTTCTAATATCACCATATCTATACGATTATGCTTTTATTTTATTATAATTTTTATAAAATATAAATATAGTTTCTTTCTGTACTACGTATATATATATACATATATATATATATATATATATATATATATATGTATGTATATATATATATATATATATATATACATATATATATATACATATATATATATATATATATATATATATATATATGTATGTATACATACATTTCTGTTAGATTCTATTTTATTTAAATTACACTTACAATTTTAAAATGTAACACTATTATCATTTAGAATTAAAGCTCTCATGACTATGATATAAGAAGTTACAAATCTATAAAAATGAGCCCAAAATTGTTAGAAGTGTCCTTGATAATCTAATTCAATGTAATAATAATTTTATTTTTGAAATTGTGGATACTTTAACATATATTAAAAAGTAATATTAACAATGAAATGATATACTATAAATTAACTTATTATATATAATGGTTATTTTAATATATGTATTTTAAAATACCCCTTAAACAAACAATTTTATAAAAGTTATGTATGATCCTATGGAAACTCTTCCAATTTACAAAAGTATGCAATTTCCTGATTGTTTAGTTGTTTAATGGTAATGAAAACTATTAAAGTCAATTTATTTTAATATATTATTTATATTGAATTCATATCGATAGTACCCAGAAATTACACAAATAATAATATATGTATATTTATAATTTCTTTTATTTTTACTAATATGTTTTGTAAATATGAAAGGTTATTACAAAACTATTGTATCTGGATATATATATTCAATTCGTAATCCCCGAAGAAATGATCTCCAAGAAGAGAACACATATTTGAATACAAACCATCGGTGTTTATTTATATTTTATAATAACTGGAATAACCGATTCCCTTTACACAGACTAGTATTTAATTTTAAACCAATCTTCTTTATTGGTTGTACTTCTGGTTGTAATTAATGATCTCGTCTTTGGAATATTATTTTCTACTCACAGCTGCAACACATGGTAATTCGTTAATTTTATGTATATATATATATATATATATAAATATATATATATATATATATATATATATATATATATATATATATTATATTCGATATAATGTATTTCAACCATATTTAAATGCATTTAGACGTATTTTGATATATTTCCAATATGTTAAGAATGTTATTAATGGATACACCATGATGTCACACAATATCTTGGTTATCTACTTATTTATTGAAAACAAATGTTAATGATATTTTTAAATAATAATAATTTTCAAAAATATCGTTAAATCGTTTATTCTTTAAAATTCTGATACTTGAATAGTTTAATAAAAGTATAAAGATCCGTTAATACTTATAAAATATGACATTTAATTAGAATATATAGGTGGCGCCATCTTCTCTATTATGCTAATATCTGTTTGGTTAAGAGATGTTTATTATAAGGGGTATCCTGTATATGCAAAACACTGTCGTGTTATTAAAACGTGTATAGGGTACATACATCGTTTGAGGTTTGTTCCCTGATGTCTCTATAGGTTAATGACGTACAATATACGTATAGCGTTCCAGGGTCCATACTTTCCATACTGTTATTCTACGGCGTTTAAGCATTTAACAGTCATATTGTGTATTTGGTCACTAATATTATTATACGTTACGTAGCCTCAATTCCTAGAAACTATAGTTTATCTGCCAATAATATTATTAAATGGTCTATTTATTATTAATATAGTTTATATGATTTAGTGTTCTATATATTAATATTTTCAAAATGGAATTTATTATAATAGGCACCAACGTTTAATAAATTACTTTAATTAGTAATTTCATTATTAATTACACACGCAATTGTTGACTTATATTATAGAAATTTATAATTGTTATAACATAATCAAGGAATAGTGGTTATACTAAACAATTATCATAGTGTTCTACAATATATTTTAATTTCCCACGATTTATATTTTTCCTAATATATAAATAATTACTGATATATACCGACTTAATTAAGTAATATAATATTAATATAAAAATAATACCATACCACATGTAAAATAGTTACAATAAACTTTGTAAAATAGTTTATGTTAGTTTATACGTGTAAGTTGATACAGAAAAATAACCGAACCAATATTACGCTATTAATAAACTTATAAATAAATATATTCGAATAATAAAATAATTCCTCTATGAATCAGTATAAAATTATGTGATAAATCAATCATTTACTATTATATCATTTTATTACCACCTACTGTATATCGTACGTCTTAAATAAGACGTTAGGCTAACTTATAAGTGGATACAGTGTACGTCGTACAGTAAGGTGGATTTAAAATACACTTTTTTCAAACACAATTTTATGACTGTTCTATATATTCTAAATTGAAATCTCAAAAAAAAAAGTCTGTTATACAACACTTTCTACATCAATAGCTACACCAATAGCTAGGGCACTAACTACAGTACTAGCTACAACTATAGTTAAATCAATAGCTACAGCGCTAGCTACAGTACTAGCTACATAACTAGCTACATCACTAGCTACATCACTAGCTACATCACTAACTACATCACTAGCTACAACACTAACTACATCACTAGCTACAACACTAGCTACATCACTAGCTACAGTACTAGCTACATAACTAGCTACATCACTAACTACATCACTAGCTACAACACTAACTACATCACTAGCTACAACACTAACTACATCACTAGCTACAACACTAGCTACATCACTAGCTACAGTACTAGCTACATAACTAGCTACATCACTAACTACATCACTAGCTACAACACTAACTACATCACTAGCTACAACACTAGCTACATCACTAGGTACAGTACTAGCTACATAACTAGCTACATCACTAGCTACATCACTAGCTACATCACTAACTACATCAATAGCTACAACAATAGCTACATCACTAGGTACATTACTAGCTACATAACTAGCTACATCACTAACTACATCAATAGCTACAACACTAACTACATCACTAGCTACAACACTAGCTACATCACTAGTTACAACACTAGCTACATCACTAACTACATCAATAGCTACAACAATAGCTACATCACTAGGTACAGTACTAGCTACATCACTAACTACATCACTAGCTACATCACTAGCTACATCACTAACTACATCACTAGCTACAACACTAACTACATCACTAGCTACAACACTAGCTACATCACTAGTTACAACACTAGCTACATAACTAGCTACATCACTAACTACATCACTAGCTACATCACTAGCTACATCACTAGCTCTATCACTAACTACATCACTAGCTACATCACTAGCTACATCACTAGCTCTATCATTAGCTACAGCAATAGCTACAGAAATATATACAGAAATAGCTATAGCATTATCTACAACACTAGCTACACCACTAGCTACATCACTAGCTCTATGTAGCTAATGCTATAGCATTAGCTACAGAAATATATACAGCAATATATACAGAAATAGCTATAGCATTAACTACAACACTAGCTACATCACTAGCAACATCACTAGCTCTATCACTAGCTACAGCAATAGCTACAGAAATATATACAGAAATAGCTATAGCATTATCTACAACACTAGCTACACCACTAGCTACATCACTAGCTCTATGTAGCTAATGCTATAGCATTAGCTACAGAAATATATACAGCAATATATACAGAAATAGCTATAGCATTAACTACAATACTAGCTACATCACTAGCTACATCACTAGCTCTAGAATTAGCTACAGTAATATATACAGCAATATATAAAGCAATAACTATAGCATTAGCTACAACACTTGCTACAGCATTAGCTACATATACATTAGCTACACTAGCTATTGATATTTAGATTATTAATATATATAAATTCTAATATAATAAATAAACGTTAATTATAATATAATTTCCAAGAAAATTTAAATAAATGTATCATCTTTTTATTATATATTTAAAATGAAACATGATTAATTAATTATAAATAAATTTTAATAATTCAATACATTCTAATTTTATGAACTAAATAACAATATCCATACATGGAGTAATTTTTATAATATAAATGTAAATGTTTTAAATATATCCTACTTTAGTATTTATTTAAGTATTAAAGTAAATTATACATTTGTTGACATATAAGTTAAATACATTACTTTTATTAATTTCTTGTCTAGTTATTATGGTGAAGTATTGTTAATATTTACTGTAAGTTTGCTTCTATTTATATGTATTATATACATAATATTATCATTGTATATATATATATATATATATATATATATATATATCAATTAATAATAACATATAAACATTTGGTATTTATGAAATTAAATACAAATTTAAAGTATTCAATTTGTAGTAATGCCTATATTCAACATACTGATAATAAAATATAAAAACTATCTAAAGAAAACTACCGTATTGAGATAATATAAATAAAAAAATATTAATTAAATAGACTTCTAAATTATAACAATATGGATTTTTAAATAATAAAATATTATGAAAATTTCCTTATACATATAAATAATAAACAAAATAAAATAATTATGAATATTATAGATTTTTTAATATCCCACTTAAATTTTCATTAATACTTTAAAATATTTTTGCGAAGATAGTATCAATTAAATAATACCCAAAATAACAAACATTAACTATAACTGTCAACTATAACTGTCAACTATTATATCTACAATAATACGGATATAATACTTAAATACCATATATTCTCAACAAAATGGTCGTAAAATAGAATTATAACAAAATATATTATAAAAATAATATAAAAAAATTATGTAACACTTTATAGTGCTCAATTTAAATTAAGCATATTCTAGATATAATATATTGGATATGCCTTCTTTAGTATAAGATTCTAAAAGATTCACAAATTCTACAACAAAAATATACATTGTTTCTTTGTTATTATATTTAATCTATTCTTTAGATTTTATCAATTAACTTTATATGTTATCCTTTATATATATCGAATATCTATAAGTATTTATATATATATATATATAAATACTTAATTAAATTAGCAAACAATAATAAATATAAGTCCATGGAGCTATATAGAGTAGATAGGCTATGTTGGGAGTGGCGACCCTCAATAATTAAGACTGTTGGCTCGTTGTGGAGACAATTTAAGAACATTTAAAAAACAATTTAAAGAATGAGGATATATAATTTAAAAGTCAAACAATTTTGTATATCTATATATGTTTATTTATAGTATATTTATTATTATTATATATATATTTATTTATTATTATAATCATTCCATTTTTTATAGATGTCATTTATCAACCTCTGGTTTTAATAAATGTATTCATTCAAACAAATACATGTTATAATATATATAACATGTATATTATAATATGTTATATATATACAATTATATATATAATGATATATATTAATCTTAAAAAAGTAATACAATCATTATAGAATTTTGTAATATATTCAATATTATATTTTAACAGATTTAATTAGTAAAAGAAATAGCATGTTTATAAGTATATTAAGTATATATCATATTTTTATTACATTTTTACATGTACCTATTTTGTAATATATATTTAGATTAAAATATATGACATTTTATTAAGGTATTAGTTTCTAATACCCCTCAAATATCGCCACAAAACTAATTATAATTCATAACTATTATAATTTAATATTGCGTTATTTAATACAATTGCGAAAAATATAAAAATATAAAAAATAGGGCTTGCTTATTGTATATTATTTTATGGAAACTCAATGGATATCAACAGATGATGTTGACCATAACGGTTCGATTATTTTCCGAATAGCTGAATATTAAAAAGGAAAATCTAGTAAAGGTGGAAACACCTTTTCTGGTGGAACGAGTAGCAGGAAGTTATTGTCCTGTAATAGACACTGCTAATGGTGGTTATGTGAGTCAATGTTCAGCTGTAGAAAGTTCTGGCTGTTTACCCATGAATATACGAAGATAGAGTATATTCAACGCTTTCTATATAATTAAAATGAATCCACTGGATCAACTAATATTTAATAAGTTAGTCGAAATTTATATATATATTTAATTATTTAAGACAGTTTATAAATTCACATTGAATTTATAGTTATTTTGACAATCAATATAATTCTAAAGTCTAATTGAATATATAATTTCGCAGTTAGATTACATATAACAAAGTATGATAGTTTATAAAAATTATTGAATATATATAATATAATTTAAACAACTTCAAACTACATTATAAATTATTCATTCACAGTAATTATTTTCTATTTATCAATAGATCATTATGCCGAGATAAAAAGCAGTATTCAGAAATTATTGATTTCTTCCGGAGTAATCAAGTAGCTACTTGGTCGGACCGAAACGCTTCCACCACATTATTAATGCGTAACTACGACCATCGGATAACACTGTTAGATCACACCGAAATGTGTCGTCTCTTGACCACCGCATATGACCGTATCTCAGAACTCGGAACATAACATATCCGTTACAACTATGATTACATATTATCATATTGTTATGGTTCGAAAAATCTCGATATTCTAAAATGCAAGCATACTTCGTTCACGGTGGGAAATACAAGCTATCTGGCAGTCCAGCGAGTTCAATCAGTGCCTGGATGATGGGCTACGAGATTTCAATAACACCCACAAATCATTAATGATAACGCAGTTCGTATCTCACGATCTCGTCTTTAACCAACTCAAGAACATCATGGGTCAATGGGTATGTAAATATAAATAAATATCATTTAATTTTATTTATAATAATTATGATATTTATGATATAAATTCGTGTATATTAGTGCATTTATTTAATATATCGTATTATCATTATATTAATGTAATATTAAATTTACAAATTTAGAAGTATTTATGAGCATACTTTTTCTTAAAGAATATGTATTTATTTATAAGTACATTTAGTTTTATTACACGTAATTTATCCTTGATTTGATCAATTTTATAGATATTTTAAATATTTATTTCCTGCTTTAATTTGAAATTTGTATATTATCTACAATTATTGTATTTATATACTATTTAAACTTAGTTAATTTATATTATTTGCATATGTTATCTATAATTACATAGTTTATTAAAATTTTAAATATATTAAAACAATACAATTTATATTTTGTATTTATTAAAAAATGAAGTTAAAATGTAAAGTACATTATATTTCAGATTGTAAAATGAATGTATATAATACAACTGATATAAATTAATGGTATTATAATGTTGATAATATACAATTAAAATATTAATATATAATTAATTGAAAGTTTGCGAGTTATTCGGTTAAATTAATAATATGATATTTGCACAATGATTACAATTCTAGTAATTAACATACATTTAATGTCATATCAATAATATAGAATGTATATCTTTTCATGAATTAATGTGTCTATGTATCTATGTGTATAACTGAAAGAAAGTTCATAAAAAAAGAGAAATAATAAATTAATATATATATCATATTTTTCTTAATTACAAATTCTTATCAAGAACGAGGAGGCATCCTTTTATGAGACGATGACTTATTTATTAAACTAATAATAAATAATTGACGTCAGTCATAATTATTTGACGCATGCGTATGTATATATAAATATATGTACATATGTATTTAAATATGTGTGTATATGTGATATGAATTTGTGTATTATGTGCGTATTCTATCACAAATTAAATTACTAGACTTTATAAGGATTTAAATAATGTAGAATTTAAAAATAATAAACACATATATTGAATACTGTCATTAATTAGTTATATCTTATTTTTATGATGATGTTTGGTATATTTTAATTATAGAAATGAAAAGGTTATAATATATAATATATAGTCTGAATAAAATTTATATAAATATTTAGTAATTAAAATTACGAACGATAATTAAAATTTAAATTAAAAATAATCTAATTAAAATTTAAATATAGATAAATATTTTAAATATTCTAAAATAAAAATATAAAACTTAATAAACACAATTATCAATTTATTAAAATAAAAAACAATATAACTAAAAACATAATATGAATATGAAGCTTAGTGATACAATCAGAAGTGACACTGAAAATGAATTATATTTTGAATATAAAGAGGTTTATATATATTCAAACTATTTATTAGACATCATGTATATTTATTGATCTAAATATATATGATGTCTAAATAGGATACTAAAAATCGTTGAAAAATAAGTGAAATGTTTTAAATTTAAATTTAATAAATAAATAAACTGTGAAAAGATCTTTAAGAATGTCGATATTCTTAATTCTGTCAGAATAATATTGAAAACGTGTTTGAATTGAATGTTTTTAAATATTGTAACAATACTTTAATTTATATATAATTTCGTAGATTAATTACGTATTATAATCATTTGGTATTATAATTAAGGTTAGTAACATTATTACACCAATATTATTAAATGATGACAATACATATTTATTTATTCTATATACAATTAGTAATAAATATGTATACTAAGTTCAATTTGTTTTATATAAATATTCTAGTTTCACATAGTATAATATATGTATTCTATGTGTAATCAATGTTATATGTTTATTCTAGGTACAATTAGTATTATCAATAGTTGAGCTATCATTTTATACATCCGTATTTTTAGATAATTTAAATAGATTATTAATCTAAATATTGACTGAAATAAGAAATAATTAAATAAGTTTTTCATTGGTTATAAACTAAAAGTAATTACATAATTATGCACGGTTCAATGTTTTAATTGTTTTTTGTGTGTATTGTTAAGTATAATAATAGTTCTTCATAATATGTAGATTGTTATGAAATGGTAATATATCTATGAAAGTTACCTTAGTACTTAGTTTTGAATTATTACGTAGGGGCGTAATTGACATTTATAGTAAATGATATAATTTGTAGCTTATTATAAAATTTAAAAAAGATATACATCTTAAAATTTTTATATAATTATATAAATAATACTAACCACCATACTTATAAGATAAGTGTCATGTTATAATTATTATTTAATGGTAATTATTATTATTAGTGATTATAAAATGATATATATATATATATATTATTTAATTAATTAATATATCATTATTCACATCGGATCAAATAACTTAATAAACTAAATTACCATCTATTATTCCTATTTTCATTTTGTTTAAATTACTATATACAACGTTATTAAGTAATTTTATATTATACATCTTTTAATTATAAATAGTATTTATTTTATATCATTATATATAAATAGTATTAAGTATATATTATTATACAGGAATACTATTAATATATAAAATTGTATTCATTGGTTATAACATAAAATATATAATTTCATAGAAAGAAACATGGCAAAAGGCTGGTGAATTAGATCAAATATTTAATTATGATTACTACTTAAATCTAATGAATGCCACAAATGATAAATTCCTCTTAACAATGAGTTCGTGATTAGTTATTATATTTATTTAATTATTATATAATTAGTAACAGTTGTATAATTTGTTTATGATTATTAAGGCCATCCTCATCTTTCTAGTTAATGTTTTTCATTATATTTATATATATAAATATATATATATATATATATATATATATATATATATATATTTATACCGTATTATAAATATATATATATATATATATATATATATATATATATAATATCCATGTTATGAGATATAAACCAAATGTTCTTAAGAATATGGGATAAGTACATATGGGTGATATATTATCGATACTTTTATTTAAGTAATTATATAATAATTCATTTAAAATCATACTTAATTACAATTAATTACAATTAATATTACAGTTAATATTACAGTTAATATTTCAATTAATAGTATAGCAAATATTACAGTTAATATAGTGATTTATTTTACCAGTTTATGATTTTATTTATTTTAAGAAAATAACCTTAAATATATATTTACAGAAAAATATCCTAGTATTTGCAAGGCAAATATAACCAGACCTAGTGGAGGGGTAAGTAAATAATATATATAATTATAAAAAGGCATGTAAATTACAGATTAATTATTTATCATATTTAACAGATTTTATATACACAAGTAAAATTTCAAATGTGTAGTCTTAAAACATATAGATTATTTCGAGAGATATTTAGTAGGAAAAATATAAATATAAATTATTAATTATGTTGAATATATTAATTTAAATTGATAACTCTAAAATATTAATGAAGCGTATATAAACTAAATTTAAACTATCAAGATTATATATCTATGTAAAATAATATTAGTATACCAATCTGTCAAATAAGCTATTACAAATAAGTTATTACAAACTAAGATGACAAAGGATTTAGAGAAAATTAAATATATTCATTTAAAATCAAACGATAACAAAATGTTCAATGAAACATATTATATTCTATTTAGTTTTTCAAATAAGGTACATTTAATACACAGTCCATAAAATATACATTTATATTTCAGTAAAATAATTAAATTATATAGAAATTAAATTCAAAACCGTATTATCAAAACCATTATACTATGCTAATTATTCTAATTAAATAACTTCTTTATTATTAAAAAAGGAAATACAATATTTATGTATTACAATTATCAGGAATATTACCATTTAACAATTTTTAATTACTATTAATATATTAATATATTATTATATTATATATTAATATATTATATATTAATATATTCTGGTAACTCTATTAAATTTGATTAAGATTATTGTTTACTGGGAATTCCCAGTAAACAGAGTACACAAAATGGCGTAAAACACCGTTATTTAGTACTGTACTTTAACTCCTTATTTTAACTCCCTATTTTTTGTATATATTTATTCATTTATTAGAAAATATATTCAAAATAATATTCAATTTTGAACTATTAATTAATTATGTTATATAAATGAAATTTAATTAGGTAAAAATTTGGTATAACTAAATACTATTTTTCTGTAGTTATTTTTACACCACTATCTATTAATATTATATATTAATAATAGAGAATATATATTCAAAATTAAATGGTGTAAAACCCGTTTTTTAGTACTTATTTTTATATCATCATATATTTTTACTATTTATTGAATATATTAATGTTATAACTTATTTGAATATATATTCAAAATTAAGTTAAAAAGAGAACTATTAAATGAACATATTATATTATATTATATTAATATAGTAATTGATTATAAGATTATGAATATAAATTAACGGTATAGAACTTAACATAAATAATATTAAAACAATAACATATTTAATCATATATTATGAGTTTTATAAAATTGTTCATTTTTTCATTTATCCGGCTAATGTTTTTATATGTAAACTAATGTATTATAATTTATGTATATAATATATTATATAATGTATGTATATTATTTAATCTATATAATATTATGACTACGATAGTATGTATATATATATAACATTAAATACTCATACATTATTTTCAAATCAATACACCTAGTAGATCGTATTTAGCCTAATTATTTATAAATTATTTCCTTACCAATTTTAAATTAATATAATAACCTTGACTTTATTATAGTTTTACAATTATACAATGTGCCCAAACGAAAATAATACTAAAGATTATTATTGCTGTTCTATGTTGAATAAGATAGGATGTTGTAATGCATCTGAGTTTGTAATTATAGAATATGATATTATTTCAGAATGTATTTAATTTATTACATATATTATTTTTATTTTCAATGTGAAATTTGTAAATTAATTTATAATCTATAATTAAAATATATATTATATATAGATTAGAGAAACTGATTAACGACATATTACATGCTACACTCAGTGTTCTATTTATAATATGTTGTTGTCTTCCTTGCGCGTGCTGTTGTTTATGCTATTGTGGATTCCTTATTAATAAATGTTCGTAGATATATTAAAATTATAGTTAAATATATGTATGTACAATTATATATGATTATTTGGATATTTTACAAATATCTAATGTAAATAACTTGTTTATATTTAAAATTATACTGTAAATCACTCATTTATTTATTAATTTCAAATTCTAATTATTCTTTATCATTTTTTATTATATTACTTTATTATATTAGTTTATTAATTAAAATTATCGGTGCTATTTTCATTATTGAAAAGCAAATTAATATTTCTTTATTTCCTTAAATAAAAATGTCATTAAATATCTATTATTATGTATTCAATTTTAAAACACTAATAAATTAATAAATTAATAAATTAATAAATTAATAAATTAATAAATTAATAAATTAATAAATTAATAAATTAATAAATTAATAAATTAATAAATTAATAAATTAATAAATTAATAAATTAATAAATTAATAAATTAATAAATTAATAAATTAATAAATTAATAAATTAATAAATTAATAAATTAATAAATTAATAAATTAATAAATTAATAAATTAATAAATTAATAAATTAATAAATTAATAAATTAATAAATTAATAAATTAATAAATTAATAAATTAATAAATTAATAAATTAATAAATTAATAAATTAATAAATTAATAAATTAATAAATTAATAAATTAATAAATTAATAAATTAATAAATTAATAAATTAATAAATTAATAAATTAATAAATTAATAAATTAATAAATTAATAAATTAATAAATTAATAAATTAATAAATTAATAAATTAATAAATTAATAAATTAATAAATTAATAAATTAATAAATTAATAAATTAATAAATTAATAAATTAATAAATTAATAAATTAATAAATTAATAAAAAATAATTCGTTTAGATTTAGTCACCAAGAGTAAAAACATAGAAGTAAAGGACACGAGGTTTGATTAAATAATCTAGAATATTATAATTATATAAAATATTTTTGATTCTAAAATTTATATATTTAATATACAATACAAATTATTAAAAAGTAATCATATCAATACTTTCACTTTATTATTAATTTCACTTTAATATTAGTAAGGATAAATATCGATCATAACTATTATTACATTAAAATTAAAATTATTTAAACATCCATAGATATTTCTGTTCAATTTAATAATATATGTATATAAATATGCATTTATATTATGGTTCATATAAAATAATTTCTATTTACAAAGTATAATTCGATTAATTTTTTAAACTTCTCCGTTATGACATATAATATATTATTTATCTAATATTGTAAGTATATGGAAAAATTATAATATTCTGGAGAACAAAGTGATGAATATAAATATATAGTATAATATGTATACGAGGGCATTCTGACGCATTAATTTAGTCTATCAAAAAATGCATGTACCCTCTCAAATTCTGATGATGCTTGTTTCAAATACGATTCAAACAGAAATTTCAGAAAATTAAGATCCGCTTAGAAATTACACTTTTCGAAAATTATAATTTTGTAAATTATAATATTTAAAAAAATATGCATTTACATTGAAATTTCGATTTTAGGATAGTTAATTATAATAAATTCATGAAATATATATAATAAATTAAGTATAGAAATTGTTGTATTAATATATTTTATGATAGTTAATTAGTTTTTTTAATTAGTATATTTTAGCTAAATTATAATTTTATAGAAATTATTAAAAATATTTTGCTTAAACAACAAAAATATGATAAATAATAAATATTGTATTATTTATGTTAACTATATTGTAGTATCAAATATATTATTAAATTTTAATATTATTAAGAATATTTGTTTACTTTAATATAAGTATTTAATATTTTATATTATTATGTGTTAAATGTTATATTAAAAAAAATATAATATATCATATGGGATATACAATTTGATTAAATTATAGAACACTTCATTATAGTTTATAGTCATATTGTTAGTATTATATTAATATATCTAAATCATATTGTATAAAAGCAATTATAATTTTACATTGGTATAAAATAATTTTTATTATTTTATTTATAAAATAATATAGAATATGTTTTTAATTATATAATAATTAAACTCTTACTAGTTAAATTACATTGCGTTCGTATATAACAATTGCCTGGTTTATTTATAAGTAATTAGTACTTTGGGATAGTATTTATTTTCTATAGACCCACGTTCTGACAATTTTTTTTACATCGTATGGAATAAGATAACATGTTCTTACATTATTTATATATATCCGAAATAATTTTACGATGTAATATTAAAGTGTGTTAAAATATATATAATTAAATAATATCAAAATTGATATATCAATAGCATTGATATATTATATCATATATGCTTACAAATAATTATATTATTGTATTATATTATTATATAAGGATTGTAATAACACTTTTCAAATTGTCATTTGTAGAGTCGTCTAAAACATGCTTTACATTTATTTTTTCGGAAGTTTTCTATGCCTCTTTTTTCAGAAGTGTATTTACATCTATATTTTCTAATATATTTTTAAATTTTTAATTATTTAAAATATATTATTAATTATTATTACAGAAATAATAAATACAATTTTTAAGATTTTTATTTGGAAAGTGAAAGAAAATATGTACATTTTTATAAACAAATATAATTGATACATGACATATAGATATTTTCTGGGTGAGTTTGTCAAATAATCATGAAGAATTTTGCGAAAGAATTATTATAATAATTTATAATAATTGTAACCTATTATGAGGGATACATGGAATGCGTTAAATTCTACTATATGCATTAAATATTAACTTGTTAATATATTATTCATATATTTTAAAAACTTAATAATCCGGATTCAAAATATCAAGATTTTATTTTAAATATATTCTAAAAAAAGTATCCAGAGTTTTATAAAGTTGTTTCTCAATAAACTCTCGATGTTTTTCTCTCAGTATATCTGTTATAAAACTTATATATATATATATATATATACAATGTATATACACATATATATATGTATATATATATATATATATATTATTAAATACTACTGAACTTAACTTAGTAATTATAATACAATATAACAATTATCATTTTGGAAAAATATCAGAACATCAATCTAAACCAACATATATATATATATATATATATATATATATATTTGTTTAGATTTATATTGCGATATATTATATATATTCATAATATACGTATATATAAATATATATTTATTTGTATTTTTATTTTGACATGTAATTTATCTATACAGAGCAAACGAAATGGGAGGTACTAACTTACATAATATTAAAGGCTTAAATATATCTGAAATTAGTCCACCAGATTACCAATACAATACTCCTCCCGTGAATAACAAAATGAATGAGTATTCTAACAAAGAGAATAACAAGAAAAGTACTGAAGAAGTGAAAAACATAAATAATAGTGAAATTGAATCGTATATTTATGAAGAGTGATATGCGAATACGATACCAACTATAAAAGAAAGTTAATAAAAATGATTAAAATTCATTTTTAAATGCTATATACATTTTAATATAATCAAATATTGTAGATATCTCATTAGATATGAGAGGCAAACTTATATAATAATCAAACTTTATTAATTAACTGTATTCATTTTACAAATAGTTATTATTCTCATCAAAGAAATATCAATTATGAAGTCAATATATAATATTGATTATACAAATACATGGTTTAATTCACATTCATCAATAAGGAATATGGCCTATATATTAACGACATACTATAAAGTATAAACTAGTTGAATCTAAATACTAAACATATTAACTATACTAATTACATAATTAATCTACCATATATATGGCATACATGATTTCCAATCAATAAAGAAAATATTGTGTAATCAAAAATATACGTGTATATGTATTTTGCTGTTGTGATCTATTATAAATTGTAATTTTCTCCTTGAGATTGACATTGAAGAATATATTGTAATTTTCATAATCGTTGGATAATCCTAGACTTTTATTTTAAATAAATAGATAAACACAATGTGTATATTACACATATATTTTATATTAAAATATAATATGCAAATATATTTACAATAGTACAAATTTGTATATTAATATACCAAGTGTAATTATAACTTAGAAAATATTTGTAATCAAAAATATAAATATCCACAACAAATTATAAATCAAAAATTATTATTTTATTATATTATACATTGTATCAAGTAATATTATAGTTTATAGTTATTTTGATCTAAATTTTAATGTAGTTGCTCCATTATATTTGTAATCTATAACGTGATATATTCGTATATAACTTGATAGTATGAATTTAAAAATTTATCAATAACAAATAAAGTAAATATAATGTATTATAAATGAATTCATAGAAATCGCCTAGCAATTATATAAATGAACTTTCAAAGTAATAATAATCTTCTTTTCAAATTGAATCTATAAACAAGATTACAAGATACATTTTATATATCTAAGGATTAATATATAAACAAATAAATAATAATAGAGATTAGAATATGAGTATAAGGATCTTTATATTCCAATAAATTGAAATTCCTAAGATTATACAGCATTTCTTTGAAGGAACCTTTTGAACTGCTGACAATATAATACCAATTGCGCACCCTTACTTCAACATGCAACTTTTATAATACGAATAGAATACGCAGAAAACTCGACATTATACCAAACTTACAAATTAATAACTGACACAGCTATCCGATAATTTGCCCAAATGTTTCACAAATTACTGACTTTTTTATGAATTCAACCAGTCTATGCAAACTATGCTCGCACTTAAACCTACAGACTGCATACCATCATCGGTATTAGCTACGCTGACCGATAGCTAAACTGACCTAGTATAAGAAAATTAACTAAAACAATATTATGTTATTATTTAAATTCTGTCAACTATTCAACCATAAACCATGTACCATTACTATATTCTACGCACTTATATATACTTATTACGTTACTGAACATTAGTGCATATACTTTTACTCGGATCTATTTTAATAAAATACTATTTACTAAATACTAATTATATATATATATATATATCAATTTGATATATATTTACAATATATCAATATATTTATGTTAAAATTAGATTATATAATAAAAACCAGTGACCATATATATAAATATAGCATGTAACAACATAATATAAGGTCTATATAATGTCTATTTAATGTAGAAAAAGAAAATAATATTGGGTTAATAGATTAATGAGAATTAAAAAAGAATATCTTAAATATAATGTTGCAAATTATCAAAGTATTTATTACAATGAGATTAAACTAACTACTATACTAATTACTGTATTTTCTACATTTGTTCTAATGAAAATAATCAAACTTTATCGTATTACAACATTTCATATTAGTTTATGTTCTTATTTTAATCACTTAGCAACATTCATATTATTGATTTATATAATTTTAATTTTATACTTCATCTATAAATGATTAAATCAAAGATGAACATATTTTAATTTTTAAATAAAAAATTATTTAAATTAAATATATTGTAAATGGTTTATTCCTATTACAAAATTATAATCATTATCAAATTAATATAAAATTTTATGGGATATTTAGAAAATTGGTCACATAAACCTGAGATCTTTTATAGAAATAATTTGTGAAATTAGTTTTTGAATATGCTCTTAAAAAATTTCATTACTTCTGATTTATACATTATTAATATTATAAAAAATGTATTAATATCTCAATTCTATAATTTATATTCTAATATTTCTATATCCGATTATATATTATTAATATTATCAAAAATATATTAATATCTCAATTCTATAATTTATATTCTAATATTTATAAATCTGTTATATATTATTAATATTATCAAAAATATATTAATATCTCAATTCTATAATTTATATTCTAATATTTATAAATCAGATTATATATTATTAATATTATCAAAAAATATTAATATTTAAATTCTATAATCTGTATCAAATTTTTATAAATCTAAAGATAAACTAAACAAGAAAAATAAAACTATTTTAATATGTTATAAATGGATAGTAGTATACTAGGTTTGGATTTGGCTCAATTAATATATTTTACAAATATATTCGCAAACTATTGTAATATCAACTTTTTATATTTTGGCTATAAATTGAATTATATAAATGATGAACAAATGTAATACAAATGACAAGAATGAAATCACTTTAGTAGTAGTAGTAACAGTTGTATAATATCGATAACTTTATTTCACTTTGTTATATAATCTACTGGCTATTCGTCGGCGGTTCCCGGCCACAGATATTCTATCGATGCCGGCTTTTTTGCAAATTTCAGTAATGCAGACATTTCCGTTCGCATGCGAACTTAAACCACCTGTTTAGTCGTGGATTATAGTGGAAGCGTTGTAGCGCGACGGAACGCACGGATTGCGCTACTGGGCGGTCGCAGACCAACCTCGAGTCGCAAACATAAACACATTGGCTTCGAGTATGCGATGTTCCGATCGTATCATTATAGATTTTTTCAGAAAGGGCAAAATTTTCTTGTTATGAATTAATACCTGCGATTATTGATTTGATATCATTAAAGCTGATAAAAGCCGATAAAATAATGACATAATTGGATTATTATTGTTCAAAAATATTATTACGTAATTTATTTTACCGAAACAATTTTCTTGCTATTGCCATTTGTATTTATAACACTATATTCCATGTTAATGCGTTTAATCTTTTCAACATCTGCAAGCAAAATTCGTGAAACCTCGTCTCCACTCAATCCATTAAATATCGACAAAAAGGCGATTAGCAATGACGTTAAGTAAGGATATTTAATATCCTCCTGTTAATGCGGCCAAGTGGTAGACATTTTGCGAACTTCTAAATTGAAATAAGTTTCGCGAATCTACACTAACTGAGATACACTAACTGAGATACACTAACTGAGATACACTAACTGAGATACACTAACTGAGATACACTAACTGAGATACACTAACTGAGATACACTAACTGAGATACACTAACTGAGATACACTAACTGAGATACACTAACTGAGATACACTAACTGAGATACACTAACTGAGATACACTAACTGAGATACACTAACTGAGATACACTAACTGAGATACACTAACTGAGATACACTAACTGAGATACACTAACTGAGATACACTAACTGAGATACACTAACTGAGATACACTAACTGAGATACACTAACTGAGATACACTAACTGAGATACACTAACTGAGATACACTAACTGAGATACACTAACTGAGATACACTAACTGAGATACACTAACTGAGATACACTAACTGAGATACACTAACTGAGATACACTAACTGAGATACACTAACTGAGATACACTAACTGAGATACACTAACTGAGATACACTAACTGAGATACACTAACTGAGATACACTAACTGAGATACACTAACTGAGATACACTAACTGAGATACACTAACTGAGATACACTAACTGAGATACACTAACTGAGATACACTAACTGAGATACACTAACTGAGATACACTAACTGAGATACACTAACTGAGATACACTAACTGAGATACACTAACTGAGATACACTAACTGAGATACACTAACTGAGATACACTAACTGAGATACACTAACTGAGATACACTAACTGAGATACACTAACTGAGATACACTAACTGAGATACACTAACTGAGATACACTAACTGAGATACACTAACTGAGATACACTAACTGAGATACACTAACTGAGATACACTAACTGAGATACACTAACTGAGATACACTAACTGAGATACACTAACTGAGATACACTAACTGAGATACACTAACTGAGATACACTAACTGAGATACACTAACTGAGATACACTAACTGAGATACACTAACTGAGATACACTAACTGAGATACACTAACTGAGATACACTAACTGAGATACACTAACTGAGATACACTAACTGAGATACACTAACTGAGATACACTAACTGAGATACACTAACTGAGATACACTAACTGAGATACACTAACTGAGATACACTAACTGAGATACACTAACTGAGATACACTAACTGAGATACACTAACTGAGATACACTAACTGAGATACACTAACTGAGATACACTAACTGAGATACACTAACTGAGATACACTAACTGAGATACACTAACTGAGATACACTAACTGAGATACACTAACTGAGATACACTAACTGAGATACACTAACTGAGATACACTAACTGAGATACACTAACTGAGATACACTAACTGAGATACACTAACTGAGATACACTAACTGAGATACACTAACTGAGATACACTAACTGAGATACACTAACTGAGATACACTAACTGAGATACACTAACTGAGATACACTAACTGAGATACACTAACTGAGATACACTAACTGAGATACACTAACTGAGATACACTAACTGAGATACACTAACTGAGATACACTAACTGAGATACACTAACTGAGATACACTAACTGAGATACACTAACTGAGATACACTAACTGAGATACACTAACTGAGATACACTAACTGAGATACACTAACTGAGATACACTAACTGAGATACACTAACTGAGATACACTAACAATGCTAAACTGAGAACATATGAACTTGAAGAGTATGTTCACATCATGTTCAGAAACGTGATTCGATTTTCTGAAATTTAAATATATTAAACGTGTTAAAATTTTACTTTTTACATTCGAAATATAATTTCGGTTCACATTTTTAGATAATAGTAAATAAAATATAATACTATTTACTTTAATAACTTTTTAATTAAATCATCTTTCAAAATATCCTCTTTAGAAATATAATCTTTTGTGATAGTGGTTATCAGATTACGGTATTTTTTATAAAACACCTCCACGCATTTTGACTGAAGTTAGGCGTTAAATTGATATGCAATGTGTTTATGAAAAGGTCGTCAATACGTTTGACATGTTAAACCTGATCGTCTCTATTTTCTCGGCGTAGAGTTACCATTAAAAACTTCACGGATCTTCTAATCAAATTATCCAAGTTAATTAATGATTTGTTATTTAATCTATCGCTTATATTGGTCATCGTGTTCAGTAATTGATCTAAACACTCTACGGTGAAGCAATCCTTGATGGATTTGATTTCTGCATATTAGTAATCGTTAAAATAAACAAAAATATAAAATAAATAATTTGAAAATATTTCAATAAATTATACACGGAAAATATATAATTCGTTAGTTAGTTTTAATAATAATTCATTAAATTTCATTTTATCTTACCTACTTCTGGATATAACTCGGTGAATTTTAATACCACCCGCCCTAATTCTCTCATCTCTGCCATAACAGTTTTTTTAACCAAATTTGTTTTCGATATATCATATTTAAAGTTTTTAAATCTTTGATTTCCAACCTAGTTAAATGTTTTTAAGTTTTCAAAAAAGGTTGCAACAATTTGATAAATTATATATTTTATTACATAACATAAACCTGCAAAATAAATTCATCGTTTAAAATGATTTCTCGAACGGGTCCAGAATTTATACGGTTCAAATAATCCACAAATGTTATGCAATACGACTTGTCATCGATTTTCTTTTTCAACAGCAAATCAAGTTTAAACAAAATAGATTTCGAGCAAATTCTTTTATGCGAGTATAATTTACTGACGGAAACGAGAAGTTTGCACCCTATTTTACATATTATATGAATACATTATAGCACAATCGACGAATCGGCGGTAATTATATTAACCTGTACATATTCTGTAGGCAGAAGACTTTCGTTGAACCATCAATCCATTGATTTGATTGTTTTTTAGCAGATTTTTATTGAAGATGATGTTACCGTCATTTCGCGTTTGCTTGAAATATGTACAAATTATATTTCTATCCTTAGTTTGCATTACATTCTTTACCTGTGAACGCGTGTGTTATGAATTGAACCTCACAATATGTTATTGATAGAGAAACTTACTTCCGTAACATTTCGATGTTTGGCTAATATATGTCGTTTTAGTTTTCCACTTTTGATTATATTTTTGCAAAATTTACAAAATCTGTTCGGTCTAAAATTGTTTTAGCAAAATTATTAATTTAAAAACAATTAATAATTATTTATAATTTTAAAAAGAAATGTTGATTATCACTAGTTTTTATCACATATTTTAATCAAATATATTAATCTAAATGATGTTATGGTTTACATGCTAAAATCAGTTTACAATATTAGTTTAAACATTAGGTATGTATTAATATAAATATATGAAATATTAATTTTACATTATTAAAATGAATAATCTAAAGAAACATTACAACACTTTTTATTTCAGATGTAGTTTTAAAGTTAATTTTATATTTATATAGAATATATAAACGACAGCAAAATTACTTTTATTTATAGTATTAACAAACTAAATTATTTTCTTAATTTTATTAATTATTCTTTATATAATTGTATGATCTTTTTTATATTGATACATTTAATTTTCTAAATTAACTTGTTTATAATATGAGTTATATTATATATTAATATTATAAATGCATTATCAGAGTATACAGATTATTGTATACAATTTATAGTTCAATACTTTTTATTATTGATAATGCATCATGAAATTTCCATATCTCAAAATCAAATATATATAAATTAAATAATTAAAAACTAATTTGTCGTAACTAATATCTACTTTTTTAAAACTTTTTTTAATACTATTTTTTATAGAATACACATAAATTTAAGGTAATTATAAGTAATCAATAATTACTAACGGCTTACGTCTGTTCAGTGCAGGTGAATTTCGACCGCTAGAAATTAATAGTTATTATGTATGAATAATTATCATATAGTTTGTTATAAATGAATAATTCATATAATCTTTATATCGTATGAGACGAATATAGTTATCAAGAATATATTCATAAAATATATATATATATATAATATCAATAATTTATTCAAATACTAATGTATTGTTTTACTACATTATAATTAGGTTTAGTACAGAATAATAAGTTACAAATAATTAAACTAATAAATTGTAGCATTGATTCCGAGTGGTTACAACTTTTTTGAAAAGTCTAATACAAATCAAATATTTAATAAATGAGAATGATATAAGGTGAATTTACTTAAAAGAAGAATTATTAATATAATAATGCTATTTATATATGTTTATATACTAATAATTACTATTTAACAACTGTTGATTATATAATATCACTCATCTTGTGCAAATTGAATATAATATAATTAATACTGATATATTGCTATACAAATACATAATGTAAAATGCTTCAAAGAAAATCAATTTTCGGTATCATAATTGAGGTTAGATTAATAATGATATTGACATTGAAAAGATTCACCTTCATATGAAATTTATGTTAGAAACAGATACATTTTATATATTACAGTATAAAATATTACTTTGTAAATAATATAATAAAACCATTGAATATTATATCAAAAATAGTAATTTAACAAACAAAATATAGTACGTATATTGCATATTGCTTACTTTTATGCTGAGAATAATAATTGTTAATTTTGAGTATATCTTAATATTTTTGGAAAATGTTCAAAAATAAAAAACAAAAAAATATAGAAAATATTTAAAGGTTTGAAATATTTAAACTATTAAAATATTCTACTAAGACAATCTAATATTGTCTAAGGGTATGATAATTGTTAACTAGTTATTGCAATAATATTATGTAATGGTATATTCCTCGGACGACTTCATTAAATTTACTTTATAGTAAAATATCAAAATATGCAAACTATCATCAAAACTCATACACAAAGTCTTTAACACTTTTAGATTTTGTTTAACTATATAATATATCACTATTCTAGTAGACTTATTTTTTTTAGAATCAAATTAGCCATTGTTTAGATAGTTGTATTAATATTAATTATATAAAAACATAGATGCAATATATATATATTTGAGTTATTAATCTCACATTCTGTCTCACTATTATCACATTTTCAATGAATCATTGATGTCTACTTAGGACCATACCATTTTCATCTATGCCATACAAAAATAGTATATGTGTAATGCCCATCATACTCATATAAATTAAATACATGTATATAATATATTTTGTGTGAATAATATATTTTTTTAGTAATATTACACATAATTTTAGTATATAATTAATTGATTTTTGTGTGATAAGAGTAGATAATTTTTTAATTTACCAGACAATTAAAGCTGTAGTTTGAATAAAGTTATTAAAATAAATAAAACTTCTATATATAATCCTCTCCGTAATTAGTTCAGCAGTAGAACATAACTAAATTAGATTTCTTTTAAAATAAATTATAATTATTTTATCTCACATATTTATTAAACATTAAAGGTTATTTTACATTAAATGTAAAATATATAAATAGTGTTTTTCAACTCAACATATTTAAAAATCGACTGCACCCATATTGGCAAATTATGATATCTATTGAATAATTTATATTTAACCAAAATAATAAATATCTTTTACATAATTATTGCAACCCTTTCTTCAACTAACTGTTTATACTAACTGTAACTGATTATATAACTACTGTATATTTACCATAACTTTAATTTCTATATTAGTGAATAATATTTGTCAATTGTATTCTTTAAAAAAACTTATATTTTCATAATCTAATATTCAGTATTTTAATATTATGAATATTTTGTAATGAAATTGTATTTGATATGCATATATAATAAACACATATATTTAAATAAGGCATATTTAAAGCTGTTACTATTTTAATGCTCCAAAATAGTATGCAGATGAATAACAGGGTTAACCGTAGTTATCCTAACTTCACTACAACGTAATAGTCAGCAATTACGAAGGTAGAGAAGTATGTCTAGTGGTAATTCAGCCTACCTTTGGAAGATATGGTCAAAATATGCAATAACAGAAATACTGACATCTGAATTGTTAGATATATGTATTATTTAATATTTTTAAATTAAAATATAACAAGATATATTTAATACAAAATATTTACCAATTTGTATATTTTTATTTCACACAAGTTTATATCCATATTTAGAATTAAGAATATAATTATTATCTACATATGATAAATATAATAACATAAAAACATATAATAAAGTATATGGGATTAATTTGTAATTATTAAATTTTATTATTCAAATATTATATTCAAAATGTATGTATTACTGTTAAGAGTATTGATTATGAAACTATATATATATATATATATATCACTGAATCTCATTAAATATATGATATATATATTATGATATATGATATATATGATATATATATATAATTATTCTGCAATAATTATGTTTGTGTTTATTTTCTCGCGAATTTAGAAGATATCCATATATAATGAGTAATAATAAAAATCGTGCATAAAAGCAAGTAATTGTATTTTGTTTTATTGAGTGTGGCAAATTTTTACGAATTTTCATCAGATAATTTTCCCTGTGTGATTCGCAGTGGATGAACATATACTCGATACATAATGTTAGGATATATAACATTCGTAATTTAAAATTTTATAAAATAATATGTTCATTAATAATACAAAATCAAATTGTATTTTTAACTGTATACCAACCTCATGTCACTTTATAATATAATACTTAATGGGTTTTCGTGTAATTATTTATGGTATATTACAATACACAAATCAGCTGAAAACTAAGAATTTCTATAAATTAATAATAATTATATTTAATATGAAATTTTGGTTTTAAAATAGTTGATATGATAATAAAAAACATATTCGAATTATAGATATAGATTAATTTAATATTTTACCTAAATACTTTTATTTTAAAGTATATACTTAAATATTATTTTGTTTAGATAACCATGATTACTGCAATAATTATACTAATGATTGTACCAGATAAAATTAAATAAATTTATATCACTCTAACAATACACATATATACCAAATAAATATATTATAATGTATACAATATTATTTGATATATCAGTTGTTATTTTACAAAATAAACTATTTATATTCAATTACACAACTATATATTTTATCATAAATATACATAAATATACTAGATGCTATAGACCCGGCGTTGACCGCAATTCCATTCAATATGTTATACAATCTTAATACATGAAATTACATATTTCGTAATAATAAAATACGCAAATCTAGTTATCTTGTTTCCGATTATGCACGGTAATCTATATTATTTTAGAGATAGTTTATGATTTACAAAAACTAACTCTCGTGGAACCTATTATACCTGTTATGTGATGTTATTTGTTAGGTTAGATTAGATGTATATAATATTTCTTTATATTATATTAAACCCATAACCAAATTCAAACCAAACACAAAACCGTAATCTATATGCTATAGACAAGCCCTGTATTCGATGTGATATGTTATGCAATTTTATATTTTATACATATATTATATACATATAATTGTATACATATATATTTTATTTTATATACAAATACAAAAATGTAGCTATTTTGGTTCCGGTGGTGCCAGGTATTTGATGATATAGACCCGGCGTTGCCCGTTATTCCATTTAATATTTTATACAATCTTAATACATGTAGTTATTTTTTTAATATGCAAATATACTAATTCAAGATCAATCGAAATCATTGTAGAAGTAGTTTATAAATAGTACTAAAATATAACTATTCGGGAACCGATGATATCCGATTAAAACCTTAACTACTATAGACCCGGCGACGCCTGATATTTGATTGAATATTTTATGCGATTTTAATACATGTATATTATATATTATGCCTCGTATTTTTTTAATATGAAATATATAAAATCTAGCTCATTTGGATCCGGTGATCGAAGTTATTTTAGAAGTAGTTTATAAATTACAAAAATATAACTATCCGGTGACCGCTGACACTCGTTAATCGATGTCATTTGTAGAATTAGTTTGTATACATTTATATAAAATGTTATATACGGTAATATACACATATCAAAATATAGATCCGGATGCTAAAGACCTTAAATTATATACATTGGCGAAATAGTTAATGCATTTCGTAATAATATAGAGACAAACAATATATAAACATTGTTTAGTAGAAATAGCAAAAAAAAAATTATTATAAACTTAATATGTTAAATTTATAATTAAAATGTATAATGTATATCATGTAAAATATATCTATAATAGTATGTACGCTTCTTGATTTATTGTGTTGTGATATATCTCACTTATAAGTCAAATATATGATTAATATGATTAAAGAGTAAACAATAAAGAATTATATTAAGTTAAATCTAAAATGTTTTCTGAATAATTTAAAAAACGAAACATTTCTTATATTAGAGAAAAAAAGCTTAAAGAGTTCAAAATTGCTGGGTCATATAAATTAAAGAATGTGAAAGCTAAGAATTGGAAGAATATCAATATTAATTATTGTATTAATGATTTTCATATTCGCAATTTTAAAATGATTAAAAATATATATTCTACTAGTTTTAAAATATGTATTATGCATTAAAACCTGTACTTTATAACGGTTTTATTTTATACATTCTATAAATTGAATTAATTAAAAAAATTTGAAAGACATGAATGTTTGTTTTACATACACTTATTGAAACTTTATTAAACGACTACTCATACATACATATCGATATACATAGATATCAAGAATTATAGATTGTAACCATAACTATATATTTCTTTTGGTACAACATGTATGATTACATTAGTATCAAGTACATACAATATGATATCATTATAAGAAGTAGTAAGAATATAATCCCAAAAATAGATGTGTAGAAAGCTTATATAGTAATGATATTAGATGTTGTATTATTATCCTCAATAAATTGTGATTAATACTTTAGAAACTTAATAACCGATGTTTGAATAACACTCCGATTACAAACAAATCAAATTTATGTATGGTGTATCAAAAACCTTTTACAATTCTATGAATAAACACGCATACAATTTACTAGAATATAAAGATTTAAATGAAACCATTCAGCCTTTTCTTAAACCAATCACTTAGATATAAATCTTCATTTACATTAACCTTACTTGCAATATATTATGCAACGTTTATAGATGCATCTAACCATGGTTCATATATCTGAATTTCAGTGATTATGTTGTGTATTTGATTCTTTAGATTATTATTATTACATATTCTACTCAACCATAAATTATATATATGATATAGCGATTAGTAATACAAAGTTTGACAATACATTAACTTATAATAGACGGATAACATAATTTGACTATACTAACATCCTTACCAATAATAGTAAGCGTGATAAAATATTAAAAAATGTTTTCTACGGAAATAGAGAAATTCGTCATAGCCAGAATCCATTAAGTCGATTCTATGATTTCGTTAACAATAGTAGGTATTATTTGAAATGAAATACATTACTGTGTTGATTACAATAATGAGATATAGTTTATCATAATGATGGGATGATATATTATAATTAAATATAATAGTTTATATTATAGTAGACATGTATATTATGTAATACAATATTTGTCCCTAAATTAAATTATAAGTTTTGATAGATTAATGGCTAAGTTAATATATAAATTTAATCAATATATTAACTTTAAAATTAATTAAATTGATAGAATTCACCGAACAAAATAATTTATGAATTCTTTACTTATTATTTAATCAGTCTATGGCTGCTATTATGAGTTATTTCAACATATTAAAATAACACAATAACATATACATCAATGGGTATGCATAGATTAATATAATATATTATGTAATATATGTGATCTATATATTGTATAATCCAATATATATATATATATATATATATATATATATATATATATCCTACATAAATACACACATATATATATATATCCTACATACATACTGCACAATATTTATGTACAATGTATAAATATACAAATAGTAGTAAATACAATTAGTCACAAGTTAGTTAATTAAATAATTAAATAATTAAATAATTAATTAATGCACGCATATGTACTAATATATATAAAATGAGTATTTGGTTTATTTTGCGGAACGTGTTAGTGTACTATATTGTACATATACGTCATATACATTATGATGTCAGTATATGTCGTACACTATATAAATATAATTTATTATACATTTATATTTGTATCAAAGCAATAGACTTTTAATTTTCCGAGAAAATAGCAAATCTATAATTCGAAATATACATTTAGTATAATAAAGAAATATTAACCGAATTTATTATCATCCAGCCATATTCCCTTATTATAGGTTTAAATAAAATTATGTAAACAATCTGTTGCCATTCAAAAAAATAAATCTAAACATACTTAAAACTATGTTATAAGGGTTTATACATCAAATACAAAGTAATAAAAGATTTATATATTATATTTATGATAGTCGTATATTTATTATTTTTCAAATTCAATGTTGATACAAAGTTTTTAATAATATATGGAACATTTTAAAAATGTTAATAATACAAAAATATAATAATATTTTAATGTTAATTAAATATTAATAATTAATACATTAATATTTCATATTTAATATATACTGCACATAGAATCAATTTAAAATTGATATTAATTTAATCTACACAATTCTACGTTTATTCTTTATTATATATTTATATATTATTTAGATATACTAAATAAAGTTATTCAATTGGAAAATTTATTTTGAATTTAAAATATGTTTATAAAATGAATATTTAAAGATTAATCTATCTATATTTGATCAAACGTTGTTCGAAATATACAATATATAACATAATATAAAGATAATTAATGTATTTAATATATTAGTTTGTTACAAGGTATTATGGATTTGAGAAACGGATTCGTCTATATACGTTGTCTATCATGCAATACATACATACGCTTTGTTTACAGAATGTAAATATCGAATGCTGAAGCGTCAATTCATCGTCGGCATATGATTACGCGATGACGGCCACTTCGCGTAAGATAACTAAACACGTTCCCGTGACTGGCGACGAGAGAAAAGTTTATTTGCCATCCGCGCCCATAAAATAACTTAATCGACTAATACGATGTTTATAAATATATACAATTTCGATCACCAACTTGTATGAACAACAACGCCGAGCCTCTAACTTCATACAGATCGATACAATGCTCCGCGATACAATCGGACAACTTGAATCGCGAATCAAAATCACTGAAAGCGAATCTCAATTCCTCGTCGACCCCGTCAACCAGTCCAGTTAGTTATCGTCGTGACACGTAGATTTCATAGGAAAGAGCCGTACATTTATTTTTATTCTATATTTTATATAAAACTTCATTTGTTTTGCAATCAGTACTTGGTTAAAACCCAAGCCCTGTCACTCTCTATGTTTTCTATAGTATATGAGTTTGACCTAAATTATGGACAAATAATATAAACAAACATCGCTTGAACAAACACAAACTTTAGTTTAATACAACGCTGGTGTGTAAATTGTTAATTTTAGTCTATTAATGAATTTTAAATGTAGTATGAATAATATAATATGTTTTTAGATATTTTATTTCTATTCTTATTAAATTGTAGTGTTATCAAAGCTGACGCCGCATTTAACGTGTTTTATTTATAAATGTTTGCAGTTCAGTCCGACGAAATTAGTCCTTTTCAATGCTCGAATCATAGTCAGGCAGATTTAGTTAAGATGTACTCTGGTCTAGTAACGCGTGTCTGTAAGCTGGATAGCATTGTTCAGGTTATAAACATTTAGCCTGAAATTCATGAAACTTTGAAATCATTACAATTGTTAATGCATTATTATATATATATTTCGAAATTATATAATTCTATGAAATTTACAATGATATTTATTTCCTAAGGTACATTTTACTAAATTTGACCATCTAGTATTTGTATTTTATAATGTAATATATCAATTACTTATTTCGAATCACATTATCAGTGTCTTAAGCTATCGCAAGAAGATTCAAAAACAATTATTCACGATAGCATTAATCGCGAGAATTCCAACAAAAATAAGATGGCAAAGGTACTTTTATTATTATACGTTTTTTAAATGTAATTAGTTATTTGTTTTCTTTTGCATCTCAGGATATAACTAAAATGAATCGCGATTTGATGAAATTGAACGAACTCTATTCAGAGAGCAAAGATTTTGAGAAAGTTACAATGCTGAAAGTTGATAGTTTGACTAGTGAAAACTTCCAATTGCGATCTCAAAGGGTTGTTTGACATTTAATATAAAAAATTGATCAAATATAACAGCCAACTTATTATTTTAATATTGGATATTTATGTTACTTTGCATTATATTTATTATTATTATATTTATTGATTCTCAATTTAAAAATAGTTTGATTTTTTATGTTTAAGTTTTACATTCCAAAAACCATTTGTTCTATAAATTAATTTTATTTATAGATTAACTATATTATACTTATATATATATATATATATACATATAAGTATATTTATAGAATTGTATCCCTAGGAGGAATGTGAATTGGATATAACTCAATTGACCAAGGATAATGAGACTTTAGCAATACAGGTATTCAGTGCTTTTGTTTGTTGAAAATAATTCATTTCAGTTCTGTGGTTACATAATATATTCGCAATTTATTAGGTGCATACTTTATTCACCGACAACAAAAATAAAGCTGATGAAATCAAACAAACGCAATTAACTTCAAAAGTGTTGGAACGTAAGGTAGGACATACTCCTACTACATATAACCTACGTCTCGTATACCATTTGCATTTTCGTCAAAAAAGTTTCGATGTATATAAGGTACATCGAAATTTATGTAAACGACAACCACTTCCACCTAGGTATACATACCACAACCTAGATATACATTACCCTAGTTATTGGTTAACGTTCCCTGGTTCACAACTATAATTAATTATTGAAATTATATCGTGTAAAGAATCGAGTAAATTATGTTATTATAATTATCATATTTTTGTGTAATATCGTATTTAGATATTACATAATATTTCTGAATATATATATAATTATATATATATATATATATATATATATATATATATATATATTTGAAAACTTTAATTAGTATATAATATGATGCCTAAATTATTAGTTTTATAATTATCTATCATAAAATATATTATTTTAGAATATTGATTTAAATCAGAAGAATTTAGAGATGAAGAAATCAATTTTAGAAATTGAAAACGGAAATGAAGATAGAATGGGTGAATTGTAAATGCAATTATCATTAATGAATGTTTATCTATGACACAATCATCTCATTCTTCAATATCATTTGACAATGCAGATGGTTTGAGGAGAATTAATGATGGTCATGAAAAAGAAATACAACAATTGCAAAGGAAACTTTCAAATTCTGATGAGGAATTCAAAGATCTCGTAGATAGATTGGATCAATTACAGCAGTTTATGAATGAAAATGAGATTTTAACGGTATTATTTATATAGAGTTTTTAAATACTTTCCAATGTATAACATAACTCTTTAAAAACTCTACTTTTGCTAAACTATAATTTATATTTAATTAAGTCATTTATAAATTATTTAGAAAAAAGAAAAGTCAAAATTAACAAAAGAATTAAATATCTCAAATAAAGATCGTAAGAAAATTGTTGATTTTTATGAAAAAGAACTTCAGGTAATTGATTGATAAAATATAGAATTAATTACATTTTTATCTCTATAAGTTAAATAATTAAGTTAACTTAAATAATTATTATATTAAAATTTAAATAATATATATTCAGACGAGGGAAGATAGGGTCAAGGTAAAAATTGAAGAGATATTCACTGAATTGGAAAAACAAAACCAAATCTGTAATGATAAAGATGAAAAAATAAAAGTTTAATCAATTAATTAATTAATCAATTAATGAAATGCACGCTTAATAATTGAGATTTATATATTAATAATATAATTATTCGATTAAAAATTAAATTATAAAGAATAGAGTGTTTTAAATATCAATATAGAGATTAGAAGAAAAGATGAGCCTGTTATCTGATGAAAATTCGAATAATATAGCTAATGATGATATCATTGAAGAAAATAAAATATTATTGAAAGCAAAAAATCAACTTCTTGATGAGGTATAAAATATTTAATATAGAAATAATTTGACGGAGATACTATATACATTATACTATATACACATCTATATTTAATAAATATATTTTAATATTAAACTTATTATTTCAAAATTAACCTTACCATATCATCAGATGAATGAAATTTTAGAAGCATTTAGCGTCGAAAAAGATTCTTTATTACTTGAGATAACTTCTGTTAACAATGGGAAAGAGAAATTACAAGAAGAATATAAATCAATATTAACTGAAATGGGCGAGGTATTGTTATTCACTTTAACTATTTTATTGTGATCATTTAACTTCATTTTATTGATATTAATGATGTCGTATGATGTATATCAGTTTTTAATATATCTCTATTCCTTCGAAAAGTTAAAGAAACAAGTTGTACATTTTACTAAAAGTAAAAATTCCCTAAATGAAGAGCATCGTAAAAAGGTATTACATAATTATTGAGTAATATCGGAACTAACTTTACGATGTAATGGTTTTGTGAAATTATGCAATGCAAATAGGAAATGTCGTTATTTATTTGTTAGGTAAATCTTGATTAATGGTTACAGTTATAAATAGTTTCGACTGAGGTGAGTTTATTTTTGCACTGCATAATTTCCTATTTTATTGTCATTTCATAACTACATCATTATAAATCCGGGGTAATAAGTGATTATACATAACATATGTCTTCCAATCCATCAATATTAAATTTCAACGATTTCTAATTATAAATGAGTTTAGTGGATAAAGATAAAAATGTTGTTGTACACATTTAAATATTATTCTCATTAGTATCATTTTGATAAAATATAAGTATTATTTTGATCAAATATAAGTATCATTTTGATCAAATATAAGTAGCATTTTGATAAAATATATCATTTTGATCAAATATAAGTATTATTTTATTGATTGTAATTTAGTTGATAACTTACAGATTACTCATTTAGAAAATGAACTTTCTTTAGTGGATAAAAAATGCAAAATTGAAATCGCAGACAAAGATTATACTTTAGTGAAAATGAATAGTGAGATGTTAGTTCATTTATTTCTTAATTATTTGTATACGTGTAATAATTAAGTTATAATCATAGCAGTTAAATGTTTTAATTATATTTTAAGAATATATTAGTAATATTTCACTTTAATAAAAATTAAATTACTAATTCACTTTATTTAAATAAGTTTATTTTAAATAATCTCGACTATTTCAACACTTTATATATTTGTATTATCCTGGTTTCTAATATTATGAAGATTTTCTATTCAAATTAATTATATCATTCAGTACACTCTTTAGCTAAACACCGATTATTAACCGTACTTAACCATCATTCTTGATTAGTGGTGATTTAAACCGGCAACTATCGCTGAAAGTAATCCAAGAAGATAATTCATTTGAAGTTTGTGAAATAATTCTAGTATAGTTTAAATAAACGAAGTCAATATTATGGCCCAACAAAATATAGATTATTTTAAGATAAACTATTTTTGCAAATTTTTAATATGTCAATATTTAACCTGTCAATTAATATCAATTTTCAAACTGATATTAAATATTTGTATTATTTTAATAATATATCAACAGATATTAGAATATAATATATCTAGAATTATAATGTTCTGAAAAAAGTTATTGAGATTTAAATTTGAATTTTTTTTTAATTGAAATATTTGAAATATTTATCTTTGAGCCTGAATTTATACATATATATATTGCTGCATTATATTATTTTACATAATGGCTTTGCATAACTTTACATTTAATCACTTTTTAATATATATATATCCATATTATATACGTAAAATAATTTATGTTATGTTATCTTTTTCAGAAAATTATAGAAATCAATTTTAATTTGTGATTTTAATAAAATTTTTTTTTAGATAAATTAATGTTCTCAAATTTGTATTCATTCATTTTTCATTTAATATTCGATATTTATAATATTTAGAAAAATAGAAAAATTTACAATAAAATTTGGATTGAAAAAATTCAGGAAATTATATATTTAAAAAATTATAATTCACCTTTTAACAATTGTTTGAAATTTACTCAGAAATTTATAGTCTTACAAAATCACAAAAATTGTATCAAAATCAAAACAATTATGTAGGTATTTATTTTCTATTAAATGCATAACCTGTAAATTGTAAACAAAATTAATAAGCTTGGAATAACCCTGAGATGATAATTTTGAGGAGGGTACATTGTTCATGTAGATATTTCATCTATTACCAACAGGTTCGTAAACTCGAAGATAAACTGGAAAGCAACAAGTCACAGTATTTAGAATTGGCAAGAACCAACGAGAAATTGGCAGTTGAAATTACGAGAATTGAGGTCCATTTAATATAACGTCTACATTATTACCACCAATAATATAACGTCTACATTATTACAGCCATTAACATACACTTTTACATTGTTCTATTGTTAACACCCACCTCTACATTGTGTTCTATTGTTAACTATACACCACATTCTCTTCAACTTTAAAACTTCTTTTCAGCAAAATTCCCGTCGGCAAGTTGACGATTATGAAACTGAGATTGTTAAACTGAAGATGTTGAATATGGAATCAAAAGAAGGAAGCATCATCTCTAAAGGGCGCGAAAATATGGTGATATGTTTAACTAATGTTTAGATATGATGTAGGTTTACAGTGGAGATGTATTATTTACATAGAGATTCTGTCGAGAGATTACATTGTGTTACTTATCAATAGTGTTCTTGCTCAACTCGCCCCGTCCCCAGCTCCATCGCCCCATCCCCAGCTCCACTCGTCCATCTCCAGCTCCATTCGCCCCATCCCCAGCTCCACTCGCCCCATCCCCAGCTTCACTCCCCCCATCTCCAGCTCCAATCGCCCCATCCCCAGGTCCACTCGCCCCATCCCCAGCTCCACTCGCCCCATCCCCAGCTCCACTCGCCCCATCTCCAGCTCCACTCGCCCCATCTATAGCTCTACTCGCACTATCCCCAGCTCCACTCGCCCCATCTCCAGCTCCACTCGCCCCATCTCCATCTCCACTCGCCCATCCCCAGCTCCACTCGCCCCATCCCCAGCTCCACTCCCCCCATCTACAGCTCCACTCCCCCCATTTCTAGCTCCACTCCCCTCATCTCCAGCTCCACTCCCCCCATCTCCATTATTGTAACAGCTCCACTTCCCCCATCTCCATTGTTGTAACAGCTCCACTCGCCCCATCTCTATTATTGTAACAGCTCCACTCGTCCCATCTCCATTATTGTAACAGATCCACTCGCCCCATCTCTATTATTGTAAAAGCTCCATTCACCCCATCCCCAGCTCGACTACCCCCATCTCCAGCTCCACTCCCCCCATCTCCATTATTGTAACAGCTCCACTCGCCCATTAGATTGAGAATGCATTGAAATCGGCGAAGAGTGAAAATCACCACCTAATGTCCAGCAACAACTTGCTAAAGGAACACATCGATGATTTGGAGAAACAGGTGGGTCCGTCACTACGTCGTTGCTATTCTACTTCCTTTACCGTCGGTTATTCCCGTCGAGTCGACGACGATAATCGAGTTACTTTGCCAGGTCGATAAATCGGGTGAAAAGCAAGAGAAGTTGAAGTCTCAGGTTGCTAGGTTGACTCGCATAAAATCTACTAATGAAACGGAAATTCAAAAACTCAAGGTTCGAACCAAATGAACACGAGTTTATGTTTTCTTTTACGGTACCTCGGGTCACCAACAGGTGAGATATCTTTACAATATACTCTACTATCGTTTAGGTGTTAGTTTACTTATTCATAATACTTTAATTAATGAATTGCTTTAGAGTGACAAATAATCATGTTTGCCTTGATAAACATGATTTTTAAAAGCCAAGTGTATGCCTTATAATCTACTTATTAAATATATATAATTTTTTAATTGTACTTATAATCTACTTATTAAATATATATAATTTTTTAATTGTACTTATAATCTACTTATTAAATATATATAATTTTTTAATTGTACTTATAATCTACTTATTAAATATATCTAATTTTTTAATTGTACTTATAATCTACTTATTAAATATATATAATTTTTTAATTATACTCATAATCTACTTATTAAATATATCTAATTTTTTAATTGTACTTATAATCTACTTATTAAATATATATAATTTTTACATTATACCTGCAGTCTACTTATTAAATATACATTATACCTGCAGTCTATTTATTAAATATATAAAATGTTTACATTATAATCTAAATATAATCTACATAATAAATACAGGATTGATTTTTATCTATATTAATACAAAATTAAATTACATTGAAGTATATTTTTAAATTATTTTATTAGTTAAAATTGAATTTCTACATTAACTCCATGAATTAATACCAGACACTATCTTATTATTAAATACCAGACACTACCTTATTATGAAACACCAGATATATTGAAATCTCTAACTTTACTTAGAACCATCTTTAGAAATATTCTGAATTATAAATTGTGTTGTTGATCCGCAAACTAGGTTCTAGAAACAAAAATAAGAAGTTTGGAGAAAGATTGTGAAATGTATTCCCGTAAAATAGATAATCAGGTTTGCGACCATTTCAGAAGAATTAGATATCAACGAGTTTCTTTTGTTATTGTTTTAAAGATTCTTGTATTACAAATTAGAACATTCTTAGAAATGTGATTTATTAATTAATCCAATGTTTCTTTATGGAATTTAACCCCAGACCCACTCCTAGTGCCACTCTTAGTTCACTCCTACTGCCACTCCTATTGCCACTCCTATTGCCACTCTTAGTTCACTCCTACTGCCACTCCTATTGCCACTCCTATTGCCACTCCTACTTCCACTCCTTGTGCCACTTCAACTGCCACTCATAGTGTCACTCCTAGTGTCACTACTACTGCCACTCATAGTGCCACTCCTACTGACACTCCTACTGCCACTCCTAGTGTCACTCCTACTGCCACTTCTACTGCCACTCCTAGTGCCACTCCTTGTGCCACTTCTAGTGTCACTCCTAGTGCCATTCCTACTGTCACTCCTACTGTCACTCCTAGTGCCACTCCTACTTCCGCTCCTAGTGCCACTCCTACTGCCACTCCTTGTGCCTCCTTAGTGCCACTCCTACTGCCACTCCTAGTGCCACTCCTACTTCCGCTCATAGTGCCACTCCTACTGCCACTCCTTGTGCCTCCTTAGTGTCACTCCTACTGCCACTCCTAGTGCCACTCCTTGTGCCACTTCTAGTATCACTCCTAGTGCCATTCCTACTGTCACTCCTAGTGCCACTCCTACTTCCACTCCTAGTGTCACTCCTACAGCCACTCATACAGTCACTCCTAGTGTCACTCCTACTTCCACTCCTAGTACCACATATAGTGTCATTCCTACTTCCACTCCTAGTGTCACTCCTTATCACTATGCTGCCGAATACTGAATAGATAATTTCATAATTTAAAGTATATATTGTATTAATTAAAATCTGCCGTTATTAATGTTCATTATGCTACCTTTCATCACCGTCACTTAGTCCGCGGTTGCAGCGAATATCCTAAACCGAAATGAAAGTGTAAAGGTAAGCCACAGTATACACCGTAACTATGGCAACACGTGAAGTGTTTGTCCGTTAATACTGACCTCTGAATATTCATTACTTTCTTTACAGCGAATCAAACAGATCTAGAAAAATCTGGTTTTCTATTCAGTCTCATGTGACCGCGTGTGTATGTTTGTGTATGGGTGTGTGTGAGTGGGAGCGTGTGTGTATGTTTGTGTGTGGGTGTGGGTATGTGTGTGCGTATATGGGTGTGTGTGCCTTAAGTATTATTCACTCCCTAAGATATTAATCATAACACGCGTGTGTGGGTATGTGTGTGTTTGTGGGTATGTGTGTGTGTGTGATGTATCATTCACTCACCCACAGCCACATACACACACACACACGCACTGAGTTTAGCATCTCATAATCGTGCATATATTTGAGTTGTGTTGAACGCATCCACATATACGTCCACGTCCACGTAACGTCCACGTAACGTCCACGTAACGTCCACGTATACGTCCACGTAACGTCCACGTCCACGTAACGTCCACGTAACGTCCACGTATACGTCCACGTAACGTCCACGTCCACGTATACGTCCACGTAACGTCCACGTATACGTCCACGTAACGTCCACGTCCACGTATACGTCCACGTAACGTCCACGTATACGTCCACGTCCACGTAACGTCCACGTAACGTCCACGTAACGTCCACGTATACGTCTACGTCCACGTGTGTTGTACGCAAATGCTGACGCACTCCCCGCAGGAACAACTCGGACATATCACCGACGAACTTCACAAGACCATAGAGGTCAACCAACGCCAGGACTCCACAATCAAACACCTGAAGGCGATCATACGCGATCTCAAGCATCAGTCAGCGGTTGGCGGGGTTTGCGCCACTGGGTGGGGTTTGCGCCACTCGGTGGGGTTGGGCCACTCGATGGGGTTTGGGCTACTCGGTGGGGTTTGCGCCACTCGGTGGGGTTTGGGCCACTCGGTGGGGTTTGCGCCACTGGGTGGGGTTTGCGCCACTCAGTGGGGTTTGGGCTACTCGGCTTACTCCAATGTAGTGAGCCACGCAATGCCTTTTTCTGTAGATAACACCACTAGGGCATATATTGCGTCACTATAAATGTCTATATATATATATATATATATATATATATACTATAGTTAAGTATATATATATACTATATTATTCCAGACTATATCCACTCCACATTATAAGCTCTATAATATAATTATGTCTAGTGTGTCGTATCACCACCAGGTGGCGGAGAGATATCGCAGCGAGAACCCTGGCGGCCGTAAACACGCCGACACCGACAGCGAAGACTCGGCGCAGTCGCGGCACCAACGACACGCCCACAGGTAGGCGGGGCTTATGCCCTGGATGTATCTTACGCTATTGACGACGTAGAGCTTTTGCTTTTAGTAGCAATTGCTCATTAACCCTCGAAAGATCAGTTTTTACGCCGAATTCACCGTTTTCCTTTCCATCTCAAGCCCCGGATTCGCAAAGAACCACTTCATTCGACGCTCCCACCCCACGCGCAGTAAGTCCACCTCCGCGGACTACAGGAACACGGACAGCGTTAGTAAGCCATTAAAGATGGCGTAGGCTCGCATTCCATTGTAATCGTGTAGTTCGTATTGTTTCAACGCTCGCGACATTACGCTATCCGTCTAACCGTGTATTTAGACCAGTGTGTCTCGTCTCTACTCATCGAGTCTAGTACCCATCAACCAGCACGTACGCCCTTTAACCCCAACCTCAGCCACCCCAACCTCAACCTCCTCTTCGCAGATGAACCGAGTGGATAGAATTGCGGATTACGGATCTACTTCGAGAATTAAGAGCGAGCGAAAGCTAAACGATATTCAGGTTCTCCCCGAGGAAGCTCGGATATAAATGTATGGCTTACTGTAATGCCCTACAGCTGTAGTAGATCCTATAGTAAGTTTAAATATAGTTTGGAAATTTAATCATCATTTTAATATCCTGGTGATATTTCTTCTTTTTCAAAATTTGCATTTTTTTTATTTTCGTTTAATTTTATAATTACTTTATTAATTATTAATATAAATTGAAATTTAAATGATCTATATAAAACTATATAATTAAATATGTATGCATATGATTATACATGAGGAATAACAGATAAGAATTGATAAAGATATGGAAAGGAAAATGAAATCTGACCATGAAATGTATCTCAGGGAAAGTAATCAGATTACTAAAGTTGGTCGAAATTACAAATATAATATGTTGTATATTAAGTTATATGTTAAATTATATATTAAAGTATCAAATTAGTCATACATATATTTAATTATACATTTAAGAGTATTTTATGCTAAATATTTATTTAATTATATTTTAATATTAAGTAATATTTTAATACAGATATATTAATAACATATCATATTAAGTATATATTAAATCATTAAAAGTTGATAATGTTAAGTCATTAAATATATATTAAATATATAATATATATATTATGTAATAATATATAAAGTTATATATTGAGATTATACTTTTACAAATGGTGTATTAATAGTATACTGAATCTTATTGAAATGTATATTATCTTATTAGATAATATTTATATCTCCACTATAGTTAAACACTATAGTGCTTAACCATAGTATTAACTATAGTATTAACCAGATTGTTTAACCATAGTATTAACTATAGTATTAACTATAGTATTAACCAGATTGTTTAACCATAGTATTAACTATAGTATTAACTATAGTATTAACCATACTGCTTAACCATAGTATTAACTATAGTATTAACTAAACTCACCATTACCTTTGCCTACCAACTCAGAGATCTCACAGGAGCCTGGCTCATGTTTAGAATGAAATCGACAAGCTCCATTAATCGCTGTTCTGACGAATCCAAAAGAAATTAAACGTGAATAAAACTGAATTCAAATACTGAAATCTGAACACTGAACAATTCTATAATGTTGACTACAGATAACTCTATTATTGAACGTATTTATATAAAAACACATTTCCCAATGAACACGTTTAATCTTATCAATTCTTTTACAAGAATTGCAGCCAACAGTAACTTTTCTCTGCCTCGCACATTATCAATCTATTATAATACTGTATATGGATAAATAAATAATGTATTATATTCATTTCATTTTATTATTTTATATTATGTCCTATATATTTTATTATATCGTTATACAATTATATATGAATTCTCGGTTTTATCATTTTAGAATATAACAATATATTAAGAGAATTCAAATGTAATTGTTTATAATTATCTGTTTATAAATGAAGTAAGGTACTTGAGATATATCTTATGAATTTCAACCACTGTACAATAGAATTTAAAATCATCCTTGTATGATATTAATTATTTAAATAATAAACAACCTTTGTATTAGTAAATTCTATGTTAACTAAGATAATAATGTTTATTATTTAATAATTATCTTTATTTTGCACTAATTTATTATAATTTAGTTTCGTATCATTGATAATTTATCAATATATAAATACCACAAATTATAAGGTAGAAATGTATAAATATAAGTTCTGTCTAGTTTAATTATTTATAATTTATACCAAAGTTCGTATATATGATATGATTATAACAAATATATTTAGTTTTAGTTTATTTATTTTGAAAATCATGTTTTAGTGTTTAATTATTATTATTTATTTAATCATATATTATAAATATTTATTTTATAAGTAATTATATCCAATACATCATTATTTTGATTGCGTGTATTAATTATATTGTATCTATAAGCTTCATATTTGAATATATTTTAACATTTTACTTACACAATATTTCTTATATATTAGAAACAGAGAAAAACTGTAAAAATCTTAATACAATACAATTTTATAAATAATATGTAATTTCAATGTAATTAATAATGAAATTTCCTAGTCACTATACATAGTATATAGTAAAAGTACAATCTCTACAGTATATCATGTACATAGTAGTACTTCATATTTGATATGATGTAAAAAAAATGTATTAATAATTTATATATTAAACTGTTTTCATTAGTAGATATTTCGCTTATTAGAAGTCAAGATGAGAATACCGGTAGGCCTGGAATCCGACAAGCACCGTAATCACGTACATATACTCCACTCCACCCTACGATAGTAGCGGGCAATCGTCGTCCAGGCACGTCCGGTTCCAGCACTGTCAACAGGAACACATTGCCCTGCGATTCTCGGACGAAATCGTACGTCGACAATATCTACCTCCGTATTCAAATTATCTTATCGCAAGTGACCTTTGTAGTTTATGTGAGGTTTGATACACCTGCAAATAGTTAGTGGGGGACGTGAGCATAATACATGGGGAATAAACTATATTGACAGTAAATTGCATAATCTATCTATTTATATATATATAATATATAATTATTGTTATATATACATAAGATTAACTCATAATCTCAGATATATATATTGATAAATTATTAATGATATTAAACAAAATCCTATAATTTTATTAGAATACTATAAAACTATTACAATTACTTAATCACAATTCCTAATAATTAAAAACATTATCATTGTATATATTATTAACAATGGGATATATATTTAATCTTAATACTAATACATGTAATACAAAAAGAACTGTACATTATAATAATAAAAACCTAAAACTAAATAATGTATCAGTACATACAAATATATTACATAATTATATCTAATATCTTAAATTACCTGAATTATTAAATATAAAAACTTAATGGTAATGAATAACATTAAATTATAAAATATTCATAACTAACAACTTTTTAAATATTAGTAATAAGATATATAATAAAATGAAATGAACAAAATCTAATTATGGTTAATAATTACTAAAGTATTTAGAGGTAAATACTTAGAATATATTAAATATAAAGCAAATAAAAAACTTTTCAAAATTACAAAAATAATAATATATATAAATATTAAGATAAACCAAACCCCGTTTACTATGCAGGTCAGTTGATATTATATAACTCATATCATATATTTAACTAATAATATGATTTCCAGACAATAACAAATTTAAGTTCAAATTGCCAGCCAAGAATTTATATATTAAGTTTATATTAAAGTATAACAAAGTATATATTAAATTACATTTAAGTATAGTAAAGTATATATTAAATTATAAAAAAAAGTCTTTTGGTCAATTTAAATAGCAAAGATACATATATACAATAATCCTGGCCTATAATAATCCCAACACAGGCCATTTCGTACCTTCTAAATAGTACGATAATCAAAAAGGACTTATAAGTCAACATTAAAGATACATTTACAGAAATTGCGAGCGCGTTCGTAGTCGTACGTCGTACGTCGGATATTTTACCCGAATTTGAAAGGATTCGCCGGATGCTGGCCGACGGGACACGGCGTCTCCTTGATAAAGCGGATGCGTTCCACCGATAACGCGCGGAACAACCTCTTGTAGGGGTTGGGGTCGGCGCAGGTTCTGTCGAGGTAGTAGCCGCGGCCGACGTACGTGTTGTAGCGTTGCAGGTAGCACAGGTCTCGACGATTATCCGGGTATTCCACCGGGTTGCCGTCGATTATCCGCATTGGATCGGGAAGCACCTTTTTCGTGTCGAAACCAAGTTGGACGGGAGTCGCAGATTCGGGTACTAGAAGCGCGGTACCCCCGGCATTGTTATCTCTACCAGCGAGTACCGTACTTCTGGAAGGGAAGCTATTGTATTCACTAGGTGGACTTCTCCGCTTGAATCCCCTCGAACACTTGCTACCGTTCCTACTAATCCTACGAATCCGATTTCTACTCTTACCAACCCCGTTTTCGACTAGTCTTTCCGCCCCCTTGTAGTTATATCCATTCCCTTCTACCGCGCCGTAACTCTTGGTAACGATACCGATGACTCGTCTATCTTCTCTTGTATCGACCGCATTTGCAGTCGAATTTTTCTTGCACTTTTCCCGCCAAACGCGTTCCCCGCGGGAACCTGTTCTTACCTCGTAGGTAGTCCGCCTTCGCGACCCGACCATTGTTGTTACGGGCGATTGTTTACGTTGCCTTTTCCTATTGTGGCGATGTTTCGACTTTATTATTTCGTGGGTGGCGTAGCGCCGAGTACGGTTGTAGCGAGAAGGTCGAGAAGGACGAGAAGGGCGATAAGGGCGAGAAGGGCGAGAAGGTCGAGAAGGACGAGAAGGTCGAGAAGGGCGAGGAGCGCGATAAGGACGAGAAGGTCGAGAAGGTCGAGAAGGTCGAGAAGGTCGAAAAGGGCGAGAAGGGCGAGAAGGTCGATCGTGTTCCTTCCGATTGGTGTAGAAGTCTGTGCCAGCGTATGTGTCGTTAGTCACGTACGCCGAGCATCGTTCGTCGGCATACTTCCCCGACAGACATCCACCAGCTTTCCTCCCAAACGGATAACGCGAGAATTTCGCTCGCGTCCAACGCCCGCAGTTCAAATTTCTTCGGGAGTTAATCTTCGATTTCGAGGATCTATATTTAGACTTCTTGATGTGTTTGCCTCGCTTTTTTCGCTTGCTATTCTTCTCGTTACTCCGCTTACCCTTACCTTCGAAGAATGAACATTATCAATATATTTCGCGGCTTGTATACGATATGATGTAATGATTAAAATGAAATTATTGAATATAAAAAAGTTATGAGATAATTGAGGAACATATGATTTTTACTTGAAACAACTATTTTAAATTGTGACTATGAATATGATAAATGAATATTTTTCTGCAATATTTGGATTACAAATAATATCTTCAGTAAATGCAGATATTATACAGATAATAGTTCAATTTATTTTATTGTGTAGCAATATTGGTTCATAATATTAGATTATATATAGTAATGTAATATGAAGTTATCATTAAATTATATTATATTCTGTTAATAAATTGCAAACTATCATATTAACCTAATGATTTAATTATAATTAACAAATGTATTCATGAAATAACGTTATGCGCTTATAAATTTATTAAATTAATTAAATCATTTGTCCGCTAAAAGGATATATTATAAAATTTTAATAACCGTAATTAATACTATCAATATATCGATAGTTAACTATAATATTCCCGTAATGTGGTTTTATCAATAATCAAATGATTCAATAATATAATTCCATATTTCTATAAATCTATATATATTAATTCATTATTTTAATCTTTGACCTCGTTTTAATGTATATCAATTATCGCTAATTAGTTATTTGCGTAGTTGATTTAATATTGACAACATAATATCTTATAATTTGATCGTATAATTTGATAAAAATAAAAAATAAAACGACACCGTAAATATAATTTTACAAAATAGTAAACTAAATAACAATATTTCTAAATAGTTGTGCAATTCGATAACAAATATGCATATTTATTATCACCATTTTATTAACATTGAATATATAATGTAGAAAATATTAACCGGAGTAAACATTAACATTTTATAAGTCGCAAAATATATCACGAAATGCCAAGAATATCAATAATACCAAGTTATGAAACTTAGTTACAGTTTTCAGTTAATATTGGTTACTGTAACTACTGTTATAATGATAAAGGTTAAAACTTGCTTAAATTATAATTAAACTCGGCTACATGTGTCATAGTGTACAATCTTTGTATCATATACCAATGTATAAATACCAATCTATATATATACCAATGTACCTGTATATCAGTAGGTATACCCACTATCTAGATCAACCATTATCTTGAGCCAGATTATCTTGAAAATAAAAATAAACAGCAACAATAAAATTATGATAATAAAAATTAAATAAATATTTATATATTAAAGAAATATTAAATAAATAAACCTTCAATATTCTTGAACAAGCGGTTTACCATCTTTATAGTTATTGTTTATATTCTGGTAAGGTATAGTAGTTAATATATAAATTTGCTGAAATTTGTTAAAGTTTTTTAACATTTATTTTCAATCATAAATTTATTTTATATCATCTCTTAAAGTAATTATTTAAATAATTTAATTTTATTTTACGTATAAAATATAAATATTAGTTTTTTGATCGAATTTTATACTTTCTTTTAATTTTATAATTTATACAAATTTGTTCATTGTCATTATTAGAAATTTAAAACACTCAAGGATATTCCGTAATATATAATAATATATGCTATTTAGAGTAATATTATATTATTGGATATGATAATCAGAGTGATATTATATTACTATATATTAGTATAGAATGAATACAGGTATATATTAGTACATATATAGTACATGTATATAATAATACATATATAATACAGATATACAATAGTATAAATAAAATATAGCTATACATTAGGACAGATATAATATAGATATATATTGGTTATTAATTAATATTTCATATATATATATATATATATATATATATATCACATATATATGGGAATTAATTATGTATTTAAAAATAATATAGTGTAATCATTCTTAAGTAAAAAATTTTAATTTTGAAATTATAAATCTATGTTCATAATAATGTTCAATGAATATAAGTAGTCATGGTTACCTAATAGTCATGTTGAGTAGTAGCCAAGATTAGGTCATCTTGACAAGTAGTTTCTAAAGATGTATTTCATATCCATTGACAACCTCTATTTTCAAACAAATATTAACAATATAAATAATTATTTATATAATGTGGCTTGTAAAATCTAGATAATCTCAAGTTATCTATATATTGGATATTGGGTATAAATAGTTTGTTATTCGATCAGATTGTGAAGTTGAGTTACTCCAAAGTATAACTCAATTGTAATAGTAACTTGTATCCTATAGTACAGCGTTGAATAACTTATACACGTGATTTTATAATATTTATATTTAACCAGCTTAATTTTTTTAGATATTCACTTATATTAGTGTTATATTAGTGTTCTCGGTCCTATTTCTACCCAGCCATCCATTAATGTATCCATTTATTGTTTATATGGTTGCTAAGTTACAGAGTATTTTCTATATCATATTCAATGAATTTACGTACCACTGAACTATATATGCATCGTTATATAATGAGGTTGAATTCAATTCAAATGCAACACATACTAACTACTAGTAAGTAACATTTAAACTATTTCAACAATCTGTAGCTATAATTATAAATAATTATAATTGAATTAATTACATGACGAGATATCATGAAATATTATTATGAACCATACTCATGATTATATTAATATTTATATAATATATATTATATATGTAAGTATAAATAGTATTATCATATACATTTCACAATACGATTAGATTATCTTACAATCAAGGTATCACATTTCATCATCCAGAATTTATTTTCTATAAGATGTTAATTTCTCAAGAATTCAATGTAATATAGGATGCAATTCAATATAGTTCTATTTAGGAATGTAATTGGGAACAAGTAATAATTTATATTTATAGAGAACAGGTAACACATGGTCCGTATATAACTTCAAGTTGTAAGTTTTGACATATGATAATTGTAGATTTTGGTTTACTACGATATATATTATATGTTATAAATAACAATATATATATATATATATATATATATATATATATATATATATATATATATACAAATTATAACAAATTTGTAAAGTAATATGATATAATGAGATAATTACATATCTATTTATATTCATCTACTCAACTGCACCCTTTCAGATTATATAATATGCAATATTGCATTTATTTAGAGATACAATGTTTAATAGATTTATTTTATTTAAATTAGAAATTAATATTATAATGATTAGTTTTTCTAAATTTATAGATCAATTTAAGACAGTTTAGAGTTTGTAAATTTCAAAGGGGTGGGCCACGCCCAGTGGGCGTTTTAGAGAATATTATTTATTATGTGTTCAAGTGATAAATATGCTATCTATATATAAATATATAGATGCATATTCAACATTGATGTTCGTTAACATATTATATTATTAAATAATCAGGTAACCGAAAGAAATGTGTAAGTTCGGAGAATTCATCAACAAAAGTTCACATTTTAATATTATCTAGCGATAAATATATAGTAATTCGATTATATATAATATAAAAGAGCCGGATTAATATAAGATAATAAGAATAGTTGAATTTAATAATAATAATAATAATAATAATAATAATAATAATAATAATAATAATAATAATAATATTAATAATAATAATAATAATAATAATAATAATAATAATAATAATAATAATAATAATAATAATATTAATAATAATAATAATAATAATAATAATAATAATAATAGTATATATACATATATATATATATATATATATATATATATATAAAAACAGGAGTGTTAATAAGTAAGATAATAAATATATATTAATTAATAAGTTATATTATAATATACTATACATATAATATATATAACAAATCGGTTTTTTTATATTATTGAATACTAACATGTATAATATAATATCATTATAATAATATTCTATACTAAAGATTCCAATATATTATATAATAATACAAAATCATTATTAAGTTATACATTATTAAGTTAACCCTTTTAGCGTCAATAACTTTTGCGTTACATGCTGATCGGAATCACTAGATTTTACATGTTTTTCATTTTTTTACTATGGTCAATAAAATAGCTCATAACTCGGAAAATACTAATATAATGAATATAAAAGTAACGAGAATATTAAATAAAACATAAATATACATGACATAGTATATTTTATAATTAAAATCAATACATTTCGAATATATCAAGAGTATGTAAAAAATTATTTTTTTTAATTATTTGGTTAAATTTACATAATATTATTTTACTAATATTTATATTCAATTAAAGTATATACATATCTCGTAAAAGTAATAGATAATATAATAATCTTTATAATAGATTTTAAATTTAATTAAAATAATTAATATCTAAAAAGTTATGTTATATAAACGGCACCGTATATTACGATTAATTTTTTTTTAAATATTCATTTCTAAATTTAATTTAGTATGGATTATTTAATTTATCATAACTCATGAACCATGAACATTTCTTACATAAAACTAAAACTAATATTAAAGATATTTAACTACTACAAACTAATATATTATCTATTTAATGTTAAAATAAAATAATAATTAATTATATTCATGTAAACTATTTTTTAAAAAAAATGTTTAATATAAAATTATAAGAAAGTTGTTTATTGCTATTTTACCAAATTAAATATATAATTTGGGAATATATGTATAACAAAATTTGGCCAGAATTCACCCAAAGAATCATCTGATGATAAATCACCTTGATCATTAGAAAAGTCTTGAGGTATAGAAAAAGCGGACATATTAAAAAAATTAAAAACGTAATGACGCTCTCTTTGTTTGTATCGTCTTTATTAAAATTCAAGCACTATTTTCATATGTATTAAAGCATTTTATTCATAACATTTCACTATTTTAATATATCTAATAAGTTTTATAATGATATATGTAATTATTTTTTGTTCAACATAAGTAACTTTATAGATCACATTTTCCCACCATTTTAAAAACATATTTTCATATTTTTTTGGGGTTTAAATCATCATTTATTAACAATATGGACTATTTTTCTTTAAATTTTATTCCCAACAATAAACGTATGCTAATAAACAAGCATAGATCGAAAATTTTAAGTATATATATATGTTATACATTATAAAATATATGTTTTATTAAACCCTAATTGAATAAAATTATTAAGCTTAATTTATTATTATTTTTTTTAATATATGGTTAAATATTTAAATAAATTAACATATAAACTGTTTGTTATTTTTATATAATATGATACATTAGATTGTTATCTATAAAATGTATATTTTGGAATTATATTAATATAATTTAATTATTTATTTTAAGTAATTAAGTATTTAATTGATTTGCGATCCGTTCCGATCCTTCGGTTATTTCGCTAGGGATCCTCCCCGGTCCTTTGACGCAATAAGGGTTAACAAAATCTTTTTATACATACAATATGCGCATATAATACACAAAGTATATAATATACGGTATATAATATATAGTATATATTACGGTTTTCAGTTATTTCTATAGATGCTTATGTATTTCGTGGCTAATAAATTAATAGATATTTAAGAGTTCAATAATTATAATTATAACTATACTATTATTTCTTATGTCTTTTTTGCATTGCCATTTCTATTAATTTCCTATAACTGATATAGTAAATCAATGGTACTGATCTCATTCTTATACTTGTTCATGGGTAAGTACTACCGACGAGAGGGAATGGTATGCACGGAATGATATCGTGCATATAGACTGTTAACCCAATGACCTCATCTGCGCGTTACACAATCGATATCGATTAGCTGACATGATATTGGTTAATTCCACACTCAGCAACAATAGCTACCAAATGCACATTAAATCTATTATATATGGCAAATGGATACATTTACTTCGATACATAGATTATATAGGGATCCATTCATGGATTAAGCGTCTACTCTAATTACGATATTAATATTAATATACATTATATTGTTTATTATTTCACTGTATAACGTAAGTCATATGCCAAAAAAACCCAACCCCGTATATATGGGTTAGCTAGTAAAGCTTTTCTAACTATATTACATGTAATGATTGTTTAATAATTATTTATATACACTTATATATTAATATATAGTAGAACATATTATATATCATATAGTATGTACCATTTATAATGCAATGATAAATATATTATATATTTCATTAAATTAAACAAGTCCTCCAAAAAATAATATCAGCAAACAACTCATCCCAATAACCCAGATTTTTTACTTTATAAATAAGTAAATAAATATTTAAAATATAAACTAAATTTCATATTTTAAAATAAAATTTAAATACATTGTTATTTAAAAAAAACTATAACTTTTTTGTATTAAAACATTCAATAAAAAGAAAATTACTGAAATTGTTTCATATTTTGATTGGCATATATTATTTTTATTAATTAATATTTATAGAATATAAAATAATTATATTAAACATTAATTTACATTAAAAACATTAATTTACTAGATATCCGTTACGATACATTATTTTAAATAAATTAAATATACCAAAATTTAAATTAATTGTTATACAAATAAATGAATATATATATAAATACTCACAAATCCACACATGGAATTTTAGTTTTTTTTAATATATAATAAAATTAAAAGTAAATTTTACTTGTATTACAAATTTTTTATTTATACTTTTTCTATAAGATTGTATAATAGTTAATTAATCTGATATCTTAGATAGATATATATAATACTTATCTAAAATTATTATGTATTTCATAATATTTGTGAATTTCGGTCAATGCATATATTTTCGTAAAGCATATATTGATTATATCATTTATGCATATATATACACACATATATATATATATAATATATATATATATATATATATATATATATATTATAAGATATATATATCCCAGCTAAGTATATCCTATGTTATAATAAATAGAAATAATTTTAAAGTAATACTGTAAATATAATAATACTATATTATAAACGTTAAATGTTCGGTGAAGTGAAGTCTTTGGGCATCTAGTGTTTCAATAATATGCGTTAATGTTGGTTATTTGCATTGTATAATTTATCAAACTACGCAAGACAAAATAATTTCATTTATCCCATATAGGTTTTTTGAAACTTTTTTTTGTGAAAATATTTTATTTGTTTTAGAATATATTATATTTATTTTATTTTTTAAAAGAATTATATAACAATATATATAATATTTACATAATTTGGTTACTTCCTAAGAAACCATACATGAGATTTTAGTTTCTTTGTTATATAATAAAAGAGAAAATTAATTTTATTTGTATTTTAATTATATTATGATTTTGTTTAAAATAATTATATAATAATTTATAATAGTTACATCATTTGGTTTATTAGGTTGGTATACCAATATATATATATATATATATATATATATATATATATATATATATTCCAAGGTATATATAGGAATACCCATTAAACAAAGTGATGCAATAATTTTGTAGCAAATATATATTTAATATGCTAACAAAAATAAAATATAATATAAAAGAAATTATGTATAGCATGCAATTACCACACGTTCGGCAAATAATCAATGTAATTTTGTAATTTTTATTACATAGTTTGTTTTACGTTAATCAATAATTTGTGTAGCATACTTACGTAGGAAACCATCCAGGTCATTTTAGTTATTTCTTATATAATAAAAATGAATATATATTTTATAAATTTATACTGTATTTATACTGTAGACATATTAAATAATTACATAACTATTACATCAATGCGTTGGCTGAGTATTGTATACTATAATTATACTATAATATTAACATCATAGCTAATCTCATACATATAAGAATGTCATCCGTTATTCAATAACATTTAAATTCAAATAAAACCTAGATCATATCGTCACCTTATTAATGGCCTTATTGCCCGACACATGAGAACACATGTTACTGTGAAGTAGTTATTTGTGAATGTTTTTCTAGAACCACTATCGTATTCTAACCCATTGTGTTTTAAAGTATATTCGTTATTGTGCCTTTGTTTAATACGGTGTTTACACGAATGGTAATGCCTATTAAACATTGTTGATGTCATATTGTCACTGTACCGTATTAGTTAGAAAATTGATATAGTTTGTATTGCGATATTTGTAATTTATTTATATTTATAATTTATTTATATTTATAATTTATTTATATAATAATGATATGTCCATTGTTATCTGAGAAATATTATCGTGTTTAATAATTTTAGTTGGTTCAAATAATAATTTTAATATGTTTTAAACTAAATCAAGTACAGTTGAAAAATCACTTTTTTCGATATTACATTTTTAGAGACGATTTTAAGGTATTAATTTAATAATTTTTTAAAATATCTAAATCCTATGTCTTAGATTTCGACCGTATCTTACTTTTACTATACCGATATCGATATTTTTTACAATAAATTCCAAAATATAAGATATTATATTTTTATAAGTTTTTCGAAATCGAAATTCGAGAGACTCGAGTAAATCTATGAGTCACGCATTTCGATGAATCACGCAGGGCTCTCAATGTAGGAAGGTAGGAAGGTATAGGCGAAACTATGTTAGCGTAAACTTGAATATGAATTTAAATGTATGTATAGTATAGTACTGTTATATTGTCATAATATGATATACTAAATGCACTATAATGATATACTATAACATTACTCCCATCATATTGTATTTGGTTCGTTTTTTTGTTTGGTTCTGCGAGGTTTTTTTAAAATAAATTAATATAAATTTACGCCAGGTTAAGATAATATACTGTAATTATAATGTTTGGGTTACTGTTTTGATTTGAGTTTATTTTTAGGTTAGGATTTGAGTTTATATTTGGGTTTGAGTTTGTAGTTTTGTTCTTTTTATGTAGTTTTATTTGAATAAAATAATATAAATTAAATATTTAGCTATGTTGGGTTTGGTTCTATGTGGATTTTTTTTAGAATATATTAAAATAAAGTTGATGTCGGACTATATTCATAAACTATAATTATAATGTATATGTTTGGATTTAGGTTTAGTGCCATGTGGGTTTTTCTTTAAATAAATTAAAATAAATTTAACGTCAAGCTTCTATATTATAATTTTGCATTTAGGATTTTTTGGGTTAGGTTTTATTTCTGTTTTTGAATTAGTGTTAAGTTTAGATTTAGTTTTGGATTTGTATTGGGGTTTTTTGAATAAATTATATATATATTCGATGTCGAACCATATTCGTATACCTTAATTATAATTTTAGATTTGCGTATGGTTTTGGTTGTGTGAGTTTTTTTAAGATATTAAAATAAATTTAATGCCAAGATAATTATATTTGCATTTAGGTTTTTTTTAGATTTAGGTTTGGGATTAGTTATAGATTTGGGTATTGGGTTGACTGATTGTGCTACTATAATACTAATAATCAAATTATGGCTACCCAACTACACTAATTAACTAAATATATAATCGTTAGTGTGTTACATATACTATATATTATATGATGCAAGGTTTCTGACTATCTATTGGAATGGTTCCGAGTGGGTTTTTTTAAAAAATTTATTAAAGTTGATGCTAGGGTATGTTCATATACTATAATTAGAATATTTGCATTTAAGTTTTTGATTGGTATATATAGATTTTTATATATATATGTTTTTTTAAAATAAATTTAAATGTTCATCGTATAATATAACGATAATATCATATCATTTTATTTATGTCATAAATATGTTATATTATATCGATTTCCGATTTGGTTCGCTTAAATTATTTTATTAAATACATTATATACATCCTCAGATTTGTAATATATATAAATTTATACACAGAAATTAATAGTTTAATTATTGATTGCATTCGCAATGTCTTGCGCTTGTTTATATAATAATGATATGACCATTGTTATCTGAGAAATACTATCGTGTTTAATAATTTTAGTAGGTTCAAATAATAATTTTCATATGTTTTAGACTAAATCCTGTTACCTCGAACTTTATTATATTTCACAAGTGTTTACCTATATAGACTTAGTTATGTGTAATGGTGGATATGGGAATAAATATAATTAATATCTAATTTAATGAATATATAAATAATATTGCATTTTCAATGTATATATTCTACTAGATTGTTATGTATAGCGAAATTAATGAATTCATTATTTATATGTAGGAATGATAATTCACTTGACTCATTGAATTCATTAATCAGATTATCGCAACATTTAAATCTAACCTTAAATAGTCTAACCTTATGACCTTAAATAGTAAACAAAACTTATACGTGTGAACTGATGATACCTTCTCAGGGATCTCTATAACTTATTGAATAAACCAGATGATGTATTATAATGTATATTTACCCGTAAATTATATAACAAAATAAAACATAAAATAACTCGATCGTTACCAGGATAAGCAATCCCCGTTACACATAGTTATGATGCTAGTTTTATAAAATCATTTTAATGTGTTAATCAAATTATTGGTTATAATAAAAGAAATAATTCAATTACAAAATTAAAATTTCAGGATTATTTTCCAGTTCGTTTATAGGGAAAGAAAGAAAATTCGATGAATAATTCTTAATAATTATCAATTATTAATTCTTAATTCTTAATTATTAAAAAAGTATTAATTAATAATTAATAATTATTAAATCTTAATTCTTAAAAAATTATTAATTATTAAGTAATAATTATTAATTCTTAATAATTATTAATGTAATATATCTATATATATATCATTATAATGTTTTGTTGTAAATGTGTCGAGAGAATAGCATAAATAACTGAAATAACATAAATTACATAAATTACATAAATTACATAAATTACATAAATTACATAAATTACATAAATTACATAAATTACATAAATTACATAAATTACATAAATTACATAAATTACATAAATTACATAAATTACATAAATTACATAAATTACATAAATTACATAAATTACATAAATTACATAAATTACATAAATTACATAAATTACATAAATTACATAAATTACATAAATTACATAAATTACATAAATTACATAAATTACACAAATTACATAAATTACATAAATTACATAAATTACATAAGTTACATACTTTACATAAATTACATAAATTACATAAATTACATAAATTACATAAATTACATAAATTACATAAATTACATAAATTACATAAATTACATAAATTACATAAGTTACATACTTTACATTAATTACATAAATTACATAAATTACATAAATTACATAACTTACATAAATTACATAAATTACATAAATTACATAAATTACATAAATTACATAAATTACATAAATTACATAAATTACATAAATTACATAAATTACATAAATTACATAAATTACATAAATTACATAAATTACATAAATTACATAAATTACATAAATTACATAAATTACATAAATTACATAAATTACATAAATTACATAAATTACATAAATTACATAAATTACATAAATTACATAAATTACATAAATTACATAAATTACATAAATTACATAAATTACATAAATTACATAAATTACATAAATTACATAAATTACATAAATTACATAAATTACATAAATTACATAAATTACATAAATTACATAAATTACATAAATTACATAAATTACATAAATTACATAAATTACATAAATTACATAAATTACATAAATTACATAAATTACATAAATTACATAAATTACATAAATTACATAAATTACATAAATTACATAAATTACATAAATTACATAAATTACATAAATTACATAAATTACATAAATTACATAAATTACATAAATTACATAAATTACATAAATTACATAAATTACATAAATATGATCAATAATATCAATAACACAAAGACAATTATTCATATGCAATGCATAATTTACTTAAAGTGTTACTTAAAGTGTTACTTAAAGTGTTACTTAAAGTGTTACTTAAAGTGTTACTTAAAGTGTTACTTAAAGTGTTACGTAAAGTGTTACTTAAAGTGTTACTTAAAGTGTTACTTAAAGTGTTACTTAAAGTGTTACTTAAAGTGTTACTTAAAGTGTTACTTAAAGTGTTACTTAAAGTGTTACTTAAAGTGTTACTTAAAGTGTTACTTAAAGTGTTACTTAAAGTGTTACTTAAAGTGTTACTTAAAGTGTTACTTAAAGTGTTACTTAAAGTGTTACTTAAAGTGTTACTTAAAGTGTTACTTAAAGTGTTACTTAAAGTGTTACTTAAAGTGTTACTTAAAGTGTTACTTAAAGTGTTACTTAAAGTGTTACTTAAAGTGTTACTTAAAGTGTTACTTAAAGTGTTACTTAAAGTGTTACTTAAAGTGTTACTTAAAGTGTTACTTAAAGTGTTACTTAAAGTGTTACTTAAAGTGTTACTTAAAGTGTTACTTAAAGTGTTACTTAAAGTGTTACTTAAAGTGTTACTTAAAGTGTTACTTAAAGTGTTACTTAAAGTGTTACTTAAAGTGTTACTTAAAGTGTTACTTAAAGTGTTACTTAAAGTGTTACTTAAAGTGTTACTTAAAGTGGTACTTAAAGTGTTACTTAAAGTGTTACTTAAAGTGTTACTTAAAGTGTTACTTAAAGTGTTACTTAAAGTGTTACTTAAAGTGTTACATAAAGTGTTACTTAAAGTGTTACTTAAAGTGTTACTTAAAGTGTTACTTAAAGTGTTACTTAAAGTGTTACTTAAAGTGTTACTTAAAGTGTTACTTAAAGTGTTACTTAAAGTGTTACTTAAAGTGTTACTTAAAGTGTTACTTAAAGTGTTACTTAAAGTGTTACTTAAAGTGTTACTTAAAGTGTTAAAAAATCTTTTGATGTATTTACAAAAATAGAAGAAAATACAAAAGAAATTATACAATACAAAATCTGAAATGTCCTAAATAATTCCGGTTTTTTCATTTTTGCAATCTATTATTTCTTTTGTGTAAACCTGTATTTGCCGTAAACAATGGTAGGATTTATAAAACGTTTACATTTCTTTGTTTACCAGTTATGCTCGTGTTATCTATAGGTAAACGATTATATATGGTATATAGGATCGTTTATATAAAATGTATTATACATATTAACTTATACATTGTGTACATTACTTGTTCATTAATGGGATGTCTCATATTACAGATGATATTTTATAGTATAAATATATATATATATATATATATATATATATATATATATATATATATAATATTCAAGCATTATACGATATAATACTATGCTGTTGATTACTAATATATTATATAAAACATGATTAATTATCAAACACTATGATAATTTATAATATTCAATATATCATGATATAATTAGTATATATACATATACATATAACAAACACATGTATATGTATTATTGTATATTACATTGTTTTGTTATATTCACAAATTGTTAATATTATATTGGTAATTATATTAATGTGTATATTGTATACATTATTTATACATTGTACAATATTTAGATATGCTAACAAATATAAAAAATAATATAAAGAAATCTTAAAAACGCAACAAATAAAATGACCTGGATTACCTGTTATTACCTGGATTACCTGTTACCCCAACAAACAATCCAGGTCATTTCATTTTTTGCATTGCATAATTTCTTTTATATTATTTTTTTATTTTGGTGGATCAAAAGATTTTACAAAACTATTAAGACATCCTGTTTACTGGGAAGACTCTATTCCCTACTAATGCATATATTAAATTAATATACTCGCGTGCAAATAATCTATTTATTTACGTTATACAATATTGTTTATTGAAACATAAATATAATTATATATAATTGGTTTTATAATTGCCATTTGAAGACATGCATACATATTATATATGGAGATATATTATTTATGAACAGATTTGACTTGGCACTATTCGTTATATAATCAATATGTTATATAATCAACATGCTATTTAATATATACTACAAGTTATTAATTACTAATTATTATAAACTATTAACATTATATAAGAATGAATAGAATATATTAATTGTGTTCAAGAACTAGACGATAATAACCCAAAAGTATGTTCCAATAAATAATAATATAAGTATATTTTATACATATATTTATATTTGCATAGTATTTCATATGCATATATTTCAAGGGAATATTTAATCTATTAGTATATCTAGATTATAATAGTCAAATAATTAAAATTTAAAATTTACCTGCTTGATTTCTTTTATTATAATTCCCTAATGCAATTTAACCTGAAGATATCAATATTATGTTACTTTTAGTGATATACACATTAAATTTTACTAATATATATAATAGATTTTATAGATATATCATGTTTTCAAAACTCTTAAACACATCAAATATAATGATAATATGTGGATTATTATATATTAATTATTATATATATAGTATGCGAAATATTACGATATAACTTCTTTCTTTTTTTAAAACATAAATTTTCGAACATTTCTTGAAAATTGTGAATATATCACAAAATAATATTAATACATTATTTCGCAGAGCGTTTTAGAGATGTAACCGATAATACAATGGACAATTCAAGTGCACATCCCGTTCATCCCACACCGCCCGTGACGTTGATGTCCGGCGGACGGGTGACCTTGACCGCTCTACAAGCTATTCGGCGTCATGCCCGCGTTGTCCGAGCAACGCTAACCGACATGCACGGTCAGTGTCGATGCGTTCCCGTTGTAACGCTAGAATACTTAACCTCTACATGGTATGCATGGAATATTCTATAATGTTACGCAAGGTCATATAACTATATCATACACTGTATACACCGTATACTATACATTATAGATAATATACAATTATATACATGTTATAAATCGGATTCGTAGTATTCTTTATTTATACAAGACCTGTTACGATATATAAATGATTAATAAATAACCACTAAAAATTAACAAAATAATGTATTCTATATTGCGAGATTTAAAAAAATCTATTCATTATTTCTTGGTAAAGCAGATATATAATTTAAATATATTCCATATAGCTAGCCTGAGTTATCTGATAGCTTTATATGTGATGTAAGAAACACAGTCTAGGTTTGAGTTTATTACTTTAATTGGTTACATCAATATTGCCTTATCCTCATAACAAAGTATCCTGGTCTGGACTATATTCCGGTAGAGTAAAACGATCAGTCGTTAGCTGTAGGTGAGATGCATTTCACTTTTAATATAATTCGGAGGTGAAATTATTTTCAGAGTAAACTTATTATTTGCTATTTCAGCAATATTTCGATTTTAAAAGTTGCAGAACTTTAGCTATCAGTTATATTCCCAGAACTTCATGCAAGAGCGACTTTTAGGTCTACCAAAAGAAAGGCATAGGAAAGAAGGAATTATATTTCTACAACATAAAATAGCAATGAGAAATTGGTTGATTTTGTAGAATTTACTGTATATTGAATCAGCTGTGTTTAAGATAATCTTTAAAACCAACGGTATACCTAGATATTTCTTATTCTCATCTTTATCTCGTGAATAAATACATTTACCATATAATATGAATTAGGTTTTCGAATGTGAGCCCTTATAAAATAGAAATTTTGGATTTATCATTTTTTTAAATAAACATCGAGTATTAGTGAATTTAGCAAGAGATTACATATCGATTGAAATCATGCAACATTATAAAAATAAGTTGTAATATTTGTAGTTATTTCGAATAGCCATTTACATATTTTAACGGATCATAATAATGGTTATGTAGTAAGTTTAAATATAAATTGTAAAAGTCCGCCCCATTATCTTACACCATCAATGGGAGTTACTTAAATATAACAATAATCAAATATTTTTAATTTCCTGTAAAATAGGGTGAGCAATGCTCACTGAGCATTAAACCGACTAAATATCTGTATGGGTTATAGATACACATTCTCTCGAAAGGTTATAACCAGGTTATAAACATATTTGATGTAGTTCTTTGAGATTCTTTAAAATAGCAAATTCTAATATATAGGTATGTTCCAAAATACCTGAACTTTTGAGAAAACGAAATCAATTCATTACTTCTAGATAATCGTGAAGCCAATATAGACGTTTAAATCATCGTAAATATACGTAAATAACGAAAATATAAATATATATATATATATATATATTACATTCATTCTTTACTAGGAATTCAACGCAGTAAACACTATACGATATCACAATTAGAGAGTTTGCTCATATCGGGATGCGAAATCTATACAGGTCAGTTCGTATTCTTACATACTTGGATTAGTGTCCGTAATAGTCAAACTTTGGAATAATATGTTTATTAGAAATTTCAACTAGGCTATATGTATAGCTATATAAGTATAGCTATATGTTCAAACTGGTATACATGTAAGTACAAAAGTATTTCAAAACTGTATACATTATATAAGCAAATTTATATGTTATGTAAATACGAGGTAATATAAACGAGAAATACAGACATAATTTATTGATTTATTTTATATAAGATTACACATATTTAAATCATAATTGGTTATTTAGTTAAATTATTAAATATACGTATGTACTAATGTTACATAAAGTATATATTCACCATATAAATCATCGGTACCATGATATTATAAACAGAAATATATTTAAGTTTATTTTACAAAAGTTAATAATATATATATATATATATAATTATCTGTTTTCAAGATGTACAGCGAATATATATATATATATATATATATATATATATAAATATATATTGATCATTTACAATTACAAATGATTCATTAACTATGAATTTAAACAATCTCAAATAAAATTATTTTATATTCTAGAAAATAATTAATCTAATACAATTTTAATAAACACATCAGCAAAGAGTGTTATTTTTAAGAGCAAATTTTTTTTAATATTAATAATATAACTAAAATATTCAAAATATCAATATAAAAAATATAATTTGAACTAAATAATAAGAAATGGAAACAAATATATTGTTAGATGGGAATACTTGAAGAATTTGAATCATCAATTGGAATTATGTAATAATTCGTATTTCAAATGTATTTTATAGTGTTATTTACACGATATCCAGGCACCGCGATGTTTGGAACCCTGTCCGAAGACCTGCCATTAGAGACACTGGAAAGACAGAAATTCGGTAACGTTAGGATGAAAGTGCAGAATATCAGAATGATCCCGACCAGGTAAAATATAACGTAATCGATAGTTATTAATAGATTTTGATTGATATCTATAAAATATCTTACGACATATGTTAGTTAGTAACTAGTAGTTACTTAATAAATATATATCATAATAAAGTAGTGTATAAATGAATAACTTAAATTTACCTTGTTTTAATATTTTCATCTTATTTGTTTATATAAAGTTACATAGAGATTTAATTAATTTGATTTAATATTTCCTTTTTATTGAAATGAAAGCAAATGTATATTGGAATACATTAAAATTGTAATAATTATATTAATAAAATATAGTAATACTATATTATTGAATATTACATATATAATTTTCCCTGTGAAATTATATATATTATAATTATAAAGGTAATTAATAATACATAACACTATTAATACATCTTTCAGCGTTTATATATATTATAGATATTATATATATGTTTTAAATATAATATATTATCATAATATAGCATATTATATAACTATATAGCAATAGGTTAGACATATATGACAATAATTATATGACATTTATACCCATTATATACAGTATATAAACAATATAACCTTTACATAATTTACACTATTGTCTTCACATTTGTAGTATAATCATTGTGTAGACAATAGTGTTTTACTATAGTATAGACTATATATCGTCTAACCTCGACTACATAGCCCATTGTATTATGTGTAACCCATAAGAGATGCGTTGCACATTGATTTAATAAAGTGTAATGTTTGTATAAAAAGCAATATTCAAATTATTTGTAATAATGGCTAGTAATACATTTATATCCCAATTCTTAATAAATTAAATATATACATATTATAATGAATCTATTTAAATTAAAATATAACATAAATAGGTATATAACATACTATATAGATATGTTAATATATAAATATAAGTAATACATATTTATATATAATTCATATATGAAATGAAATAATCTAGTGACAGTGACAGTGATACATTTAATACATTTTGATATAACATTATTCAGAAACTCTGAATATTATTACTCTGAATAATTGATAGGCGTATATTATATATATATATATATATATATATATATATATATAGTATATATCATATATACTATAATAGTAAAATAAATAATTATAAATATATTTACATTATTACTAAATCATAATTTACTAAAGTATTTTATTGTGTGCATATTTATATCAACTAGTTTTGCACAAGGCTTTCATAAAAATTAGTATGTAATTTATTTGTATTTACATATATTTATATTTTATATATTTATTACTAATAAAAGTATTATATATATATATATATATGAAACTATATATAGTTTCATATAGTAAATGTAAAATAGTATTTCAATAATTAATGAGTTGGAAAACCCCTTTAATGTTTTTATTTTAAAAGGGTTTTTCAGCTGAACGTAAATCTAGAAAACTCTATACACATAAGTCGATTAAAACCCGGAAATCTCTTTTGAAAATTGTAATGGGTTTCTAGCTCAAATCGACTCAAAAAAAACCTTTTTTCTAACATTTTATAGTCAATATTATCTATCTAATATACATAATATATTAACCTATGCTATAATATATTAACCAGGTTTACCTTGCTTATCTTTAATAGTATATAAGCTATACATGTAGTTGATATATATATATATATATATATATATATATATATATATATATATATATATATATATATATATATATATATATATATATATCGATAGCTAGTGATATATTTATATAAATAATATATGCATTATTGCATTTAAAAATATTTATCATGTATACTTTAATCTATATATACATTATAATGTTATTAAGTAAATATAAAGTTACATATGATATAAACTCGGAGTTTTTAAATAGGAAATCCGAAGCTCCACAGAATTTTATCTGTATTCTGATCTGTGAAACAAAATTACTGCATCCTCCTCATATGATTGGTTAGAATTTCAAAACTGACATGCGATTAAAATCTAAATATCGTAGATCTATTGAATATGATTTCAATTTAGTCAATATTAGATAATAATAATAATAATATATAATTATTTACATCATGGTATAGGATATCATTTAGAAATGATATCATATTGCCATTTATATAATAATATTTAGCTAAGTGCATATTTTTCGAGTTAATATATGTTAAATTCATTCGTAATATTTACAATTTTGGTTACATCGCTTGTATTAACCTAGGCACTTATATTAACCTAGGCACTTGTATTAACCTAGGCACTTATATTAACCTAGGCGCTTATATTAACCTAGGCACTTGTATTAACCTAATAACTTGTATTAACCTAGGCACTTGTATTAACCTAGGCACTTATATTAACCTAGGCGCTTATATTAACCTAGGCACTTGTATTAACCTAATAACTTGTATTAACCTAGGCACTTGTATTAACCTAGGCACTTATATTAACCTAGGCACTTGTATTAACCTAGGCACTTGTATTAACCTAGGCGTTTATATTAATCTAGGCACTTGTATTAACCTAGGCACTTGTATTAACCTAGGCACTTATATTAACCTAGGCACTTGTATTAACCTAGGCGCTTATATTAATCTAGGCACTTGTATTAACCTAGGCACTTGTATTAACCTAGGCGCTTATATTAATCTAGGCACTTGTATTAACCTAGGCACTTGTATTAACCTAGGCACTTGTATTAACCTAGGCACTTGTATTAACCTAATAACTTATATTAACCTAGGCACTTATATTAACCTAGGCACTTGTATTAGGCTCTTGTATTAACCTAGGCTCTTGTATTAACCTAGGCACTTGTATTAACCTAGGCACTTGTATTAACCTAGGCACTTGTATTAACCTAGGCACTTATATTAACCTAGGCACTTATATTAACCTAGGCACTTGTATTAACCTAGGCGCTTGTATTAGGCGCTTGTATTAACCTAGGCGCTTGTATTAACCTAGGCACTTGTATTAGGCGCTTGTATTAACCTAGGCGCTTGTATTAACCTAGGCACTTGTATTAACCTAGGCGCTAGTATTAACCTAGGCACTTATATTAGGCGCTTGTATTAACCTAGGCGCTTGTATTAACCTAATAACTTGTATTAACCTAGGCGCTTGTATTAACCTAGGCACTTGTATTAACCTAGGCACTTGTATTAACCTAGGCACTTGTATTAACCTAGGCACTTGTATTAACCTAGGCACTTGTATTAACCTAGGCACTTGTATTAGGCGCTTGTATTAACCTAATAACTTGTATTAACCTAAGAACTTGTATTAACCTAGGCACTTGTATTAACCTAGGTGCTTGTATTAACTTAGGCACTTGTATTAACCTAGGCACTTGTATTAACCTAGGCGCTTGTATTAACCTAGGCACTTGTATTAGGTACTTGTATTAACCTAGGCACTTGTATTAACCTAGGCACTTGTATTAACCTAAGAACTTGTATTAACCTAGGCGCTTGTATTAACCTAGGCACTTGTATTAACCTAAGAACTTGTATTAACCTAGGCACTTGTATTAACCTAAGAACTTGTATTAACCTAGGCGCTTATATTAACCTAGGCGCTTATATTAACCTAGGCACTTGTATTAACCTAATAACTTGTATTAACCTAGGCACTTGTATTAACCTAGGCACTTATATTAACCTAGGCACTTGTATTAACCTAGGCACTTGTATTAACCTAGGCACTTGTATTAACCTAGGCACTTGTATTAACCTAGGCACTTGTATTAGGCGCTTGTATTAACCTAATAACTTGTATTAACCTAAGAACTTGTATTAACCTAGGCACTTGTATTAACCTAGGTGCTTGTATTAACTTAGGCACTTGTATTAACCTAGGCACTTGTATTAACCTAGGCGCTTGTATTAACCTAGGCACTTGTATTAGGTACTTGTATTAACCTAGGCACTTGTATTAACCTAGGCACTTGTATTAACCTAAGAACTTGTATTAACCTAGGCGCTTGTATTAACCTAGGCACTTGTATTAACCTAAGAACTTGTATTAACCTAGGCACTTGTATTAACCTAAGAACTTGTATTAACCTAGGCGCTTGTATTAACCTAGGCACTTGTATTAACCTAGGCGCTAGTATTAACCTAGGCACTTATATTAGGCGCTTGTATTAACCTAATAACTTGTATTAACCTAAGAACTTGTATTAACCTAGGCACTTGTATTAACCTAGGCGCTTGTATTAACTTAGGCACTTGTATTAACCTAGGCACTTGTATTAACCTAGGCGCTTGTATTAACCTAGGCACTTGTATTAGGTACTTGTATTAACCTAGGCACTTGTATTAACCTAGGCACTTGTATTAACCTAGGTACTTGTATTAACCTAGGCACTTGTATTAACCTAGGTACTTGTATTAACCTAGGCACTTGTATTAACCTAATCACTTGTATTAACCTAGGCACTTGTATTAGGTACTTGTATTAACCTAGGCACTTGTATTAACCTAGGCACTTGTATTAACCTAGGCACTTGTATTAACCTAATAACTTGTATTAACCTAGGCTCTTGTATTAACCTAGGCGCTTGTATTAACCTAGTAACTTGTATTAACCTAGGCACTTGTATTAACCTAGGCGCTTGTATTAACCTAGGCACTTGTATTAACCTAATAACTTGTATTAACCTAGGTACTTGTATTAACCTAGGCACTTGTATTAACCTAATAACTTGTATTAACCTAGGTACTTGTATTAACCTAGGCACTTGTATTAACCTAGGCACTTGTATTAACCTAGGCGCTTGTATTAACCTAGGCACTTGTATTAACCTAGGCACTTGTATTAACCTAGGCACTTGTATTAACCTAGGCACTTGTATTAACCTAGGCACTTGTATTAACCTAGGTACTTGTATTAACCTAGGCACTTGTATTAACCTAGGCACTTGTATTAACCTAATAACTTGTATTAACCTAGGCACTTGTATTAACCTAGGCACTTGTATTAACCTAGGCACTTGTATTAACCTAGGCACTTGTATTAACCTAGGCACTTGTATTAACCTAGGTACTTGTATTAACCTAGGCACTTGTATTAACCTAGGCACTTGTATTAACCTAGGCACTTGTATTAACCTAGGCACTTGTATTAACCTAGGCACTTGTATTAACCTAGGCACTTGTATTAACCTAGGCACTTGTATTAACCTAGGCACTTGTATTAACCTAATAACTTGTATTAACCTAGGCACTTGTATTAACCTAGGCACTTGTATTAACCTAGGCACTTGTATTAACCTAGGCACTTGTATTAACCTAGGCACTTGTATTAACCTAGGCACTTGTATTAACCTAGGCACTTGTATTAACCTAGGCACTTGTATTAACCTAGGCACTTGTATTAACCTAGGCACTTGTATTAACCTAGGCACTTGTATTAACCTAATAACTTGTATTAACCTAGGCACTTGTATTAACCTAGGCACTTGTATTAACCTAGGCACTTGTATTAACCTAGGCGCTTGTATTAACCTAGGCACTTGTATTAACCTAGGCACTTGTATTAACCTAGGTACTTGTATTAACCTAGGCACTTGTATTAACCTAGGCACTTGTATTAACCTAGGCACTTGTATTAACCTAGGCACTTGTATTAACCTAGGTACTTGTATTAACCTAGGCACTTGTATTAACCTAGGCACTTGTATTAACCTAGGCACTTGTATTAACCTAGGCGCTTATATTAGGCTCTTGTATTAACCTAGGTACTTGTATTAACCTAGGCGCTAGTATTAACTTAGGCTCTTGTATTAACCTAGGCACTTGTATTAACTTAGGCACTTGTATTAACCTAGGCACTTGTATTAACCTAGGCACTTGTATTAACCTAATAACTTGTATTAACCTATGTACTTGTATTAACCTAGGCACTTGTATTAACCTAGGCACTTGTATTAACCTAGGCACTTGTATTAACCTAGGCACTTGTATTAGGTACTTGTATTAACCTAGGCACTTGTATTAACCTAGGCACTTGTATTAACCTAGGCACTTGTATTAACCTAGGCACTTGTATTAACCTAGGCACTTGTATTAATCTAGGCACTTGTATTAACCTAGGCACTTGTATTAACCTAGGCACTTGTATTAGGCGCTTGTATTAACCTAGGCACTTGTATTAATCTAGGCACTTGTATTAACCTAGGCACTTGTATTAACCTAGGCGCTTGTATTAACCTAGGAACTTGAATGTCTGCAGTAAATGCTATTTATTTCACTAGTGGTGAAAGTGAATTCATACATATAACGACAGGCCTACCGCAACCCGAATGTCCCAGGCACGTCGCCGCGCTCAACGTACGACGCCTCAGAGGGCTTGGTTTGCAAGTGGTCTCCTCGTTCGAACTGGAGTTCGTGGTGTTGAACATTTCCGAAACTCGGAGATGGTCGGTCGATCATTAACTTTCTCCGGGACAATATTTCATTCGCGGTGAAGATTAGATTAAAAGCGTGCGATGAATAACGTTTCTAGTTATTTTCTGTAATATTCGTAAGATAAGGCGAGAAGGAATGCAATATGAATTTCTAATGCGGTTACAATTAGTAAAACAATAGTTAAAATATTTTATATGGCGATGAATGATAACGAGCCGCAATAATTACAATATAAATAGAAGCAAAGATTTCCTTTAAAATATTTTAAACAAACAAATCTTCCTACGCAGTTCAAGTAAATAAATTATCCGCGATTACGTAGAGTACATTCTATGTGATAATGTGTGGATGACAACGGGTATTTTTGTCTATAACTTCGAAGCCACTCAACAGCGACACAATGGAAGGCGGGGACACCACTAGCCTGGCGATGATTGACAGGGAGTTCGAACTGTGCGCCCTAGCGGAACATTTGGAACTATTCGGGGTGACGATCGAATGCTTCCACAAGGTGTGCTTATATAACTTTACTGCCTGTAAATCAAACCACTCTTATAAGGGTTTAAATAATAATTATTCTTGCGAAGATCTTTAAAATAAAGATATATATATATATATATATATATATATATATATATATATATAGATTGGCAGAAAATCTGCATAGCATATATGCATGTATTATTTATTAAAGGAAATTATATATAATTAAATATATCATTTATATAATCTATACACGTTATTGAACACAAATACTTACATGATATATACTAATAGCTAATACTAATTTCTCAAACAAAATAATAAATTGATAGAGGAGATTAAAAATAATCCTCTTTAATAATTAAGATTTCTCTTTTAATACACAAAAGTGAACCAATTATTATACTTAATAGGAAAACACGATGTTTAATATAAATCTAATATTTCTTAATCTGAGCCGTATAACTTAAATAGTTGAATCCATATTAATGGTAACAATTGATTTCACGTGTAAATAAGAATTCCTGTTAATTGGATTACATTTACTGACCAGGAAACTGCGCGGGGTCAATACGAGATTTCACTGGGATCAAAACGAGGTTTACATTCGGCGGACGATGCGGTTTGCGTACGTCAGGCTGCGCGCGAGTTTCTCGGACCCCTGACCTTCATGACCCACCCGCATCTGGACAGCTTGTCCAACGGAATGCATTTCAATCATTCGTTACGCTACGCAGCGGGCGATCGTGCCGAGTGTTTTTCGACGCGAAACGCCGATAGGGAAAAGATGGAGTACGAAGGAGAGGAAGATATAACCTCGGGAGAGGACGACGACGGACCTGCTTTTAGCCAGATGAGATATGTTACGTCTACGACTTGTCCTCGATGTTCTAAGTCTTGTTTACTTGAGACTGAGCCACGCCCACTTGTAACTGAGCCACGCCCACTAGATGCTAAGCAAGGCCTACTCGATGTCAACATACTTCCATTAGATGCTAAGCAATGCCCATTGTGTATTAAACCACTCCCATTAAATAATAAACCACACCTTTCCACCGCATTCTCAACTGTTCAACGCCAAACAAGCGGGGAACTAAATAACAATGATAACACGTCCGTATCGAATGGGGTGTTAGAAGAATCTGCTTACGTCAGAGATTGCGGCATAGCTCAACATAGTGAAGAAATAGTAGTTTCTAAACGGTCGAATATAACGGAAAACGAAACTACGTCGAAAGCTAAGGGTGCGTTGATAAACGAAGTAATAATTAAAGAAGAACTCGTAACAAAAATAGACGGCGTCGATACCAGACACAACGTTGACACCGGAAGTAGCATTAAAGCAACGAGTAAAGCCGAAAGCGATACCGGAATTTCAAAAATGTGCGAACATTGGTTGGCAGGACTGTTACACCACGCGTCCGCTCTGAACACCCTTTGTGCTCCAACCGTTAACTGCTATCGTAGACTGAACAGGGGTTTCGCTCCCGGCAAACTATACTGGGAGGTGAGCCTTAGCTATGTGCTAGTTCCGACCTCTACCTACTATATCACCTCCCCCCATCCTACACCTTGTCATCCCCACCCTACACCTTGTAACCCCACCCCATCTCTACCTACTATATCATCCCCATCCTACACCTTGTCACCCCACCCCACCTCTACCTACTATATCACCCCCATCCTACACCTCGTCATCCCCACCCCATCTCTACCTACTATATCACCCCACCATACATATTATCATCCCCCCTACACCTTGTCACCCCACCCCATATCTACCTACTATATCACCCCCACTCAACATATTGTCATACCCACCCCGTCTCTATCTACTATATCACCCCCACCTCTACCTACTATATAACCCCCCCCCATCCTACACCTTGTCACCCCACACCCACTTCTATCTACTATATCACCCCCACCATACATTGTATCCTCCCCACCCACTTCTATCTACTATATCACCCCACCATACATCTTATCCTCCCCATCCCACCTCTATCTACTATATCACCCCACCATACATCTTATCCTCCCCATCCCACCTCTATCTACTATATCACCCCCACCATACATATTATCCTACCCACCCACCTCTACCTACTATATCACCCCCACTCAACATCTCATCACCCCCACCCTACATATTGTAATCGCCACTCACTTCTATCTACTATATCACCCCCACCCTACATATTGTACTCGCCACCCACTTCTATCTACTATATCACCCCACCCTACATATTGTAATCGCCACTCACTTCTATCTACTATATCACCCCCACCATACATCTTATCCTACCCACCCACCTCTACCTACTATATCACCCCCACTCAACATCTCATCACCCCCACCCTACATATTGTAATCGCCACTCACTTCTATCTACTATATCACCCCCACCCTACATATTGTAATCGCCACTCACTTCTATCTACTATATCACACCCACCATACATATTGTCATCCCCACCCCATATCTACCTACTATATCACCCTCACTCAACATCTCGTCATCCCTACCCCACCTCTGCCTACTATATAACTACCCACTCTATCCTCACCTCCACCTCAACCTACTATATCACTAATCACCCTATCCTCTCCATCCCCTTCTCTACCTACTATATAACTCCCACCCTATACGTTGTCATCCCCACACCCACCTCTACCTACTATATCACTACCCACTATTATCCTCCAAACCACATCTCTACCTACTATATAGCCCCACCATATACCTTGTCCTACCCATCCCCATCTCTACCTACTATATAACCCCACCATATACCTTGTCCTACCCCATTCCCATCTCAACTTACTATATAACCCCACCCTATACGTTGTCCTCCCCAACCCCATCTCTACCTACAATATAACCCCATCCTATACCTTGTCCTACCCCACTCCCATCTCTACCTACAATATACCCCATCCTATACCTTGTCCTACCCCATTCCCATCTCTACTTACTATATAACCCCACCTCTGCCTACTATATCACTACTCACCCTATCCTCTCCACCCCCTTCTCTACCTACTATATAACTCCCACCCTATACCTTGTCCTACCCCAACCCCATCTCTACCTACTATATAACTCCACCCTATACCTTGTCCTACTCCATCCCCATCTCTACCTACTATATAACCCCACCCTATACCTTGTCCTACCCCATCCCCATATCTACCTACAATATAACACCACCATATACCTTGTCCTACCCCATCCCCATATCTACCTACTATATAGCCCCATCATATACCTTGTCCTACCCCATCCCCATCTCTACCTACTATATAACCCCGCCATATACCTTGTCCTACCCCATCCCCATCTCTACCTACTATATAACCCCACCATATACCTTGTCCTACCCCATCCCCATCTCTACCTACTATATAACCCTACCCTATACCTTGTCCTACCCCATCCCCATCTCTACCTACTATATAACCCCACCCTATACCTTGTCCTACCCCATCCCCATATCTACCTACAATACAACCCCACCCTATACCTTGTCCTACCCCATCCCCATCTCTACCTACTATTTCACCCCACCCCAACTCTACCTACTATATTAACCCACTCAACACCTTGGCTTACCCCATTCCCATCTCTACTTACTATATAACCCCACCTCTGCCTACTATATCACTACTCATCCTATCCTCTCCATCCCCATCTCTACCTACTATATAACTCCCACCCTATACGTTGTCCTCCCCAACCCCATCTCTACCTACTATATAGCCCCATCTCTACCTACTATATAGCCCCACCCTCGCTACCACCACAAAACAGTACGATGACCGGAAGTCTACTTTTCGTGTGAAGCGAGGTAGTGAAACGGGCGTTTACCTGGAGAATCGTCTTCCCTCCTCGTCAAGTAACCCTTATTTGGTATTAGCGGCAACTCTGGCAGCTGGTATGTCAGGCCTTCGTAACAACATGCCACTACCCAGAGCAGGTGGGACCACCGTACCTAGAAAATGCAGTAATAGTCGTTGATATATTAACAAACATATAAAATATAAATTTAAAGGATACGAAATTAAATTATATGGATTTGCTAGATTATATTTCATTTGATCACATAACTTGAACCTCATTATGGTAACAATAAGTATATGTATAATATAATATAATATAATAGAATATAATATAATATAATATAATATCATATAATATAATATAATGTAATGTAATGTAATGTAATGTAATATAATATAATGTAACGTAACGTAACGTAACGTAACGTAACGTAACGTAACGTAACGTAACGTAACGTAACGTAACGTAACGTAACGTAACGTAACGTAACGTAACGTAACGTAACGTAACGTAACGTAACGTGGCGTAACGTGGTGTGTCGTGGCGTGGCGTGACGTAGCATAGCATATATTATATTATATTATATTATATTATATTATATTACATTTTATTATATTATATTATATTATATTATATTATATTATATTATATTATATTATATTATATTATATTACATTGTATTATATTATATTATATTATATTATATTATATTATATTATATTATATTATATTATATTATATTATATTATATTATATTATATTATATTATATTATATTATATTATATTACATTACATTACATTACATTACATTACATTACATTACATTACATTACATTACATTACATTACATTACATTACATTACATTACATTACATTACATTACATTACATTACATTACATTACATTACATTACATTACATTACATTACATTACATTACATTACATTACATTACATTACATTACATTACATTACATTACATTACATTACATTACATTACATTACATTACATTACATTACATAACATTACATTACATTACATTACATTACATTACATAATTTTTACAAAACACTTCATCGACAAAATAGATAATATCCATAATAAACTCACAAAACTAATAAACCTACCTATATGTGCAATTACTACACAATCACCACTATTACCACATATAACTTTATCTAGCTTCACGCTTCCAACTAATGATGAATTACTAAACTTAATTCTTACAGCTAAGTGTTCATCCCCAAACGACCCCCTCCCACTGTCCCTTACAAAAAAACTATCAACTGTACTTACACCACTTTTCAAAGATATAATCGATACTTCTCTACTAACAGGAAATATTCCCAAACATCTCAAACACTCAATTATTAGTCCCTTCATAAAAAATTCTAAACTATCACCAGACGACTTATCTAACTACCGCCCTATTTCTAACTACCACTATTAGCTAAGTTACTAGAAAAGACTGTATATGTCCAACTACTATCATACTTAACTGAACATAACATACTTGACAATAGACAGAACGGATTTAGAAAATTACATAATACTGAAACTACGTTACTTTCCTTATTCGACGACATATACTCCTCCCTTGACGATAATAATCCAATACGAATTACTTTACTGGATTTATCTTCTGCCTTCGATACACTTGATCACACCATCTTACTGACAAGACTCTATCAAATAGGAATTAAAGACACTGTATTTAAATGGTTTGAAAGCTATATCAACGAGAGAACTTTCTCCATTAAAATAAATACTACAATATCTATCCCGTATAAACTTAAGCATGGTGTTCCACAGGGTTCAATTTTATCCCCAATATTATTTGCCATATATCTACTTCCCATCAAATATATTATCAACAAATTCCCTAATATAAAATATAATTTATATGCTGATGACATAGAAATACATACACCGACAAAATATTCAATACAATTACAAAACTGTTTAAATGATATAAACAACTGGTTGACTTACAATTATCTCCTTCTCAACATAAAAAAGACTGAACTAATTAACATAAATATGACTAACTCTACTGCATATTTCCCAGACATTTACATTAACAACATTATACTATTACCAACTAACTCGGCTAAATATCTAGGATTACATTTCAACAATGAATTAAACCTTGACAAACATATTAACCTTATAAGACAAACTACAACAGCCCAACTATTTAATATAAGACGACTACGACCATACATGAATACCACAACTACTACTTTACTAATCCACTCCTTAATAATTTCACGACTCCAATACTGCAACTCATTATTAGTAACAGTAAATAAAGATAAAATTAAACAATTTGACAAAATTATTAATAGATCCATACGCCTAATTTACCGACTCAACCGAAATGACTACTCAACTAGTGTTACCGAATTAAGACAACGACTGAATTGGATGACAACTACTGACTCTATCGACTACAAATTACTCACTATACTAAAGAAAACTCTTACATACGAACAACCGCATGCATTACGACTATCACTTAACATTAAATCAAACAACAGACAACTACGAACATCTGACCTCACCATACTCACGCTACCAACTACTAACTCTAAATATGGCAAAAAAAGATTTTCATCAATAGCCTCTTATAAATGGAATCGACTTCCGAAACAACTATTATCTCCAACTATTTCACCAAACAGTTTCAAGCGCAAGCTTAAAAGCTTCCTGCTTACGTGAAACTAATAATTATTATTGTACCTTTTTTTATCTTCAACGCAATATCGAAAATGTAATATTATTTTAACTGTTGCGTTTTCTAAATAAATTCTTACACACACACACACACACACACATTACATTACATTACATTACATTACATTACATTACATTACATTACATTACATTACATTACATTACATTACATTACATTACATTACATTACATTACATTACATTACATTACATTACATTACATTACATTACATTACATTACATTACATTACATTACATTACATTACATTACATTACATTACATTACATTACATTACATTACATTACATTACATTACATTACATTACATTACATTACATTACATTGCATTGCATTGCATTGCATTGCATAGCATAGCATAGCATTGCATTGCATTGCATTGCATTGCATTGCATTGCATTGCATTGCATTGCATTGCATTGCATTGCATTGCATTGCATTGCATTGCATTGCATTGCATTGCATTGCATTGCATTGCATTGCATTGCATTGCATTGCATTGCATTGCATTGCATTGCATTGCATTGCATTGCATTGCATTGCATTGCATTGCATTGCATTGCATTGCATTGCATTGCATTGCATTGCATTGCATTGCATTGCATTGCATTGCATTGCATTGCATTGCATTGCATTGCATTGCATTGCATTGCATTGCATTGCATTACATTACATTACATTACATTACATTACATTACATTACATTACATTACATTACATTACATTACATTACATTACATTACATTACATTACATTACATTACAAT
>OZ038317.1:6160718-6213218 GCA_964035775.1 Osedax frankpressi | reverse complement strand
ATTGTTTTATCTATAAAACAAGATTTATATAGAAAACAAAATTTTAATTATGATTTATTTAAAATATTTTTAATTCCACAATTTCATAATTGTTGTAAATTACGCATCTTTCGCATTTAGTTGCGTTAATAATACGACGGTTATTCTAAGCATCATCCATATTTTTATAAATACTCTATAAATTTTTAGGTATTAATAAAAAAAACGAATATGTAATAATTATCCTAATAATGATAATTATTTAAATATGACATGAACAATATTGATTTTGTTAAATATTTTTATAAATTCAAATTTCTCGGTTTATATTATTCTTATTATTTAAACCATCATTATTATTTTTGATATATATATATATATATATATATATATATTAAATAATATATAAAATATTTTAATATAATATTTTGATTATATTAGCCAATATTATCGAATTAAGTTTTTGTTTGGCTTTTGATTGTTCATATATGGTTGATTTTTAAATATAGCTAGTTAAACTTTATTTTAAATAAAATATTTACATTTTATCTATTAAGTATTTGTAATGGATACATACAATAATAATACTATTTATACGATTATTCGTCATTGATTCTGAATACATATTAATATATGGATAATATATACTTTTATTATTATATTCTATATGCCGATATATACGAATGTAAAAATAAAATAAATATATGTTTGAGGGATTGGATTGAAATCAGCCGATAGATCTTTTAAAATCGTGGCGGAGTCTTAGGATTTGTTGGACGTTTCCATTACTTTATATTTTATATAAGATGGTATGAAAAATTGTAATATCATAAACTATTATGCATATTCCCCATATTATTTTTTTAATTAACATCAATGTTTTAAAATTTAATAGCACGGGGAAAATACTTACTATATTAAAATTGTTATACCCTTAATGGTTCACATTTGGAAATATACACGTTTAAAAAAGAAGTGCTTATTGAGATATATTCAAAATTCATACATTTTAAATCAACCATATATTTGGAAATATAAGCGTATAATAAATATAATCTATTATATCGAGATCAAAAATATATGAATACCATATCTATATCCATATATGAATATCAAAGACAATAAAATTTGCACAAATGTTTAATTTGTAAATAAATGAGCACAGTTTTCCGTATCATTTTTGAATTTTTTAAAAATAAATTTATTTTATTTTTCATAAGTTAACATATATTATGAGTGCTTTTGATCATATTATTACTAATAAAATCAAAAATGATAATCCTGAACTCTTAGATTTATTTAATTCTATTTCAAGTAAGCTATCTTTTAATGGAGCCTCAATACAGATCGAAAAAGAATGTAAAATGGTTTACAAAATAACTATTAAGTATATATAATATATATAAGGTATTATATATAACAAATGTTAACTAGTTAGAATTCTATAATACAAATTTGTATTAAATATAAATGCTGAAATATAATATTGTCTGAAATAACTTTTAATTTATATTAAGACATATAAAGGATGTTACAGATTAAATTGGTAGAGAGTGAATATTGAAAATAAATGAAGTTGAATTATTAACTAGATCAATAATTGAATATAAATTAGCCACTTAATCTAATAATATAGCTGAAAAATAGTTATAGCTGAAAACTCTGACATAATATATTATTGATTATTATACTTATATATTTATGAAAATTATTAAATCATATTTTTTACTATATATTTGTAGTTTATTTATTGATATAAAATGTATTATGATTATATTCATGAATATTACTAATAGGTTTAAATAATTACATATATGAATTTAATACAGATTTATAGAATAAGTCTTGGTGAAATATAGAATAATATATGTATTTTATTAAACATAATATTCACATCTCAATATTACGAGTAAAAAGTTAAAATTATTAAAAGATATACATATCTATTGTATCTTATAATTGCATTTCTTTATATTATAATTATATGTTATATATATCATATACAAATTATATACATGGAATTATTACCACATTAAGCATCATAATTTCATATATCCTAATTGTTTTATATTTTTAATATAATTCAATATATATATATATCTTTTTCAATATATCTTTTTATAGTCCTATACATTGAGTTAGGTTTGAATACAATTTCAAGAAACATTTATTCTTAATAGTAATATGTGGCTTAATAAGCTGCTAGTAATTTAATATAATTTGTTGCCATCCGTAATTTAATAGTGAATATATTGAAATTAAATTAGCTGTAGAAAAAGGGCAAGCAAATGAGTGAAGTTTTTATTAGTTATTTTAATGCTGATAAGAAATATTGCCTATTATAAATATGAATGTAATCCTAGCCTTACTTAAACTTTATTACTTTAAATGAAGTAATTTATATAGTTAATAATATAAATTCATTTATTAAATATATAATAATATTTTTTTATAATAAAAATAACACACCATATATTAATTCGTTATTTAAAAGTCAATTCTCAAAAATTAAGCTTTCCGATATCTATTTATTTATCTATAGATAATTGCGGCATTTAATGTAATATAAAATATTTAATTTAATAATTTCAATGTATCACAGTCTATCTTTTTTCACAGTTAAATAGAATTGGTTATCTCCAAGTGAGGTAATGGGTACAAACAAAAAAAGTATATGATCAATTCTGGTGAATCTCGTAAAATATTAGTTATTAATATTTTCTAAACAGATATTTATAGTACTGAAATAAAATATATAATTTATACATTAATTTTTAACTTTTGTACTAATTTTCATCGCTTTCATAAATTTGCTCTATACTCGAAATGTAAGAATACTTAATGTTTATTAGTTTGAATTTGAATATGAGAAATATATGCGATAATTCCTATAGTAAAAGTAATCTAATACATAAGTAATTAAGTAGTAGTTAAGTCAGTAGAGAGATTTAGATAAATAAGACTTAAAGATTATTTTTTGTCAGTTATCTATAATTGTTGTACTTTTCCAAACCTTTGCAATTTGGATAATCATAATCAAAAATATATACGTAATTATTATATTGAATTGATATTTAATAAATTGTATTTTTATCGTTCTCAAGGCAAAAGAAAAATTAGACGAAGCCTCTAAGAAGTATATGAATTGCAAGATTATCTACGACGAAATAAATGAGGCCGTCAAAGAAAGTCAAACGAAATCTACGCCGAGACAGACCAAAAAAGTTTACACTATCATCTTAAAATGAGTTACTGAATGTGTAACTGCTCCTATGAATACAGTTCTATGGAAAAGTGGAAGAGAAGATGATAGCTGCCGAACTAAAAACTTACACTGAATTATACAATGGACCTTCACAAGAAAATAATTTACAGGATAAAGTAAGTTTGATATCAAGAGAGTTTTTAAATTGTTAGAAATGAGTATTTTTAATGTAATTTATAAGATATTCATTTATTTATAATTTCATTTATGTGGAGATTTTCATATTTAGTTAATAGATATTCTTATTAATTGATGTAAATTACAAGTAAGTACACAACTACACAGATTAATAGATATTAATTTATTTTCAGAATCAATCTAAATCTAAAAATAGTTTAATGATAGAAATTGATAAACGAATACAATTAAAATCTCGAAGAGTTCTATCATTCTACGAAAATAGTGAAGGTCTAATTTATTATTTACATATATTTAGATATTTATTTGCATGAGTTAATAAATAATAATTAAGGAATGCTATTTTCAAACTAATAATTGTATATTTTTGTAGCATTCTTTTTTAAAACATAAATCTAAATTACAGAATGTTCTACTCTGTTTTCGGTGAATGCGAAAATTCGAGAAGAGCTTGAAGAGATGGAATTAATGAAAAGAAAAAATGCAGAAATCGACCTCGATATTATTGAAACATTAGAAAACTGCACAAAAGTTATTTATATCAGTAAACGTAATATTAACGTTTATGTTATATTTGATTTAAACTCATTTCATCAGATGAATGTGAAGCTGACCCATCTAATAATAGAAGTTATAATAAAAAATGATCTGAAGGGAGAAAAGGTGATTACCACGATTATCGTATTATTGAATGTAAACAAATCACGTTGTAATGTACTATACAAATGGTTTCACAATTCATTCTACGGAACAGGCAGACAACGTAAAGAACACATGCATAAACCATTCGCTGGTTATTCAAACAGTGGAAAAGAAATTGAGGTAAAATACATTTTTTTTTACATATTTCATTCGGTTTATGATTTCACCAATGCAGAAAGATGGAATTGAATCTTCTTTTGGAAACATATACTCCCGAGTATGTAAAGGCACTGCGAGAACTGAGGTTGAATTTCCATATTCTTTATTATCATTTGATTAATAGATATCATCTGACTCGGATACTAATTTATTCTAATTTATTGTATTCGAAAAATATTGCGATAACGCAATGTAGTTATAGACACACAACTACACTACCAGTAGGAAACACCCGCCACTACACCTCTTCTAACCCCGCAGCCGGCAGGTGCAGTCCACCAACCGCGATTTGGAGCGCCGACGGGTCCTCGACGCCGAACGCTACGAGGATTACGAGAAGCTGGTGTCGGACTCCCGTTACCGCCAAGTCGTCGAGGAGTATCGCAAGGTCTCGTTGCACCTCGACGACCTCACGAAAATGCTTGCAGATTGCCACGGCGTCGCTCACGAGGAGGTCGGCGAATGGTAGATGTGCACCCCCATATTGCGGGGTGATTAAGGGAGCTAGTAGATGGGTCGATGCTTATTCTAACGGGTGCGGAGTTGTAGGAAACATAGACGTATGTATATATGAGTAGTAGGTACTTAGTATGCACCCCTAACTATGGTAATGGGAGGAGTTAAGTTAAGTGGAGCGTAGTTAAGTTGAATGGAAAATTTATCTGGGTAAAAGTGAGTATTCATAAGTTTGAGGGTTGGTGGGTATTAGTAGAATTGCGATTCAATTATTAATTCAATTGCGTTCAATTATTAGATAGATTAGATACGTTACCATTGTATTAAGATAATGATAAAATGTGAAAATAATTCCTAAGGAATAATTAATTTAATAACTTCTAAAACGATATGAATGAATCTTGCGTCAAATATAATATATTTTATCAATAGATCCATTATCTTTATTATCTCCATTATATTATTGTTTGCAAAGAAACCAAGAACAGTAATACAAGTTATTATTGAATTTGACTTTATATTTTATCTGGTTTTCATATTAATTATATATGATTATTATTAACTCCAAATATTGTCTTTATTTATAAAATAAATATTCAAATGAATTATTTAATAGATATTTTGGAAATATTATTTATTATCTTTCTAAATTGCTAGTTTTTGTATTAAATTATTTAGAATAAATTTTAAAATAATATTTTTAATAATTTATTTACATCATTGAATTGAAAATTATTCATCGTAGACATTTATAGACATTTAATAAGATCAAATATCATTAATCTTACATAATAAGAAAATATTATACACATTACTTGATAAATATAAGATTACCAAATGTGGGATTGAATTCCATTACATCTTGAACTTTACTAGCGGGTCCCAAATCCTTGAGTTTTTCAAATGCAAACTCGGTGTTGCTGGTATTTGTAGTGAAGGGTTTTTTAGAATTGTTAAAAACGTTCGACGGCGCCGTAAAGGTGAAATCGGGTTTCGCTTCCGTAAAAGTGAAATCGGGTTTCGCCGCCGTAAAAGTGAAGTTTGGTTTCATTGCCGTAACGATCGTCTCTTGACCAAACGCAAACGGCGGAGACGTAGGTTTACAATCGACTTTTGATTCGTCGGCAGGTGATGTCAACCCATTAAACTTGGCTAATTTATCTTCGGCCGTAAATACGGGTGCCTCGAATGTCTGCCCGGCGCTAGAAACAGGCGCCGGCTTACCAAATTTAAACGGAGTAGCCTTTAGTAGTTGGTCTGCGCCATCCTTTTTCGCTCCGAAGTTCGCTCCGAAAACTGCCGAAGTTTTCTTGGATTCATCGGGTTCGCCGAAACCGAGGCAATTTCCGCTCTTGCCGGCGAGATTAAATGTTTCGGTTGGCGGCGGCATCTTCTTTGCGGCGGCATTCACGATCGGGGATCCGAACGTAAACAACGGTTTGGAGAGGGTGGCGCACGGAGCGATATCGTCGGATACCTTTGGTTTGGTTCCGGGTTGCAGAGTTTCGCAGGCCGGACACTTCGGCATTGTCCCGTCGTTACTACACATGCAAGTGGGGCACTCCCACTTACCAGACGCTTTAGAGCTGAACATCGCGGACAGAGAATTTGCCTTGCTGACTACGGGAAGGTTCTCTGAAATCGTAAGAGTAAATGTTTTAATGAGAAAGAGTATAAAATTAAGTTTAAACTAAACATATTTAATGACCTTTAGTATACATATTTAATGACAAGTTCATTTATATATTAAGAATCTAGGTTTTGTATCTTTGTGAAGATTTATTAAATTACAATTAGCCATAGTCGGAATATTTAACATATTATAATATAATATATACTATATAGTGGTTTAAATTAATTCAGTAATTTATTATTAAAAATACAGATAAAAAGAATATTTGGTTTAAAAAACTGTAGGAAATAACTATTATCAAATAAATGAGATTGGAAAAGTGAAAAATATTCTTTTGAGTTCATAAGGATATGTTTGATTAGCAATAACACAATTATTTGAATATAAACTAAAAAGTTATAAACTCACATATGAAAGTAAATAATATTGATTAAAGAAATATGCTCGGATTTATTAAATATTATTAATTATTCTAAACCTTTCACCGCAATTGATTTTGCTTTAGGTTGCAGAGTTTCACAGGCCGGACACTTCGTCATGGTGGCGTCGTTACTACACATGCAAGTGGGGCACTCCCACTTACTAGAAGCTTTAGAGCTGAACATCGCAGACAGAGAATTTGCCTTGCTGACTGCAGGTAGGTTCTCTGAAATTCATGATGCAAAGGGTTTAGCAAAATTATCGTATAAACCTGTTTAAATAATTGAGTTGATTAAATTAAAATCATATTTATTTTTGTTTATTATATCATTAATAAATATACATTATATATTTATTTATATGGTTGATTTGTTAACATTAATTTAATAATAAAAATACTTTTTATCAATTTAATTTAATTGTCAATGAATTACCAATATAATCAATACATATAAATGTTTCACACAAATATATCCATACGTGAGCCATTTTCCAATAACATATTAATTTATGTAAAATTAAAAGTTATATGAAATCAATAAAAATTATTACAACTATAATTAGTATAATATTATTAGTAAAATATTATTAGTAAAATATGATTAGTAAAATATAATTAGTAAAAAACGCATAATTGCTTACAGAGTCTCTACCTTGGTATCGCAGAAAATAATTTATTTTATGAACTAATTTGGTTAGTAAATATTAAAATATAACTCTTAATCTTTAATTTCGTATACTACAATATCCAACAAAAGTTATTACAATTGCATTCATTAACGTAAGATAATATAAATGAATAGTGTGATATGTTTTTATAAATAAGAATTATTTATTATTATATTTGTTATTAGCAATATTTTGAATGCCATTTGAAATTAGTTTATTTTTACTTTTTATTATATCTAGAATATTATTTTCATTATTTTTTAGATAGAGGATAACTCTACATCTATCATATAGATTCTCTTCAGTTATCGTTCTATAATTATATTAGGTATATTTAGATCTATAATTTAATATAATATTTAGTATAATAAATATATAAAAATAAAATTATAATATAACACAAAAATGAGTAACATTTGCAGACATTTGTATTATTCTAGAAGCAACAAAATTTGCTAATTTAGTAAATGTTAAAAGTTTTCATGACATATTGTAGTTTTATATTTCAATATTAGCATTTAAATAATCGCCTAGGTAGAGCCAGTCCTTAGACACAGCTTTACAATTCAATTATTACAAAATATATTTTATAAATAACAATTCTATGTTTCATATTAATTTGAATATTAAATAGTAAAATATATAAATTATAAAAAAATATAAATTAAAATATTCTTCTAATTCCATATGAACTAAAATAATATCTATTTTCTAATTATATTTAAAATTTTAAGATTTATACATAATGAAATTATTCAATCTATTATATGAAAGAAAAAAGCTCCTTATTGTCTATAAATGATACTTTAATTAAAATGATACGAAATTTTTATCAATAATAATATATGAAATATAAAAAAAAATTAAACTTAAAATAAATCTTATTTTATAAAATAATAAGGATTAAATGCCTATAAATGATATAAATATTTATAAAAATAAATCAAAATATACCATTTCTAAATATCCTATTAACAAAAACATGCTCATAAATATTCAAAGTCATATACATAATATATATTTATGGAATATAGTAAAAATAAGATTTGTGTAAAAATCTAGTATATATTTAATCTAGCAAAATATTTAAATTCTGTATTAAAAACAAATGACCTATATTTAAGAACAATACTGCTAGATGATTTTTTCTTTTATTCAAATATTCTTAAAGATTACAGAATATCTACTAAACTATTCACTTCGGGTTCGGCAATAGGTTTTGCTTTAGGTTGCATGGTTTCACAGGCCGGACACTTCATCATGGTGGCGTCATTACTACACATGCACGTGGGGCACTCCCACTTACCAGACGCTTTAGAGCTGAACATCGCGGACAGAGAAGAAGTCGCCTTGGACTCGGATTCTGTTCGCAGAACGATTCGATTAAGAAATGCTGAGTCGGAGGTAAAACGCATAGAAATTATGCGATCGCATGATGATTATAATAATATTTATAATAATTATGTTCATTCGTCCGACGGCCTCACCAGTTTTATTTTGCGGTTGAGTAGTGTTACAGGTTGGACATTTCATTCGAGTATGAGCATTTTGAGAAAGGCACACAGAACATTCCCATTTCTTGTCGGCGTGAACAGAAGACCGATTGTTATCAACGGAGAATGTTGATTCTACAAATAAACAAATGCGATATTATTTACACGCCGTAATATTTATGTAGATTTATTTCTGAAATTTATTAAATCCAAACCCGTTTATATTTAATTTCTAAATAAATATATAAATATTTGTATGCAATATGCACATATCATTATGTTAAATCGTTACATAAGTAATTGTTAAATAATATATTAAGTATTGTCGCCTAAGTAAGGATGTCATTTGCCATACAAGCAAACTAACTGGAAAGACGAGAATCGGTGCTTCCAAATCCAGTACTTTGAATAGTTGAATGATCTGTAAATGTGATTGATGAAGTTTCAACAGTAATTCATTATTAATAAATAATTGTCTATTACAAAATATAAATATATATCTATATAATAAAAATACACAACAGTGAATACAAAGTCATTAGGTAGTATTCTATAAAAATTGGCATATAGAATATAATGGAAATCTATTTAACAATTAGACAGTATAGATTAAGTCATTATTAATTGACACAACATTGAGAACAAATGGTCATTAAACAAAAATATATATAAAATATTTAATTTTACTTTAAATACAATTTTTTGGTATTATTTAAGATTTCAAATACAGTTATGTAATTATAAAATTATAAAGTTCTCAAATCTATAATCTAAGATTAGATTTTATGAATATGCATTATTAATAAAACATTGCAGATTTCCGTATAAACTTACAAAACTAACAAAATGAATATGATTTCGACGAGGGCTTGGATTTAATACGAGAGCCAAACATTGTAGATAAAGAGTCTGTGGCGGGAGTTTTATCTAAGGGCTTATCATCGCACTGATCAACTAAAGTGCAGTAATATAAGTGTTATAAAATCTAACAAATAATATTAAGTAAAATAAAATAAAGTCAATAATTGATTGTTACTAATTAATTGTTAATTAATCATAATTTAATTAAATTATATAATATAATATACACAATAAATACTACCTGAGAATTTGGGAAAAACAGAATTCTTTTTTTCGAAGACCTTTTCAAATTAGAATATATTATTAATAATAGAAGCGATGTTCTGAATTGAAATAAATATAAAATTAATATTACTAATAATACTACCAACACCGATATTAATATATTATAGTTCAATAGATTTTCGAGGACAATAAAAAAAAAGAATATACTAATGTATTGCTAACCTTGGTTTCAGTTTTAAAGCGTTTCTGTGGCATCAAGTTATCGTGGGAAGTCTGCCTTTTCTGTCGAGGTTATAAAATGTAAACAATGTATGTATTCGCATATAGGCGAATTGAATTCTAAAAGAGAAAATAAACATATTACCACTGAATTAAAAAGTTCGCCGCACACGAAATCGCTAATTAGACTACAAACTATGTCCTTGATGCCCGGCGAATTGACCAGCGTATGCATGAAACGAAGGTGCGAATCGTTGGCGGCCGATGGCTCGGGAGAGGTTTCCGTGGCGGCGACAACGGCGACGGCAGCAGCAGAAGTTGTCGCAGAGCTCGAGTAGCTGGCGGCGTCGTCGAAGCCGTGAGTATTTCCGCCTCTCGTCGACACGATCCTCGCCGACGATGCTTCTCCGGCGAAGGTTTCGGACAGCGAGTGGCGGCTAGACACGCCCCATTGCGACATCGTCGTGGAGACGCCGACTACGTGATTATACGATAGGTTACGGATTGGTCGTGGTGAGGTAATCGAGGTGTAATCCAATTTTAAAGATGCATAGTTTTTGAAAATTAAATAATTACATAACTTCTAAGGTTTTCAGTGAACTAACGTTGGTGACTAATGGATGAATCATTATTGGAAGACAAATCCACTAATTTACTATTGTTTGCGTCCTCTTTAGTGAGGGTTCCATATAACTGCGAGTTCTGCGCAAGAAGAAGTACTAGTAATTTATTTGGCATAGATTCACGATAAAGCTATATTTAAATTTTATTAATTACAAAAAAATGTTATTCCGATGGCTGGATATTAATAATTAATATATCAAACTGACTGCGAAATGATAACGAAAAATGTATAATATTGAGTGAGAAAATATTTACCAAAATAATATCGCGTCACAAATAATCAATTTTGCATCAACCTCAGAATATCGGAAGTGATTTGTACGGACCAGAGAATTCTTCGACAGAATGATCATCCGTTGCTTGTAAGCGTCGTAGCTGCTAGAGGTGTTGGCGAGCTGTTGAAACCGCTGCGAGTCGGAAGTGAGGTCGCAAGTGAGGTCGTCCGCCGTCGAACCACGGAACCTCCGAGAGGGACTCGGAGACAAAAATTCGCGGTTCTCGGAACATCGCTCGGACTCGAGGGCGGCGTAGGTCGACCGACGAATGGGCGTGGCTACCGACGACGAGGAGGAGGTCGGAGATCGCCGTACGGACACGCGCATCGCGTCCGACTTGTGGTCGCGGGTCCACAGGGTCGGAGGGCGGACGTTGCACAAAGAGCCGATGCGACGGACGGGGCGCGAACGAATCTCCCCCGCGGCGGCGGCGGGGGCGCCACCGGCGACTGTAGTGGCGCTGCGTTTAAGTCGGGTGTCGGACGCGCCCGCCACCCGAGGCAATTGCTTGTAGTTCTTGAATATGGAGTCGGCGGCGGAGGAGGTGGAGGTGGATTTGGCGGCGGCAGATGACGTCGACTGACCTCCGGTAACCTTGTAGCGCTGTATCAGGGGCACGTTCGCGAACTGGGAGTATATCGCAGGCGTAGCTTCGACAGGTGCGATTTTGTCCTCGGCGCAGTTCGATTCCTCGTCGTCGGATTGATCTTTAGCCCACTTCTCGGGTAACTGCGCATTACGGGACGATCGTATAATATTAATTGATAATATAATGTTGTTTTATAAAAATTATCACACACATTTGTATAACTAAAATGTATAAACTAATTAAATAAATATTAAACATTATAATAAATTCTCGTGATATTATTTCTAAATAAGTTCTTAAGGTTTTCTAAGATAAAGGATAAAACAATAAGATTAAAATTAATAGTAAATACATTATTTATAAATTAAGAAATAATATTATATTAACATCAAAATCATTAGTTAATATCTTATTTTTCACTATTTTCATATTATAATTATATTTATTATTCACATATAATTAATAATATATTAACAAGAAGATTTAGCTATGAAAGGAATTATATAAAAGGAAGTAGAAATTTATATGAATTTACTAACATAACTTGCAATCCATTTAGGAGTTAATGATGACATAAATTCCTTTGAAAATATCTGAAATGATAGTTGATCCATTCATTAATTAACCAATGAAATAAGGATAATATTTTAATGTTATATTTTAATCTTTTTAATGTTATATTATTATAACCCATGATATGGAATTAAGCTATATCACTAATTGTAGTAAACATCATTATATATATCACTAATTTAGTAAACATCATTATATATGATTGATTACATTATATGTTATACATTACACACTCTTTGTTATTTAATCGTTTTTTGTATATCACGTGATGTCAACAAGGAAGTATGTTGACAGTTATAGATTTTCCATATTATTGATTTGACAGTATATAATTTATATAGCTATTAATTACTTGCTAATAGCTATTATTACTATTGATAATTACATTTATCATTAACTATCATTTATCATTTATTCTTAACATTACATGCCGTGAAGAGTCTAAAGTGACACACTTTACATTAAAGTATCTCAAGTTATTTTTATTTATTCGAGTCTCTCATATTGCCATCGTCCCAACCCGCGGAGATTGCTACCCGTAAGGCCAACAGCCAAACACTTGTTCTGTGCTCGCCAACGTGCCCCGGCCTCGCAATCTATATATTACATTAATACGACAACAAATATGCACATTTAAAAAACTGTAGTCATTTTTTTGTTTTATCTTTTTTATCATTTACTCTTATTTAATGTTACATATTCTTGTAGTTATTAACTGAAATTATATTTTAAGATTGTTTTTACATTGGTTACCTTTGGGTTATTATTTCATGTATCCCTAATTACATTAGAATAAACGCAGTAAATTCTAACAATACTAATAATATTAATGAATACTTAATACCTTTGTAGATTTCTTTTTTGAATCCTTCTTTTTCACCTTTAGAATTGATTCACTCTTACTAACTTTTTTATCTTTCATTTCAATCGTTTCGTAATCACTAAAAAAAGAATATTTTATAAATAAAGATTAATATATAGCATTTTTCATATAATATAAATGCTAGTAAAATTAAAGTTAAATTAAAATTATTAACTTGCCTTCTTGTAATAAAATAATCCAAAATTTATGTTTATTTATTTTCAAAAATAAGACAACAAAATCAATACACAATATTCATAGATTTGAAAGTATTTTCAAGAAAAGGTCATAATAAACTTCAATACCTTAGATAATAATAAAATACTTTAATTATTTCCTGAATAATAAATAGAAAATATAATAAAATGTTATTCTACTACAGTTTAATTTGTTTCATATTTAGAAAGTATACTATTTTAATCCTTAATAAACATTACTTCAGATAATTCTGTTCAATGTTTATAATATTCCTATATCCAAAGAAAATAGAACAGTAAAGTATCGGATAACTATAGCATATATTTTATTTGTAATATATTGTACATGTTTCAAAAATATTTTATAATAATGATGTAATATCAAGGATATCTATGTATAATTTTAATAAATGGTATATATGTGAAAAAGTATGCTAAATAGCAAATAATCAGAAAAGTTTGTGCATAAGAATACATATTAAATTATATATAAATAATATATAAAAGATTATTTAATGATTAACTGTATTTTTCATAATTTAAAGAAACCATCAAATAAATGATTATAATTCTTATCATAAAATAATACAACAGTGATATTATTTTTCGATATATCACAATATAACAACTACCAATTAATTAATATATCATAAATAGTGTCTAGTGTCAGTTTACTCAAGCTATTAGATCTACTGTTGATATTGATTTTGAATATGCATGTTGTTATTATTATTAATTGGCAACTAAATTAATTACGAAATATTCTATATATATTCAATATTATATTGTTAAGACATTATTCTCACTTAAATTATATATACATGTATTAATCATATTTATAATTATTATAATAATATTATAAAATTAGTCTGATATATCACAATAAAAAATATAATAAAACATTATTTGAAACATATTTGGAATATTTATATAAATTATTGATACATTTTAAATAATGAATATATAGAGTACTACTATGTTACACTTATTAGTATTTTAAGTTCGACCTAATTACTGATATAAATATATAAAACAAGAAATTAATATTATAATTCATATTGAATTTAAATAACAAATTCAGCAATATATTATTAACTAATTTAACATATATCAAAATATAAAGAAAATAAAAAGTCTTATTTAAATGATTAATACTTGAGCCTATTACAGTATATATCGTTTACTCGTAGTTACGACCCTTTACTTTAGGACCATGTCCAAAAACTATAAGGCGAAAATATATTTTCGTTATAGTAAATTGTGATTCTTTTAAAATTTAAAATTTAAGAAATATACTATTTAAATAAAATTACTATATATATTAGTGAAATAGTTAAAATAATATATCAAATAATTATCACGACATTAAATAATTGTAATTTTAATATTATGTTACTAACAATTATATCGGAATAATACTGGAATTAATATAATAATTTAAAAGTATACAGAACTTAGTGAATGAAAGGAAATAATAGTATTTATAATAATTTTTATTTCCACAAACATTTATAAATACTACTTTGTTCATTGAAAACAAACATAGAACGTGTAATATAAACATTAAGCCTTTACTTCCCGCGGATTTTTGTATTTATTATAAATTTATACTATTACTCACATAACATACTTTTACAGTATCAAATAATAATAATCGATAATTATAAGTTATCATATTTTTAAAGAGAATTTAATTATCTTTTTAATGAAATTCATATTAATGATGTATAGTTAATTATTAATTAATTATTATTGATTAAATAAAATTATTTACAAAATAATATATATATTTTATACTGAATAACATAACTAATGTATATAATATTAATACATTAACTAAGTATACTTTTTTTAATACCATTATATAGGTAATATAATAGCCTAACTTTTATATATAGATTGTATTTGAAAATAATTGTTATTAAAAAAGTTATGATAATTTATATTTTGGAAATTATCCAAATTATTTTTAAATTATTAGAATAATTAATACTATTAAAACCGGAATTCATATTATTGAATATTTATATTCATAAATAATATTTCTTTATATTTATTAAAAATTAATATAAATTCAATGTAAAATCATATTATATATTAAAAAAAATCATACTTATATGTAATTTTTTTTTTAAATTTAAGGTATATTTTAAAAATAATTAATGATTATTGATTATTTAATTCCTTATGTTTTCTTATTGAAATTGTAAATAAACAAATTTAAAATACAATGCATATTTTTAGATATTTTAAAATTAAATATTTTAATTACAATATTTAATTATAATAAGCATTATGAACATTTTCGAAATCCAAATAAATATTTTTACTGATACCTGTGTTTTTTTGTAATAGCTAAATAAATAAAATATAAAGCTATTTGTGTTTTTATACATTATAATAGATAAATAAATTATCTGTTAATATGTGTTTATAATTTAATATTCGGATAAGTATTTATTGAGTTATAAGCATTTTAAAATGAGTATTTCAACATCGACCGTTGGGAGGTAAAGGGTTAACTAACTAATTATTTATTGTATTCTATTATATAATAGGTTTTATAATTATATGTATATAAATATACATACACATTATATGTATATACATATTTGTAACAGTAATATTAAGTAATTTATAGCAGCATTATAGTCATTTATTTAGTAAATATGAATAAAATAATATGAATATTATATAATTGTGATACATAGTGTATACGTATTAACCCCTTTTAACATTTTCCATTTTAAGTAACTAGATATGATAGATGTTAATTTGATTATAAAAAAATAAAGGCATAGTATTTGTTATTCAAGTTTTTTTTTCAATAAACCATTGTTAATTATAAATTATTATTTAATTATAATTATGTAATTTATTATTTGTAAGTGATAATAACTATTATGTATAACTTTTTTTGTATTTATAATAATAAATGATACAATATCAAATATAAACATAATATATATATATATATATATATTAATACGTGCGTATGTTATTTAAATAAAGTATACTAATTAGTATACTATAGTAATAATCCTATAGGATTGTCTGAATGTATTTTCTATATTTTTAAAAATTGTGTTTGACTTATTAGGGGTTATATATTATGGTGCTTTGTATACAATAAATATTACTATAATATATAACCCATAATAAGTTTACACATTTTAAAAAAATATATAAAATACGTTCCGACAACTCTAAAGGTTAGATCATTATATATATATATATATATATATATATATATTTATATATATATATATATATATATATATATCTCTAGAATATTCTATAAACACGTGTAATATTCAAAGTAGGATTATTATTCATAATAATTATTTCATTATGTGTTACTAAACATATCATGTCACAGGTACAAATCAAACCTATACAATTTATTTCCATATTATTGTATTACGTCATATTTATTGTGAATGTGACGTAATACAATAATATGGAATTACAAATACGTAATGTGTTTTAAAAAGCGTACATTCTCATACTAAATAGTTTATTAATAACCTAATACCTACGCCATTTAATAATAACAAATCTATACCTAATGCATTGCGCTACAACCTACACAATTTTGATATATACGCAGACTATATTGATGATAGGAGATAACATAATATAAAAGATGAAATAACTATTTACAATTCGCATGTAAAGATATATTTTTTAATTTATAAGATCTAATTAATATGTAAATTGGTCTTTCTTTGTGGGTAAAGTATTTCCAAATATCTTATAATGCAATTAATGCTATAATTATGATGTTACTTTATTGATGAATGTATTATGTAACTATTAGCCAACTATTTTCTTGTGTGCTATCATTAGTTAAGTGTTATAATTTAAATTTCCTTTACTAATTCGAATCTACTGAATATATATTTCACAATTTCTTACGATGGTGAAATTGATTCGATTTAAACATTCTAAATATGTCCTAAGTACAATTATTTAAAATCTTATATCTGGATATTCGGGCATCCACATAAATAAGAATGTGTAGATATATGTAGCATTACGGATATGCCTAGCTTCATCCTACAAATGCCTAGCCTTAGCCATATTTATATATAGGTAGTGTATGTATACATGTAGGTATATATATATATACGTATACATATATATAATAAATTAACATTCTAGAATATAGACTTAATGACGTTATATCAGATACATATGCGTGTACCATAAATATATATTTCGTGATATTATATAACGCAATCAGTAATACTACTATTGTAAAGCAGCACCCGCCAAATCTACGTGACTCACATAATTAATAAAGAATTTTCTGCATCGCTGGTGACGATTGGTTTGTAATCAAGATTACAAAGTATACTTTACCGTTATAATCGAACAATGAATTAGTACTCAACGACTGCGAAATGGCCAAAACGTACAATAGTTACAATAGCTAGATATATCGAAGATCATGATCTATGTATATAAGGCCTAAGGCATATGCTGGTCAGTGGGCAGTGGTCAAGTATATGATTAACGATGTTAGATAGCCGCTATCGGGATTCGTGCGAGCTCACGCATTGTCTCACTGGTCAATCTCGTTGATGTCGTCAGGGATCAATTGACCGGGGTTATGTAACCTTGAATCCTTCGCGATAGGTATACGTGCAATATATATATATATATGCGAACTATTATTTCTAAGTGAGTATAGTTAAATATAACATGAATATAATATATACCTGGCTAGATATCTGTATAGAAATATAATCATAGTCTAATAACTAACTATATGTACTGTAGTCCACTATATATTGTCGTAACTATATTTCAACACTAGTCAAGCAAGTTTATATATATATATATATTCGATTATAGAATATTAATGTAGACGTTCCTAAGTTTAATATGGAGTTGTAGTTAATATGCTGGTTGTTAAGATGTAAATATTAAATCAAGCTATATGACATTCTTGAAAATAATTTGTAATGGTTTGCTTTTTTCAATACTATATGTTACAGCTGACTTTGGTATATGACTTCGAATTCTGAGGTATATATTTATATATTCTAAATATCTCATGTATATAATATACATGAGATATTTAGATATATATACTTCGAATTCTGAGGTATATATTTATATATTCTAAATTTCTCATGTAATTAAAATACAAATTCAAAACTGTTTACATTCTTGTATTACATCATCTCAAATATACAAAATAACTAATCCACGTGGATCTCAAAAGTTCTTATAAAATAAAATAAATAATATCAGTAATAATTGTATTCATTGTATTAATAATAATAATGTAAGGGCGTACTTATTATATATATAATAATAATGAATGATTCATTACGATTTAATAATTGGGATGTAATAATTGGGTATATTTGGAACTTATATAATGCAGTATTTGAAATACAATCAAGAATATTCCTGTTCCACTTTACATCGGATTTGTATTAATCACAATCTTACAACTGAGTTGCGAAAATGAACTTATATAAGCTAATTTTAGAACTATATAGTTCTACATAAATGACGATACATCATCATATAAAGGCATACGTACCCATATAGGTTTGACAGGCTGGTCATCGGGTCGAGATTAATTAACAAAACCTCATAAAGTGATTACACGTTCACGCGAAAACACTTGTCGGCTGCCCTCGTTTGCAAGTCGCACGACGAAGACATCGGTCCGACGGCATATAATTAAGTGGTGTCCAGTGACCAGGTGACCGTTGTTAGGATGACCACGGGTTGACCAGTCGGGTCGAGACGAGGCGTACGCCTGTAGCCGGGGCGTTCGGAACGAACACCGGATGCCGCGCACTATATCGCATTCGTAGACGGGACATTGAGATGAGTATAACGGTGCCTTACATCCAGGTAATGACCACTCTCGCCTATCGTCTTATTAAACTCGATACTAGGAAATGATCTCTTTTCGCGTTTCGGGATTATGGTGTTGACGTAGAATTTAATTACATATAATTGTACCGGTCTGTGTAATTTATGAATTATGCATGGTTCACTTGAATTCTCTCTGTAAGATAATATGCATTATTACACATATTTACAAACCATGCAATATTATAGTTGACTTTTTAATGTGGCTTTTTTAAAAACATAACTAGAATTTTTTTTATTTAGATCTCAGATTAATATACATATATATATATATATAGTGATATTTTTCGGATAGAATATTTATATATAATTGAATGTTAACAGGTATTTCTAACTATATACTATAATATATCAATATAGTTATTTAGCTATTTAAATACGACCATATATATACTTATGCATTATATATATATATATATATATATGTATATATATATATATATATATATATATATATATATATATATATATATATGTATATATGTATGTATTCCTATAAATATCTAATCCATTGGCCTGAAGGAGTTTTGTGCTCACATCTAAGTTTATCTTTTAAATCGCCAAATTTCACGACGCACGCCATTCGCATACTTAAAGCAACCGCCCGTTATCCCATTCCGTGATAAACGGATACAAAAGGGGAATTCTCATATTTCCAGATTCAATGAGGATTGACTAACTATTTGAACGATACGCAATTTAAAACTGTTGAAGTGACTCCAGTGAATGAATCCAACGCTTTACAAATTTGCACTTAACAGTTACAAGTAAACATGACCGCACACTCTATACTGAACACACTCGCCCCTAACCTCTTCAACTCCACGACCGAGGCGTTCTTCCAGGGCAACAGAATAATTCGCGACAACCTGTATTCGGTCGAAAGAAACGGAACTATCTTCGTGCCGAGATTCGCGTTTCCCGACCCACTGTCGCCCGTGCAGTTGGTACAAAGGGCCGTTTCTTTACTCGGATTCGTCGGCAACTTAATCGCCATGGCGGTCGTATTGAGAGGTCGTTCCATACGCAAGAACGCCTCGTACGTACTGCTGTTCAACCAGAGCTTGACCGACTTCCTGTCGTGCTTCTACGTGCTGGTATGGCCGTTGGCTCAGCACCTCAGCGGCGCCGGTAAATCCGGTAAGAACGGACCCGTGGACTACGCGGTTTGCGTGATGATAAACTCCCAGGCTCTACTCAAGATCAACGCCGTTGTGTCCACCTTCAACCTCACGATGTTGGCCGTCGAGCGAATGCTGTGCATCCTGTTCCCGATATTCCACCGAGTTCACGCAACCGATTTCAAACAACGGTTGGCAGCTCTGCTCGTCTGGCCCGCGGTGTTCTGCGCCGTTATTCCTTTCGTCATAGCTGATAACGGAATCGACGCTTCCGGTAGGTGTAGGTTCAACGATCGTATATCGGGTAAATTGTGGTTCGATATATCGTATGAGATATTGGTACTATACTTTCCTCTATTAGTCATCGTCGTCTGCTACTCGATGATCGTGTATAGTTTGCAAATGTCTCAGTCGGCTGTCAAAAAGCGTCTGCTGAACGTTCTGAAAACCCTAGTCACCGTAGTGGTAGTGTACGTGCTGTGCTCGTCGTTGCGGAGCATTCTGGCGATGATGTCGGCGTTAGGGGTGGATTTGGGACTGCGCAGAATGTCTTTGTTTACGATCGCCTACTCGATGAAGATAGTGAGTTTCGTCATCAATCCATTTATATACACGCTACAGTATGCGGATTACCGGACGGAGCTACGAAAGCTCTTCGGCTTTAAGAATAACAAAATCAATAATTCGGGTACACACGGTACGAGTAGCACCGCCTAAACAAAGTTAGTATTGCGCATAAGAAATAAATATTACCTATAATATAGTATCTATAATTGTTATTATTGTTATTATAATTTTAGATTATTACTATTACATTTATTTTAAAATTTTAGTAGTAGTAGTAGTAGTAGTAGTAGTAGTAGTAGTAGTAGTAGTAGTAGTAGTAGTAGTAGTAGTAGTAATGGCAGCAATATCAGTAGCAGTAGCAGTAGCAGTAGCAGTAGTAGAAGTAGTAGTAGCAGTAGTAGCAGTAGCAGTAGCAGTAGCAGTAGCAGTAGCAGTAGCAGTAGCAGTAGCAGTAGCAGTAGTAGAAGTAGTAGCAGTAGTAGCAGTAGCAGTAGCAGTAGCAGTAGCAGTAGCAGTAGCAGTAGCAGTAGCAGTAGCAGTAGCAGTAGTAGTAGCAGTAGCAGTAGCAGTAGCAGTAGCAGTAGCAGTAGCAGTAGTAGAAGTAGTAGTAGCAGTAGTAGCAGTAGCAGTAGCAGTAGCAGTAGCAGTAGCAGTAGCCACAGTAGCCACAGTAGCAGTAGCAGTAGCCACAGTAGCCACAGTAGTAGTAGCAGTAGCAGTAGCAGTAGCAGTAGCAGTAGCAGTAGCAGTAGCAGTAGCAGTAGCAGATGCAGCAGCAGCAGCAGTAGCAGCAGCAGCAGCAGCAGTAGCAGTTGTAGTAGCAGTAGCAGTAGCAGTAGCAGTAGCAGTAGCAGTAGCAGTAGCAGTAGCAGTAGCAGTAGCAGTAGCAGTAGCAGTAGTAGTAGTAGTAGTAGTAGTAGTAGTAGTAGTAGTAGTAGTAGTAGTAGTAGTAGTAGTAGTAGTAGTATTAATGGCAGCAATATCAGTAGCAGTAGCAGTAGCAGTAGCAGTAGTAGAAGTAGTAGTAGCAGTAGTAGCAGTAGCAGTAGCAGTAGCAGTAGCAGTAGCAGTAGCAGTAGCAGTAGTAGAAGTAGTAGCAGTGGCAGTAGCAGTAGCAGTATCAGTAGTAGAAGTAGTAGTAGCAGTAGCAGTAGCAGTAGCAGCAGCAGCAGCCGCAGCAGCAGCAGCAGCAGCAGCAGCAGCAGCAGCAGCAGCAGCAGCAGCAGCAGCAGCAGTAGCAGTAGCAGTTGCAGTAGCAGTAGCAGTTGCAGTAGCAGTAGCAGTAGCAGTAGTAGTAGTAGTAGTAGTAGTAGTAGTAGTAGTAGTAGTAGTAGTAGTAGTAGTAGTAGTAGTTGTACTAGTAGTATTATTTAGTAGAAATAATATTATTTTTATATCTAACTTAGATATACTTATAATTCTTATTAAAAGGTAAGGAGCAATTAGAATTTATTATAAAAAATAATAACATGTGTGTTACATTACATAATTGTTATCCATTTTCTTATGCAGTTAGATTCAAGATAGAAAACAATATAATTTCATCGAGGCTTCTAAATTAAATCACTTTTAATCAATTTACATAATGTAATCACTTTTACATAATTATTGGAAGGGAAAAGTTAAAATCTAATTTATATTATATGATCATATTTGTATTATAATTGTGATATACTCATTGTATTATAATGATTACTTATATATATATATATATATATATATATATATATATATATATATATATATATTATACTATATATGTATACATTTGTTTATCTATTTTATATATATTTGTTACTTAATATATTATGAATTGTTCTTTTCGACGAGGTTTATTTCCTCTATATCTACATATATCCTATGTAATTAATGGTATTGTAATATGTATGAGGTATTATTATTTAAATTATACAATATTATGTTTATAAATATAAATATATATATTATAGTATTATTACTAGTAGATAAAATAATAATTATTATAAATTGTTCATATACCAACAAGTATTATTTAAAATGTATAAGTTTAAATATCTATTTGTGTATAATATTTGTAATAATATATTATTTATAATATAAAATTATTATACTCATCTAAACTTTTATTATTATCAAATAATACAAATAATAATAAGATATGTTCATTCATAACATATATATATATATATATATATATATATATATATATATATATATATATATAAAGTAATGTAAATCATAAATATTCGCGTTTTTATTTTCTAATATAGTATAAATATAAATAGTATAGAGTACTATCAATATTTACTCTAGTCAATCACAATATCTTAATTGAACTTCACATGCGAATTCCGAAAATAATCAATACAAAACTCTTTATTATTATTTTTATCGGAAATATTTATTATTTTTATATGGCACACGTTCGACGCACGTCGTTCGTTCTGTGATAATATTGCAGACGTGGATAAATAACGATAATAAAGTGGGCATCTTACAGAGCTGGCTTGAAGGTGATTATAGTTGATGGAGGTAGTTATGTCTACGTTCATGTCTAGGTACTTCAGGTACGAGTAGCGTTACAACATATTGAGGATATTGGTAATATATAGGTTACGTGGACTGACTTAGACAGGTGATAGGTAACTCGTTAATTGATAGGCATCCTATTATCCTATCTAACCCAACAATACGGTTCTAAGGTCATCTTAATAGTATTTTATTATAACAGTATGTTATATAATGTTGCAGGTATAACAGGTTTAATGAAAAATGAATTTTCTTTATATCATATAATTTAAATTTTGATAAACGGATTAGATTATTTATTAAAATCATTCAGGGGTGTGTTATTGTCAATTGAGACAACTGCATTATTGATATAATACACAGAAATAATTGAATTAACAATTTGTATGTACTGTCCTAGTAATGAAAAACAATAAGAAGATCAAACACATATATATATATATATATATATATTGTGTTTAGGAATGGTTAATGTACGATGAATGTAAGAGGTCAATGTAAGATGTCAATAATAAGGCAATTCATTTTAACCAGTAATACAAATCTCAGTTAGACATTTATTTACTAAGATGGTATGTTTTGTTAGTGGTGGAAGATGTATGCATATATATGTGGATATAATCGGAATAAATGCTATATTACAATTTTGTAAATTTAACCAGAATACAAAGAAAACAAGAATAATATAAAGATTAAGAGATCATTCAAAGAGCCGGGGTCATGGGGGGTCACAAAGATAAAATGTTGTTGTGACGAACTATAGAGTTCTATATTGAGAGTAAAAGGAAAGTTATTAAAATAAGATGTAAACAATTTTAGATAACTTATTGATAATAACATATAGTCGAGAGTGTCAAAATTATAACGTGTATCAATTACATAAGAACTGTGCGATTAAAAGATAGTAGATATACAATCTATAGCAGATTCACTGAAAACTGTTATAGTTTGGGAAGTGAAAGATTCGTGAATGAAATGTAAACACGGGGAATGCGCTATGAAGGTAAGTTACAAAATGCTGACGGTCAGATAATCATCTCCTGAACAAGTGTTAATTACTCGAACAAAGACAAGTAATATGGAATATTGTGGAACTATAATGGTGTTAAATATAGAACCATATGATTTATAAAATGAAGACAATTTGCAAAGTTTACATTAAATATAAATATGTTATATGCATTTTATTAAAACTACCACCATGATATGTATGACAAATAATAGGAATAATATAAAGAACTCGTTGTTCATGATATTGTCACTTAACAAAACGTTATAAAGAGGAATAGTAGAGTGCTCTAAATGCCTTGGGCATAGTTATTTAGAAATAGGATTGGAATGGGATATCCTTTATATGTATATATATATATATATATATATATATATATATATATATATATATATATATATATATATATATATATATACACACACATATATATATATATAAATATATATATATATATATATATATGGGTGTATATATGTGTGTATATGTATGTATGTGTGTTCGTGTGTGCGTGTGTATATATGTGTATTTGTGTGTGTCACAATACTAACTACGTAATTTTCAATTAATAATTAATATATCATATTCTTTATTTTCAGAATTGTCATAGCCCGTTGTACGTCGTACACCGTATATTGGGGATAAACGTGTCAAATAGATTAACGGATTATAGAAATATTAATTCGGCCCGAATGCATGTAATGTGCTGGTGCTTCTTTGTTTTCAGTTATCTGTACTTGGTAATATTCTATTAATATCTTAAAACTAAGACATACCTACGAATGTATTTCTTAAAGCTATCGAATTATATATATATATATATATATATAGATATGTTTGTGCATATGTATGTATGTCTATATTAGTATACTATATACTGTTTAATGATATATGCCCACATATATGTGTATACTTATATATACACACGCATACATATACTACTTATAAATAAAGTGGATTATATACGATAACCTAACTATAGCTCCATCTATGAAATCGCATCGTGTTAATTAACTCATATTACGACACTTTCTTAATTTCTATATAATACAAATGAACGTTGGAGGTAGCAGTGAGACGATTTTCTCTCGGTATATTTAGTTTAAAAATTAATATATTTGAGTTTTATCTAACCACAGAGACTAGCATAAGGATTTCTCAATATGAAAATGATTCTGTTATCATAACAACTTCCGATAACGGATTAAGATATTCTGCGCGTATCTATAGTTCGGTACACAACTAAGGTTTTATTTTAACCGGAACATATGATCCACGCTTCTCAGATGGAAATAATTCGGGTATGGATTTACCCCATTACGATATTCCGGTGAAATCTCCGAAAACAATGAGACTGAGAGACATCCATATTTGTGTCAAACTAACATATATGTGATATACTATAGTAGGTATTCACTTCCCATTTCGCTACAGAAGTTTACAGATTTTCAACTCTTTGGCAATAACTTGTGATTTTGAAAAGTCATTTTTGAATTTTCGTATGATCTAGCTACATGTCGATTATCAAAGACTTTCGCAATTAATAAGATAATTCAACACGAATGTTTACTTGTAGATTACATCAACGCTTGATAAATCCAAAAAGTAATTCTTGCCCGCGAAAGAAAGTGTTGAGGAATATGCATTATTAAGTTGTGTCAGGAATGAATAATTATTAAATTATGATTCAATTCAAAAAATATATAATATACTCGACATTTCTAGAAGTAAACAAAGTAATGTACGTATAATATTATGTAATTAGATTACATGATAATGAGGATCTACGATTATTATTATAAGAAGGTTATTATAATACAGGGATATTATAATATATGTAGTGGATAAATATAATTGTATCGGTGTAGCTTTTTGTATTTAAATATAAAGAAATAACACTTATTACCTGATAATCAGGTCTTATTATCCTCATCAAAATTTTATTATTTGAGTTTAATATCAAATTCAAGTTATTACTTTTACAGGTGGAGTTGATGGTATGCTAATAATAATGGTTGGTGATATGCTAGTTGATGGTATGCTATAAATAAATAATTTATCAAATAATTAATGGTAACTATATCAGCAAAACTTTTTTTTTTATATTTTGAGTAATATGATAAATGAGTTTGTAAAATATTAATTACTAATATAATTATTAAATCAAATAAAAATTATTTAAAAATAAAATTGAATTTATTTTATTATCCTTGAATTATCTTTCCACGAGGATCTAACAAATATTTATTATTTATGTAAAAAATATTCCAATAAAATAAGTATTGAATTGTAATCATAAAAATCATAAATTTGGATCAGGTATTATGCAATATTAGTAAGTTTATAAGTTATTAATCTTGTGTATTAAATTTTATTAGTGTCTATTTAAAAATATAATACTTACATTGAATTGAATTTTTAATTTCCCAATATCATAATTAATGTATACTAATTGGTTTATAAATATTTTAGATTATGTCATATATAATCCATCATATATATTATTTCCCTTATAAAAACGATTATCATATATGATTTATTCAATATCTATATTTAAAACCATAATAAAAAAATGCAGACTTAAAAATAATTTAAATACATTTTTTAGCATTGGTAGATATGCTGTGAACTGTTGTCGTGTCCCAGAATCATAGATTTCTATCACCTATATTATCACCTATACCGATTAACATACATTCTTATATGGATGCCGTATATGTCAAATAGTTAATAAATAAACAAGCCAATCAAAAATATAAATATTGAATTTTTAAATTATAAATAAATATATAAAGATAATAAATTTGAATTTTATATATAATTATATATAATTTAAATTGAATACATAATCTATTTAAAATGTATGTACACACATTTAAATACTACTTTTGTAGATTTACTACCATTAAATTCTTAAATATATTCTCAGTATATTGAGAATAGATGTGTGATGTCGTTCTCGGACGTAGATAATTGTAGATAATTGAAGTACTTATTACTAATAAGTTTTATTTATATAAATTATCTAGTCATGGCAAGATATGTTATGCATATTATAGCATAGGTAGTGTATCATAGTAATATGGTAAATTAAGCAAGCCCGTTTTTACTTTTGGCATAAGTAAAATAAATAAAAGATAGTTCAGGACGGAGATTATAAACCGATATAAATACAATATGTGCTTTTTTGTTATTTTATTAGAGAATATTTCATTACCTAACAAATATTTGATCTCTTTTAATATCATATTTAATCTCTTTTATTATCATATTGGTAATTATAGTATTCTGATTATTGAAATATATTTATAAATTTAAATCTGTGTAACCACTCCATGCTTTATATGCCAGATATTTATTAATACGCCCACATTTAAGAATTTGAAAATTTTATTTTTTAATACCATAGAAAAAATATATGATAGCATAAGATAGGTGCTATTATTACTAATCATTAAGCTATATTCAGTAATTAAGCTATATTAATATAAAAATTCTTTTAGATATGTTTGTAAAGATTATAGAATATGTCACGGGAAGGTTCCATTCTGGCAGAGGGTGTCATGAGCAAAATGGGTTGCTGAGCAAAGTGGATCGTTTCACGTAACATAATCTGATTTCATTGTATACATTTATAAATAAATTATTTAAAAATGCTAAACCACAATTAAACAACTAGTAATAATACTGATAAATAAGATATTCTATAATTTATTTTTTTTGTAATATTTAATAAATCTGATGTTATATAAATAAAATGTGGGCGTGCCAATACGAGTTATAGGCGTATCTAGCTCGAAATTCAAATATTTATAGTAATATATATCAACTTTAAAAATGAATAATTATAATATATTAAATGAGATTTACTATTTTTTAAAAAATAGTTCATTCTCTGAAAATACTCCGTATCGAATCAAATTCAACATTAGAAGAATTTTACAGAGATCGGAAAATGAAATGTATTTTATTAAAAATGATGGTTACTTTGAGAATATATTATATAATGATTGATTTATAAGAATAACTATGATTATATAATAAGTATAGTTAATTTATTAAATATTTAACTACTAATTCATTAATGATATCTTAAAAATATCGATATTTATATTTTATTCAATTTAAAAAAACTAGCTAAGTATAATTTTAAGTTGTTTAGAACATCTGCATTTAGTTTGAACTATCTGATACGTCTTCATAATCATTATGTAAACCATATTTCGGCAATACGTTTAGTAAATTGTCAGTCATTTATATTTTTTCATTAGTATCATTATCCATTCAATACATATAATAGTTATAATTCATATAATTTTTCTCAATTAATAATTTAATCTCAAATAATTATACTAGTATTGATGAAGGACAGAATGGGGAAGAGAAAATTGTAGTAAGGAATATGTTATATTAATAAAGTTCTCATAATTCTAATTCATAATTTCTAGGCTCTATTTACAAACTTTATTTTCAAAGAAATTTTATATATTTTATGAAAATTTTTATTTTCAACAAGATAGCTACAATTGCGGTGCTTATGCTTGCATGGTTAATGATATGACTTAAATATTTAGATTTTAATTCATACTATATTAATAATCATAATGTATAAAAAGTACTAATATTAATATATTACATGTACAGGCGGCAACAGAAATATTAAATATCGAAGAAAAGATTAATATTAACTCAATGAGAATTAATATATTTAATAAATTGACAATATAAAATTCGGCCTGTCTGTTTTATATAAAACATATTCTATTGGTAGTATTTATGAATATATTATATTTCAAAGTGAATTTAATATTTAAAATAAAGATATTAAAGATTAAATAAAAGTTATTATAAGTACATAAAAAATTATCAAAATTTATTATTTTACAAAATAAATCATGTTTGTAAAATACATGAACAAGAATAAGACCAAAGCAACGAAGCGTGATAGATCCGAGTATTGATTACGAGTTTACTGAGTAAATCGCAGCATATACTGCTAAGAATGAACCTAATGCACGCAATTTCACGCAATCATGTATATTTCGATGAAATATTATAATAGTAAATTACAGATGTGTATTCCAAATAACGTATTTTATATTATGAAAACATACTATGTAATCATAAGGTTATTTGTATAATGAAACGGATAATCTAATATTATTGATAAGATATGATATTTAAACAGTTATTAATTATTATAATTTTTAAATTATAATGTTTATCTATTATGATTGACATGTTGACATTTATCTGATTGACATCTAGAACATCTGATAAATGAATTTATTTTATTCGGAGTAATGGATAATATACATAATGATGTATTTTTTTTAAAGTAAGATTAAGCATCCACAAATGTATGCATTTTTATATAACCTTATGATACATATATAAAGCAATATATTTTATTTATATGATTATTTTTAATTTATTTAACAGTATACGATAATATAAAATACCTTATTTTCAATGCTATAACCCACTTTGCTCAGCAACCCATTTTGCTCATGACAGGGGACATTTTGGGACACGACACTGTGCTGATTTATTACATATAATATATTTAATGTGTAATTTTAATGTCTTTTTGGTACATATGTGATTCATAGGTAATTAATTTTATAAATATTAAATTGATCTCGATATAGATTTTATTTGTATACACAGATATTTTCAAATATATTGTTGATTTAAATTGTATAGACGTTGAATTGATCTCAATATAGCTTTTATTTATTACACACAGTTATTTCCATATATATCTACATATTTTAATATTGTACAAAATAAGTATTTCCCCATATATGTTCATCATTGGTTTATAGAATAATAGTAAAAATATAAATACTTGTTTACGATATTAAAATGTTTCATATCATCTTATATAAGATTGCATATGTAATATATAGAGTTATGACCAAGTCCTACAAATTACAGGCACCCGTCACGATATTAGCAGATCTGTTGGATGATTTAAATATCTCACATATTTTCTCAAACATAATTTTATTTTATATTTACATCAGTATATATTTGTATATAGCATATCATAATAGTAGTATTCATAATTTATAATAAAATTTAAATATTTATATTTAAAATAAACTACATATGAATAATCAAAACATTATCTTAATTCGGTAATATTTGCCAATAGTATCAAAATATAATATTAAAATATTTTCTTTATTATTTACACTTCGGGTTATATAAATGATAAGTTTTCACATATAAATCACTTAATTTAATAACTAAGGATATATATTAAGAAATTGTATATATATATATATATTAGTTGTATCGTATATATTACATAAAGATGATAAGAACCATTTTAATATTTTGTAACAAATTTAATAACAAATATTTCCCATTTCCCTAATATTATTTTTCTATTTAACATCAATGTTGAAAAATAAAATAAAATGGGTATTATGCTTATTTGTTACACTATTATTAACATTTGTCATGCTATCAATTTGGATATATCTGTGTGTAATAAAATAGCTATATTGAGATCAATTCAACACCTATAAGAGTCTATCAACATTAGAACTAGAGGATATATTCGAATATGCCATGAGCAATGCAGATATATTAAAAACAGAATTCAGGCATTGGAAGATAGCGAGGTTACTATATATAGAAATAAAGTAGTATAAAATTTAAAAAAATATAATTTAAAAAATTAATCTTTATTATTTTATTAAATAATATATCCCGAATATATATAAAAACATATTATATTATATATATTATGTATGTTGAACATTACATTCGATTTAATATACTTGATATACTAAATTATTTATATAATATTAGTTTATAATAATATAAACATATATATAGGTAAATATTGTTTTAAAATTAAGTAAGTAATATGACATTCTTACATAACTAAAATAATATAATTAATACAATCTTAATTTAATATTTTATAAATGATAAATAAATTATAATATGATTTTAATATTTGTGATCATATATCTGTAAAATTATATTTTGTACACTAAATATTAGATAATAATTAACATATGATTCATTTTGTATATTTTATTAAATTTAAAGTTCCTCAAATGCATTATACGGAGAAGATGCGATAGTAAAAGTTTGTGTTCATTTTGAACAAAATAAGTGTACGGTTCTCGCTTCTATTGTTCCGGAACATCGGGTCAATGATAAATTATATGAAGTTAGTTATAATAGTTATAATAATCAGTATACAATATTTAAAAATATATATAATCATCTAATAAAATTGAAAATATCATAGAAAATCATATTTTATTGTTCTCCATTATTTATCTCTTAGCTAGTCCTCGTACTTGCAAACCCTCCGGAGCAACGCATACAAAAGGCTGAATATGTAAGTTGCCTTGCCAGTGCAGGAACATGTAAACATATAATTGCATTTCTGTTCTGGATGAACCGGCGTAATAATGACAAATTCGTAACGGAGGTAACATGTTACTGGAAAAAGGTTTGTATTTTTTATCGTAATCATATTCATACACGAGTCAAATTATCTCATAAATTATTATAGATAGGCTCCTCGGTTAAAAAGAATAGGGCAAGAAAAATTTAAATCACTGTATTTACTCTATGGTAAAACCGAAAGCGATGAAAAATTAACAACATAGAAGATTTATTGTTCGATTCTATTAAACTAGATACTGTGCCATGTAAGTTTGTTACTTTTGAATACATTCTTTATTGTTTTTTTTGTAACTATTTTTAATATATAGGTTCATTAGCAAGCTATTTGATAAAAGGTGAGTACACAAATATGAAAATATACAAACTAATGGCAGAATATATCAAGGTATGTATATACGAGTTTATAAATTGATATTTATGTATATATATTGTCAATAAATAGGACGACGAATCTTCGATGAGTTTTTCATCATTTAGTGAAGATAAAATGACACCGGAACTTTGCTTAACTATTGAGTTGAATACACGCAACCAATGTAAAGATACTTTTTGGCACCAGGTACGATACGGTCGTATTACCGGTTCTACATTTCATGCTGCAGCTAACTGTCAAACTGATGGTAGCCTGGTACAGATGATATTAGGTTAGTTATTTAATAAATAAAGAAATTACTACTATCATTATAAATCTAATATGATTAATATTATTTATAGGTGCCAGATATCCTCTAAAGACCAGTTTTGCGCGGTAAAAAACTTGAACCGATAATACTTACTGTATGCAAGAATCCACTACTTGTGGAATCTATCTTAGGAAAGATTGTCCACTTTATGCTGCGTCACCGGATGGAATATGTGGTGATTTCATAATAGGAATAAAATGCCCATATAAAAAAGAACGGTAAGCACTAATGTCAAGGGTGGGTGCATTCACAAGAAAATCCTATTTCAAATGCAGCTGGAAATGCACGGTGCGGGTAAATCAAGAGAAATTTTGGTCATTGCTGATCCGGAGTTCGAAAAGAATTTCAAAATTACTTTTCTTACTGTTCTATATAATGAACAGTTAGTCAAGATGGAAATGTTGAGATGTACCGTATTTTGGTATAAATATGTATATAATAAATTAAAATAAGCAAATTGTATTTATATTTTTATTAAATTATTTTGAATATTTGATAATGATGCAGCAATTATTAGAAAATCATCGATATTAGTAAAGGCTGAACTAGGAAGTACTGAATCTGGTTTTAAAATAGAAAAATTTCTTATTCTATCAATGGATCTTTCTACATGTATCCTTAAACTAGCTATTCGTTTTGTTTTTATTACATTTTCATTGCTCATTATCTCGCCAGGTAATTTACTTGGTGGCCGTAACAGTTTTACATTAACTTTTTGTAAAATCTCTGCTAAAGATTTGAAACCTCTATCTACCATTACTGATGTATAGGGAATAAAAGTAGACAATATTCCAGATTCCAATACAATTTCCATATCACTGTAACGACCAGGATATGCCTTTGAAATATACTGAATATGGCCATTAGGTGTTACTGAGATTAAAATCTTACATGTATTACATGATTTATAATTCGAAAATGTTAATGCTCGCAAAGATGATTGGGAAGGTTTTGCTATTTCAATTTCAAAGCAATCTATTATGGCAGTTACTTCTTTAAAATTAGTAATAAATTCAAGCGGCAAATTATCAAAAATTTCTAATTTAGTAGGTTTATATAATAGTGGTGCAAGTTGTTCTGAAATGTAAACTGTGTACAAATTAATATAATTGGATACACTGGGTTGAGTGATAGCCCATTGAACAGCAATATATTTTTGAGTTATTCCTAGTCGTATATACATTAAAATTATATAAACTATATCCAGCGGTTTAACGACTCCCCTCTCCGTAACAAACGGTAGATTAATTTGAATTTTGTTTATCATTTCAAGTTTTGAATGTGGAATCCCTAAATACATCATTGGATTCTTAGTTATAAGTTTTCTTAAAACTCTACGTATTTCTTCGCTATCAGAAGAGTCTATAGTTATGTCTGAATCTATCTCTGAGTGTGATTCATGTTCTGTATCTGTATTAGCTTCATCAGATGATTCTGATTCCGTTTCTGATTCAGTTTCATAATCTTGATCTTTATTATCTTCAAATAATAACATTTATAAAATTAAATAATTATTAACATTAATTTTATGTATAATTATTATTGATAAAAAATTAAATTAAAATTACATAAATACCTGAAATAGTGGCATCAATATTTACAATTACAGATTCTGTTTCAGTAGTTTGTATACACTAGTAAAATAAAAATAGATATATTAAAAAAATAGGTTGTTATTATTTATAATATCAATTGTTAATTTTACATTAACTTATTGAATATTTTTATAGTAAATAAACTGTATTAACCTCTTCAATGCAGTCATTAAATATATTATTCTGAGTCATATCTTCAGTATTAAAAATTGATTTTGGAGTCATGGTAGATAAAACCTGGTATAAAATTTGTAAATATGTTATTATTTATAATACAACTTATTAATATTAAATATTAATATTAACTACAATAATATTACAGAAACTTATTAATTTAATTTTATATTAAATTTATTACATGGGAAGGTGAAAGTTCATTATGTTATTTTACGCTTGTAAATTGAACATGTTTTTTGAACATGTTTTATGTCAGCGTTAAAATTAAACTTTTTTTTTTCCGCAGAATATGAATTTTGACCGGTAAAACAATTAGTTTTTTTAGTGTGTTCAGTGTTTTAACCTCTTCAATGCAGTCAATGTTTATTATGTCTCTAAATATATTATTCTGAGTCATTTCCTCACCGTTACAAATAGATTCTGATATCATCCTTGATGAAACTGAATCCTGTTATATATTTTATAGATATGATATTAATTATTTTATACCTATCTAAAGCTTAAATCAATTATTTACCTCATCACTACTGTCTAAGTTTACACCATCAATAAATCTATTATTCTTTTTATCATTAAAATTCGTGGTAGGCTTCATGAAAGATGAAACTAGATCCTGTTATATATTTGATAAATTACATAATTTATTAAACATTTTAGTTCTCTAGTGATAATAAACTGTATTTACTTCTTCAGAAGAGTCAATGTTTACGACATCAATACATATATCATCATCATTCGAAATTAGTTCATTATTCTTGCAAGATGAACTTGAATCCTGAATATGTTTAATAATATAAATTTAGTTTAATGTACCATATTTGTTAATGATATTTATATGTGTACATTTCTTATAATAAAAAAGTTCATATGATATATTTTAATATACCTCCTCAATAACACATCTATTGCAATCAGAACGGCCTTGGCAAACAAACTTCCATGGAAGAACATTATTTTTCAAATATTTCTTTCTTATTTCTTGGTCAGTGCCAAGATTATCCATATATTTATTATAATTTTTCATGTCCTCGGCAGGCTTGAGTTTCATTTAATAGTATTAAAATAATGTATATTTAATAACACAGATATAAAATCTCCTAATATTAATCTCTTGTTAATTTATTATAATTTTATCTTATATGAAAATTATTAATAGTATAATATTAATGTGTGACAATTTTGTATTGTTATTATTATATTGTAATTTCTTTGTACATGAAATAGGTTATATGTTATTTATATATATATATATATATATATATATCATATTCTAATTAACGGTAATAGTATAGTAATCACGATAAAAAATATTTAAATATTGAAATTCAAAATTTTAATAAAAATTATATGTTATTGTTATTATATTATTGTTATCTTGTGAAGTTTATAATACACAATATATATTATTCAATAGTAATAGTACAAATAATACTAACACAAAAATGATCTTCACAGCAAGACAATCTTGCTTTTGAAATCTGTTTCAATTTATTTTCTTCTCTGTGCACTCTTTTATACCATTGAAAACGTATATTTTTATCCAACGGTACATTAAAAAAAAATATATTAGGGTTACTAATTGTCGTATTTTTACATTTAGGAACAAAACAATACCTATAAGAACATTTAGTGTTCATGATGTTTAGAAAAATGAAGTTAATGATTAAAAAATATAATATACATGTAAAATTCGTATTATTTATTTATAATAGCGAATAACTTTTAAACAAGATCACGTGATCAAAACTGACCAACCACAATAGAGTAGCCTTTTTTAAAAGCTATTTTTATATAACTTAGCAATTTTTAAAAATACTTCACTAGTACCTTATTATATAGTGCATTTAGTGTATCAATTAATAATTTTGACTTAAAGACTCTATTTAAATCAATAATATATAAACACAAAGACATGAAAATTGCACAAATTATTAAATTTATTTTATGTAAACAAATCAGATCAGTATACAACTTATCTAGCCAATGCCATATTTTTAAAAATAAATTTTCAATTCAAATTTGATTGATATATAATGTAATTTTCAATACTAGGTTATATTGGTCATTATGATATAATATTAGTTTATACATACTTTAAATTACTAGTAGGTTATAATTATTAGTATATATAATATACATGTTTATGTGAAATTAATTAGTAGTTTGATTATTAATAATTAGTTAATAATTACCTTATCGTATTAGTTTATTCGAAGCAAATGTACCCTACTGTAATTTCATACAATTTTGACTTTATAATAAAGTTCTTTTAAAATATATACATGATTATGGAAGACTACACAGTGAATATTCGTAAACATTAACCAGTATTATATTCAGTGATGACAAAATCGGTGAACATAGTATCTAATATCTATACATGCTTTTAATATGAATCACTATATTTAAACAAATTATAAACTTATTTATTAAAATACTATTATATTTTTTGTTTATATATATTTATTTTGTTATGAAATAAATTATTCTTATATAATACTATATCACATATAGTTCATTTCATATTTTAATTAATACACTATAATAGTGTTCAGGTTATTTTATCTCGAATACACGATATGTATGCATTCTGATATTCTAACTGATATTGTTATATTTTAATCATATTTTATATTGTAATATCATTTACATATAACATTTAATTCTATAATTATTAATTTTTTTAAACACGTAAAATTTAATATCTATATATATGTAATATAATATAATATTTGAAATACTATCATATTTTATGATATGCGACCTAGTTATCTTCCATTCGTGTGGGGAATTCATGTGTAAACTCATTTAAAAACTATATTTATATATGATTTAATACAAAATGAAGTAATATCATTACATATACAGTCTAAAGTGTTACCAAATCAACTACCTTCAATATTTATGGTGAATTCATGTCTATGATCATCTAAAACTATTATAACGTGTTAAATATTATGTTCATATCACATAATACATACATGACATAATATCATATTGTATATAATCTGATATCTGACCTGGTCAGCTTCCCTATGTGTGGTGAATTAATGTATTTAATATATTCAAAACAACAAATAATATTGATATATAAGAATAATTAATTTCATATCAATAAAAAAACTAAAAATATGTAGTTTAATAAAATTACCATTTAATAATTTTATAAATATTGTTATTTATATTAAATTTATCATAAAATCAGGAATTTCTATAATATCATTTTTGGATATGGTAAATTTTCATCGTATCATCTACATTTAATCCTTAATCTTGATTATATTTTATTCAGTTATGAAAACCTCTATTTAATTAGTTTTTGGTCAATTATATTCAGTCTATATATTATTATATTTTTTCGAAAATTTATATTTTTAGTAGTTAAGAAATATTTTTAAAATTATATTTTGTAAATTATTTGAATTATATAATATCTATATATTAATCAAATAATTATTTAAATATAATGTAATTTAATATTTTGAGTAAAATTTAAAAACTTATTAATTTCCCATAAAAATATCCAAATCATGAATTTAATTTATGTAGTTATCTAAATATATTTATTAGATATTTTGTAATATTTTGTATAAAGGATTTAATATCATTGAAATAATTTATTTTTATCAAACAGATAATATTTAATACTATGAACATGGAAAATGAAATCGAACTTGCTAAGATAATTAGAGAAGCTGAAATTTCCATTCTGTCATCAGATATTTCTATAAATATCAAGGTTTATTTTTGTTAATTAATTATTATTACTATCATTATTTTAATATATAGAAATCACTTATATTAGTAGCCATATTTATGTTTGTATTCTTTTTTCATATATGAACACATCGATATATTAATAAATAATTGTATTGTAGGGACTAAAGAGTATTTTACAAATTGTGGAAAATACAACTGGATCTGAATCAAAGAATAATGTGTTTATGTCTAAATACTACAGCGATTGTATTATATTTATATTTTCACAAATTAACGCGAAATGGATTAGCAAATTAGGTTAATAATTCATTTTAAAATTTATAGATTGATCAGTAATTTCTATATAATGTGGTCACTTTTGACTTAGTAATAAAATGCAATAGATTATTTTGTATACCTTTCAAATATGTGCTTATATAATTATTATATAATTAAAGCAAATTTGTCTTGCTTTTATAACATGTTAATTTTAGTAGTAAAATACATTAATTAGATATCTCTACTTAACCTACCAGCCCTCTACTTAACCTACTAGTCATCTACTTAACCTACCAGTCCTCTACTTAACCTACCAGCCCTCTACTTAACCTACCAGACCTCTACTTAACCTACCAGCCCTCTACTTAACCTACCAGTCCTCTACTTAACATACCAGCCCTCTACTTAACCTACCAGCCCTCTACTTAACCTACCAGCCCCTAACTTAACCTACCAGTCCTCTACTTAACCTACCAGCATTAACTTAACCTAACAGTCCTCTACTTAAACACCAACCCTCTACTTAACCTACCAGTCCTCTACTTAACCTACCAGCCCTCTACTTAACCTACCAGCATCTAACCTAACCTACCAGCCCTCTACTTAACCTACCAGCCCTCTACTTAACCTACCAGCCCTTAACTTAACCTACCAGTCCTTAACTTAACCTACCAGTCCTCTACTTAACCTACCAGTCTTAACTTAACCTACCAGTCCTCTACTTAACCTACCAGTCCTCTACTTAACCTACCAGTCCTCTACTTAACCTACCATCCCTCTACTTAACCTACCAGTCCTCTACTTAACCTACCAGTCTTAACTTAACCTACCAGCCCTCTACTTAACCTACCAGTCCTCTACTTAACCTACCAGTCCTCTACTTAACCTACCAGTCCTCTACTTAACTTACCATCCCTCTACTTAACCTACTAGTCCTCTACTTAAACTACCAGTCCTCTACTTAACCTACCATCCCTCTACTTAACCTACCAGTCCTCTACTTAACCTACCATCTCTCTACTTAACCTACCAGTCCTCTACTTAACCTACCAGTCTTAACTTAACCTACCAGCCCTCTACTTAACCTACCAGTCCTCTACTTAACTTACCATCCCTCTACTTAACCTACCAGTCCTCTACTTAACTTACCATCCCTCTACTTAACCTACCAGTCCTCTACTTAACCTACCAGCCCTCTACTTAACCTACCAGTACTCTACTTAACCTACCAGTCCTCTACTTAACCTACCAGCCCTTAACTTAACCTACCAGTCCTCTATTTAACTTACCAACCCTCTACTTAACCTACCAGTCCTATACTTAACCTACCAGTCTTAACTTAACCTACCAGTCCTCTACTTAACCTACCAGCTCTCTACTTAACCTACCATTACTGTACTTAACCTACCAGTCCTCTACTTAACCTACCAACCCTCTACTTAACCTACCAGCCCTCTACTTAACCTACCAGCCCTCTACTTAACCTACCAGTACTCTACTTTACCTAACAGTACTCTACTTAACCTACACGTCCTCTACTTAACCTACCAGTCCTCTACTTAACCTACCAGCCCTCTACTTAACCTACCAGTACTCTACTTTACCCACCAGTACTCTACTTAACCTACAAGTCCTCTACTTAACCTACCAGTCCTCTACTTAACTTACCATCCCTCTACTTAACCTACCAGTCCTCTACTTAACTTACCATCCCTCTACTTAACCTACCAGTCCTCTACTTAACCTACCAGCCCTCTACTTAACCTACCAGTACTCTACTTAACCTACCAGTCCTCTACTTAACCTACCAGCCCTTAACTTAACCTACCAGTCCTCTATTTAACTTACCAACCCTCTACTTAACCTACCAGTCCTATACTTAACCTACCAGTCTTAACTTAACCTACCAGTCCTCTACTTAACCTACCAGCTCTCTACTTAACCTACCATTACTGTACTTAACCTACCAGTCCTCTACTTAACCTACCAACCCTCTACTTAACCTACCAGCCCTCTACTTAACCTACCAGCCCTCTACTTAACCTACCAGTACTCTACTTTACCTACCAGTACTCTACTTAACCTACACGTCCTCTACTTAACCTACCAGTCCTCTACTTAACCTACCAGCCCTCTACTTAACCTACCAGTACTCTACTTTACCCACCAGTACTCTACTTAACCTACAAGTCCTCTACTTAACCTACCAGTCCTCTACTTAAGCTACCAGTCCTCTACTTAACCTACCAGTACTCTACTTTACCTACCAGTACTCTACTTAACCTACAAGTCCTCTACTTAACCTACCAGTCCTCTACTTAACCTACCAGCCCTCTACTTAACCTACCAGTACTCTACTTTACCCACCAGTACTCTACTTAACCTACAAGTCCTCTACTTAACCTACCAGTCCTCTACTTAAGCTACCAGTCCTCTACTTAACCTACCAGTACTCTACTTTACCTACCAGTACTCTACTTAACCTACAAGTCCTCTACTTAACCTACCAGTCCTCTACTTAACCTACCAGCCCTCTACTTAACCTACCAGCCCTCTACTTAACCTACCAGTACTCTACTTTACCCACCAGTACTCTACTTAACCTACAAGTCCTCTACTTAACCTACCAGTCCTCTACTTAAGCTACCAGTCCTCTACTTAACCTACCAGTACTCTACTTTACCTACCAGTACTCTACTTAACCTACCAGTCCTCTACTTAACCTACCAGCCCTCTACTTAACCTACCAGTACTCTACTTTACCCACCAGTACTCTACTTAACCTACAAGTCCTCTACTTAACCTACCAGTCCTCTACTTAACCTACAAGTCCTCTACTTAACCTACCAGTCCTCTACTTAACCTACCAGCCCTTAACTTAACCTACCAGTCCTCTACTTAACCTACCAGTACTCTACTTAACCTTCCAACCCGCCAATGATTGACATCTTCCTTTACCAGGCACTCACCGCCGGCACATCGACAACTTACTACTGCACGCGGACCCTCTCTACTCGATATCGGCGTTGCTACGGGTGATCGCCGCTCGCGTTCCGTTACCCTCGACGACGGCCGCCAGGGGAACATTTCGCCGTGCCGACGACGCATCGCTCGCCGATTCCGTGTTCGGCAACGCGGACAGCCTGTCCAACGACCGGATCGCCTCCCGCCTGTTGATTGCGCAGGCGGACGTAGGCGGGGAAGACGCAAAAGTAAGTGGACCATGGTACGCCAAAGACTACGGCCAGCAGCTCCTCGAACATTTGCTCTTCGACGGTCGACTTAAGAAAGTGTTCTCCGCAAAAGGTTTTTCGTCGGAAGCAACGACACTTTCGGTTAATTTGCAAATCATTCGTGCGGCAATTTCGTATTGACAATAAACGTAATTTAATATTAGTTGAGATTATTGTTTTTTTAAATCATGAATTTTAATATATACACATATATATATATATATATATATATATATATATATATATATTTAATATATACACATATATATATATTTAATATATATACATATATATATATTTAATATATATACATATATGTACATATATACATTAATGTAGTTCATTTAATTTCTGATATATTTTCATATTTCTAAATATATTTAAAAACTCGTCATTTGTAGAAATTAAGAACTTTTCAAAGTCAAGTAATACCGAACACGTCGAAATGTTGACCAACATTCCGGACATTGTCATTAAAGCGATGACAACCCATACAAGGTTATACTGAATCGCTACATATTGCTTACTTAGTCTGAAGAAAATTGTAAAATGATTTTGTAAATTTAATAGAAATTTAAAATGGTGAGCTAAACAATTTTGTGTTTAAAATATTAGATATTTGTTTGAAATATTCTATATTTGTTTAAAATATTAGATATTTGTTTAAAATATTCTATATTTGTTTGAAATATTCTATATTTGTTTAAAATATTCTATATTTGTCTAAAATATTCTATAAATATCACGAATTTGCGAGTAATAATAATTTAAAACAATAATAATAATTTCTATATTGTCCGTAATATATGCAGTTAATAATTATTTAACGATAATGATAATATTCAATTGTGTTCCCGTAGAGACATATTCTTCCCTGCTCCCTACATCGGATGCGTGGCGAACGCAATTATCTCCGTGCTCTCTGATTACCACGCGGGGTCCACGAAACCAGAAAACTACGAATTCCTTGCATTACTTGTCGGGCGTTTGGGTCGCAGGCAACAATACAGTTTATATTTTGTTGTTTTTTGTGTAGTTTATTGTTACGTATCTTATTTCGATAGGGTACTACCATATAGTACCGATACCGAGTACTCGTTTCTGTACTCATCGATTGGCACGACTAAAACTGGTTGGTACGCATTAACTCTTTCACTTCGACAGGACTACTCTGGGAGATGTTGTTGCCCCGCCTGGAGCTGTTGGCCGTCAAAGACGCCAAGTGGAAACAGATTATAAATAGATTTATCGGTTCGATCCCTCGGCAATATCTTGACTCTTCGCTCATTGAAATCGCCATTCTTATAAAATCGTAAGCGATGGGAATCAATTAGCGTAGTTATTATTTTAAATTAAAGGTACCGATTAATTTTATTACCTGTCTATATTCATGTACTTCGTATATTTTATCTCTGCATATTGTTTTTCGAATCTAAATCTATATATTCTATACAACTAACGAAACCTTAATTGAACCCGAGTAGACATGAAAATTTACTGTCTGTAATTGGAAATTTGGTAGTTGAAAATGAAAGTGCAAGATTTACTTTAACAAGAAAATTATTAATGACTAAATATTTCGAAGATGTGAGTAATCTTTTAATATCTCAGTCAAAATCGACATATTAAACTATTTTATAAAAATGTATATTAAATGTTTGCATCTTATTTTTATGCTGACAGATGAATATAGCTAAAAGAATCATAGATTACATTCAAATTGATAAAAACCTTTTCTCCAAGGTAAATTATTTAATAATTTATATTGTTTCATTTCTGTTACATTTCTGTATAAAGTTATAACAATGCTTCAATAAATGATTATATTCTATTATTTCACCTAACATATAAAATCGATGTAACTCTATCATATTTAATCTAATCATAGCCCTCGAACATTATGAACATAATTAAATTCAATTGGAATATATAAAATGCCATTTTTAACTCTACACCAACTTTTAATTTCATTGATGACGGCCCTCGCTTAGTGAAATGCCCTTTATTATTCTCCCCCTACTTAATCTTCTCCCCCTACTTCTTCTCTCCCTACTTCTTTCCCCCCTACTTCTTCTCCCCTACTTCTTCTCCCCTACTTCTTCTACCCCTATTTCTCCCCCTAATTCTTCTCCCCCTACTTCTTTTCCCCCTACTTCTTTTCCCCCCTACTTCTTCTCCCCCTATTTCTTCTCCCCCTATTTCTTCTCCCCCTACTTCTTCTCCCCCTACTTCTTCTCCCCCTACTTCTTTTCCCCCCTACTTCTTTTCCCCCCTACTTCTCCCCATACTTCTTCTCCCATACTTCTTCTCCCCCTATTTCTTCTCCCCCCTAATTCTTCTCCCCCTACTTCTTCACCCCTACTTATTTCCCCCCCTACTTCTCCCCCTACTTCTTCTCCCCTATTTCTCCCCCCCCTACTTCTTTTCCCCCTACTTCTTTTCCCCCTACTTCTTTTCCCCCTACTTCTTTTCCCCCTACTTCTTTTCCCCCTACTTCTTTTCCCCATACTTCTTTTCCCCCTATTTCTTCTCCCCCTATTTCTTCTCCCCCTACTTCTTCACCCCTACTTCTTTTCCCCCTACTTCTCCCCCTACTTCTTCTCCCCTATTTCTCCCCCCTACTTCTTTTCCCCCTACTTCTTTTCCCCCTACTTCTTCTCCCCCTACTTCTTCTCCCCCTACTTCTTTTCCCCCTACTTCTTTTCCCCCTACTTCTTTTCCCCATACTTCTTTTCCCCCTATTTCTTCTCCCCCTATTTCTTCTCCCCCTACTTCTTCACCCCTACTTCTTTTCCCCCTACTTCTCCCCCTACTTCTTCTCCCCTATTTCTCCCCCCTACTTCTTCTCCCCCTATTTCTTTTCCCCCCTATTTCTTTTCCCCCCTAATTATTTCCCCCCATACTTCCCCCTACTTCTCCCCCTACTTCTTCACCCCTACTTCTTTTCCCCCCTACTTCTCCCCCTACTTCTTCTTCCCTATTTCTCCCCCCCTATTTCTTCTCCCCCTACTTCTCCCACCTAATTCTTTTCCCCCTACTTCTTTCCCCCCCCTATTTCTCCCCCCCCCCCTACTTCTTCTCCCCCTACTTCTTTTCCCCCCTATTTCTCCCCCCTAATTCTTTTCCCCCTACTTCTCCCCTACTTCTCCCCTACTTCTTCTCCCCTATTTCTCCCCCCTATTTCTTCTCCCCCTACTTCTTCTCCCCCTACTTCTTTTCCCCCTATTTCTCCCCCCCTACTTCTTCTCCCCCTACTTCTCCCCCTACTTCTTCTCCCCCTACTTCTTTTCCCCCCTATTTCTCCCCCCCTACTTCTTCTCCCCTACTTCTTTTCCCCCCTATTTCTCCCACCTAATTCTTTTCCCCCTACTTCCCCCTACTTCTTTTCCCCCCTATTTCTCCCCCCTACTTCTTCTCCCTCTACTTCTTTTCCCCCCTAATTCTTTTCCCCCTACTTCCCCCTACTTCTTTTCCCCCTACTTCTCCCCCTACTTCTTCTCTCCTATTTCTCCCCCCCACCTATTTCTTCTCCCCCTACTTCTTCTCCCCCTACTTCTTTTCCCCCTATTTCTCCCCCCCCCTACTTCTTCTCCCCCTACTTCTTCTCCCCTATTTCTCCCCCCCCCTACTTCTTCTCCCCCTACTTCTACACCCCCGGATTGGTATCCAGGTACTGCTACAGCTAATATCCTTGTGGGCGGACTCGAGTTCTCTATTACATAGTCCCTATGAACAGCATTTGTATATCAGCGGGGCTCTGATTGCCTGCAGTCCTTATACCGACAACACATTCTTTAGAGGTTTTACCATCAAACGAGTGTATGTGTTTGTTTATGTATGTGTATGTATGTGGGTATGTGTGTGTACGTGTATATATTTGTGTGTTTGTGTGTGTGTGTGTATATGTATGTGCTTATATGTGTGTGTATGTGTATGTATGTGTGTTTTTGTGTGTATGTGTGTGTGAAGAATTTATTATACACAAAGAATTTAACATATTCATAAATGTTCTACAATGTGTGAATAAAAATATGTACGAATAAAAATGAACGATTTAGTAAAATACCAATAAAAGTAATGTGTCGTGTCAAGGTAAGTATAAGTGTTATGTAAGTGTTATGTAAGTGTTACGTAAGTGTTATGTAAGTGTTGTCAAATGTAGGGGAGGTGATTAGTCTCACTTAAGCAAGAAGCTTTTTAGCATGCGCTTAAACATATTAATGGTGAGTGCGTGTATGTGTGTGCGTGTGTATGTATATACGCGTGTATATGTGCGCGTGTGGGTATGTGCGTGTATGTGTGCGCGTGTGTGTGTATGTACGCGTGCATGTGTGCGCGTGTGTGTATGCATGCGTATATGTGTGCGAGTGTGTGTATGTGCGTATATATGTGCGCGTATGTGTATGTACGCGTGTATATGTGTGCGTGTGGGTATATGCGTGTATTTGTGCGCGTCTGTGTATGTACGCGTGTATGTGTGCGAGTGTGTGTATGTGCATATATGTGTGCGTGTGTGTGTGTATGTACGCGTGTATGTGTGCGCGCGTGTGTGTATATACGCGTGTATGTCTGCGAGTGTATTTGTATGTGCGTGTATTTGTGCTCGTGTGTGTGTATGTACGCGTGTATGTGTGCGCGTGTGTGTGTATGTACGCGTGTATGTCTGCGAGTGTGTTTGTATGTGCGTGTATGTGTGCGCGCGTGTGTATGTACGTGTATGTGTGCGCCTGTGTGTGTATGTACGCGTGTATGTGTGCGCGTGTGTGTGTATTTACGCGTGTATGTCTGCGAGTGCGTTTGTATGTGCGTGTATGTGTGCGCGCGTGTGTATGTACGTGTATGTGTGCGCGTTTGTGTGTATGTACGCGTGTATGTGTGCTCGTGTGTGTATGTGTGCGCGTGTGTGTATGTCTGTGTATGTGTGTGTATATGCGAGTATGTGTGTGAGTGTGTGTATGTGTGTGTATGTGCGAGTATGTGTGCGTGTGTGGGTATTATCATGTATGTGTGCGCGTGTCTGTATGTGCGTGTGTGTATGTACGCGTGTATGTGTGCGCGTGTGTATGAATGTGTGTTGGTTTTATATTTTACAGGTTTTCATGTCCAAGCTGATTATCAATATTATATGTATTTAAACCTAAATCCAGTCGAAAAATAAAATGTATATATTAGTAATATTAATATTATTAATTAATATTAATTTATAAATATTAATATTATTACCAATAAATTAAATCAAACATGTACACTGTACATTGTACATTGTATATTGTACATTATACGTTGTACACTGTACACTGTACAATACCTAAATGAATAATATATTTAATGAATAATATGTCTATTTAGCATTTAGCTGTTGTTAAATATTATGTCCTGGTTTAGATACAACCCAGTGAAACTTATTAGAATAAAACCAACACTAATGCAGATATCCATCCGATTCTAATGACCGGCGTTCAACACCACCTGGACTCCGGGGAACATCGAAATCGTCTGATTGGAATGGTAGTCGCAGAAACCCTGGTGCATAAGATGGTGCCGAAATCGATCATGCGTAACGAAGATGAAGAAAATATCAAATTTGAGGTTAAACTGTATTTTAACTTATCAATTAGTTAATTTACTTAAAATTTTCGTAAAGTATAAGATGATTTTGTTGAAAACCCATATTGATATAGAGAGATATAGACCTTATTGATATAGAGAGATATATACCTTATTGATATAGAGAGATATAGACCTTATTGATATAGAGAGATATAGACCATATTGATATAGAGAGATATAGACCATATTGATATAGAGAGATATAGAGAGATATAGACCATATTGATATAGAGAGATATAGACCTTATTGATATAGAGAGATTTAGACCATATTGATATAGAGAGATATAGACCATATTGATATAGAGAGATATTGTAAGATATAGACCATATTGATATAGAGATATATAGACCATATTGATATAGAGATATAAACCATATTGATATAGAGAGATATAGACCATATTGATATAGAGAGATATAGACCATATTGATATAGAGAGATATAGACCATATTGATATAGAGAGATATAGACCATATTGATATAGAGAGATATAGACCATATTGATATAGAGAGATATAGAACATATTGATATAGAGATATATAGACCATATTGATATAGATAGATATAGACCATATTGATATAGAGAGATATAGACCATATTGATATAGAGAGATATAGACCATATTGATATAGAGAGATATAGACCATATTGATATAGAGAGATATAGACCATATTGATATAGAGAGATATATACCATATTGATATAGAGAGATATAGACCATATTGATATAGAGAGATATAGACCATATTGATATAGAGAGATATAGACCATATTGATATAGAGAGATATAGACCATATTGATATAGAGAGATATAGACCATATTGATATAGAGAGATATATACCATATTGATATAGAGAGATATAGACCATATAGATATAGAGAGATATAGACCATATTGATATAGAGAGATATAGACCATATTGATATAGAGAGATATAGGCCATATTGATATAGAGAGATATAGACCATATTGATATAGAGAGATATAGAGAGATATAGACCATATTGATATAGAGAGATATAGAGAGATATAGACCATATTGATATAGAGAGATATAGACCATATTGATATAGAGAGATATAGACCATATTGATATAGAGAGATATAGACCATATTGATATAGAGAGATATAGACCATATTGATATAGAGAGATATAGACCATATTGATATAGAGAGATATAGACCATATTGATATAGAGAGATATAGACCATATTGATATAGAGAGATATAGACCATATTGATATAGAGATATAGACCATATTGATATAGAGAGATATAGACCATATTGATATAGAGAGATATAGACCATATTGATATAGAGAGATATAGAGAGATATAGACCATATTGATATAGAGAGATATAGACCATATTGATATAGAGAAATATAGAGAGATATAGACCATATTGATATAGAGAGATATAGACCATATTTATATAGAGAGATATATACCATATTTATATAGAGAGATATAGACCATATTTATATAGAGAGATATATACCATATTGATATAGAGAGATATAGACCATATTGATATAGAGATATAAACCATATTGATATAGAGAGATATAGACCATATTGATATAGAGAGATATAGACCATATTGATATAGAGAGATATAGAGAGATATAGACCATATTGATATAGAGAGATATAGACCATATTGATATAGAGAGATATAGACCATATTTATATAGAGAGATATATACCATATTTATATAGAGAGATATAGACCATATTTATATAGAGAGATATAGAGAGATATAGACCATATTGATATAGAGAGATATAGACCATATTGATATAGAGAGATATAGACCATATTGATATAGAGAGATATAGACCATATCGATATAGAGAGATATAGACCATATTGATATAGAGAGATATAGACCATATTGATATAGAGAGATTTAGACCATATTGATATAGAGAGATATAGACCATATTGATATAGAGAGATATAGACCATATTGATATAGAGAGATATAGACCATATTGATATAGAGAGATATAGACCATATTGATATAGAGAGATATAGGCCATATTGATATAGAGAGGTATAGACCATATTGATATAGAGAGATATAAAGAGATATAGACCATATTGATATAGAGAGATATAGAGAGATATAGACCATATTGATATAGAGAGATATAGACCATATTGATATAGAGAGATATAGACCATATTGATATAGAGAGATATAGACCATATTGATATAGAGAGATATAGACCATATTGATATAGAGAGATATAGACCATATTGATATAGAGAGATATAGACCATATTGATATAGAGAGATATAGACCATATTGATATAGAGAGATATAGACCATATTGATATAGAGAGATATAGACCATATTGATATAGAGAGATATAGACCATATTGATATAGAGATATAGACCATATTGATATAGAGAGATATAGACCATATTGATATAGAGAGATATAGACCATATTGATATAGAGAGATATAGAGAGATATAGACCATATTGATATAGAGAGATATAGACCATATTGATATAGAGAGATATAGAGAGATATAGACCATATTGATATAGAGAGATATAGACCATATTTATATAGAGAGATATATACCATATTTATATAGAGAGATATAGACCATATTTATATAGAGAGATATATACCATATTGATATAGAGAGATATAGACCATATTGATATAGAGATATATAGACCATATTGATATAGAGAGATATAGACCATATTGATATAGAGAGATATAGACCATATTGATATAGAGAGATATAGAGAGATATAGACCATATTGATATAGAGAGATATAGACCATATTGATATAGAGAGATATAGACCATATTTATATAGAGAGATATAGACCATATTTATATAGAGAGATATAGACCATATTTATATAGAGAGATATAGAGAGATATAGACCATATTGATATAGAGAGATATAGACCATATTGATATAGAGAGATATAGACCATATTGATATAGAGAGATATAGACCATATTGATATAGAGAGATATAGACCATATTGATATAGAGAGATATAGACCATATTGATATAGAGAAATATAGACCATATTGATATAGAGAGATATAGACCATATTGATATAGAGAGATATAGACCATATTGATATAGAGAGATATAGACCATATTGATAAAGAGAGATATAGAGAGATATAGACCATATTGATATAGAGAGATATAGACCATATTGATATAGAGAGATATAGACCATATTGATATAGAGAGATATAGACCATATTGATATAGAGAGATATAGACCATATTGATATAGAGAGATATAGACCATATTGATAAAGAGAGATATAGAGAGATATAGACCATATTGATATAGAGAGATATAGACCATATTGATATAGAGAGATATAGACCATATTGATATAGAGAGATATAGACCATATTGATATAGAGAGATATAGACCATATTGATATAGAGAGATATAGACCATATTGATATAGAGAGATTTAGACCATATTGATATAGAGAGATATAGACCATATTGATATAGAGAGATATAGACCATATTGATATAGAGATATATACCATATTGATATAGAGAGATATAGACCATATTGATATAGAGAGATATAGACCATATTGATATAGAGAGATATAGACCATATTGATATAGAGATATATAGACCATATTGATATAGAGAGATATAGACCATATTGATATAGAGAGATATAGACCATATTGATATAGAGAGATATAGACCATATTGATAAAGAGAGATATAGAGAGATATAGACCATATTGATATAGAGAGATATAGACCATATTGATATAGAGAGATATAGACCATAAATATTCATTGTATTTACTAAATATTTTATTTTATTGTTATCACCGCAGTATGAAGAAACAAAGGATACTCTGATGTTGAAGGCTTTACTCATTGATAAGGTATCAGTAATAAATGAAAGTGTTGCACTGGTAAAGTTAGTATTGATGTAGTATATATGTAGTTCAATCATTTTTATGTAAAATGCACAGACAATCTAATTAATGTTTTATGATAATTCACGTTGTAATTAATAATTTAATGATCATTGATGCACTAAATAATGTGTTCATGATCATTGATGCTTTATTTAATGTTTTAATAATCTATGTTATTTTTCAAACATAAATATTGATTATCTATACTTTAAATATATTTATTAGAGAGGATTCATCAAAGGAAGAGATTAATGACGAAAGTGATTTAACAGAAGAGTCTGATTTAGACAGGTGACATGAATATTTCCTCCCGTCCCCAAAACGTTTCCCGCCATCCCACCGCCACTAATATTTCCTCCCTATAACAATTACTCTCTACCAGCGATGATGAATTCCCCCCGATGGATATGTCACATGACCAACCGTTGCCGGATGTGAAGCCTCCTCGTTTCATGCGTGAATGTATCGAAGGCATTACGGAATCGGAACAAAATCCCAGACGTTACCTGGTGTGTCTTCGTGAGACTGAGGCTATGATAATTAAGTTCCCTGATGCTTGTGCTGAGGTAAGTTATCTATATTGATATCTTATATCTCTTGACCTTAAGATCTACTATCTTATATTTCTTGACCTTAAGATCTACTATCTTATATCTCTTGACCTTAAGATCTACTATCTTATATCTCTTGACCTTAAGATCTACTATCATATATCTCTTGACCTTAAGATCTACTATCTTATATCTCTTGACCTTAAGATCTACTATCTTATATCTCTTGACCTTAAGATCTACTATCTTATATCTCTTGACCTTAATATCTACTATCTTATATCTCTTGACCTTAAGATCTACTATCTTATATCTCTTGACCTTAAGATCTACTATCTTATATCTCTTGACCTTAAGAGCTACTAAATTATATCTCTTGACCTTAAGATCTACTATCTTATATCTCTTGACCTTAAGATCTACTATCTTATATCTCTTGACCTTAAGATCTACTATCTTATATCTCTTGACCTTAAGATTTACTATCTTATATCTCTTGACCTTAAGATCTACTATCTTATCTCTTGACCTTAAGATCTACTATCTTATATCTCTTGACCTTAATATCTACTATCTTATATCTCTTAACTACTATGTTGATAAAATTCTGTATAGTTATCTATACATAACATATCTATGACTGTGATCTTAACCTTATTATCCTTGACATCTATCACTCCTCTAGGTTGCGGTGGAGTTGTGCCGTTTGCTGTTGAGCTGCGAAAACGCGACGGCGGACCCGCGCTTTTCCGAGTACAGATCGCGCGCCCTGGTGGCGGTTCTGGCGTCGGCGGGGGCAAAGTCC
>OZ038317.1:6151856-6160518 GCA_964035775.1 Osedax frankpressi | reverse complement strand
TTATATTATATTATATATTATATTATATTATATTATATTATATATTATATTATATTATATTATATTATATTATATATTATATTATATTATCATATACATTATCATATCAATTATATTATATATTATCATATATAGTTTGCGATGTATTAGATAGCCTGTTTTAAACTATATCAAACTTTTTATTGATATTGAGAATCTATAAAACTCTGAAAATTATTTAAAACTCAGCTGATTGTTCATCAGGTTCTGGTCAGAGCAGCCTTGAAACTATCGGCCCTACAACCCGAGGACAAATGTCCTAAAGAGATTGCTGGCCGCGATATTACAACCACGCCTTCTCAAGGAATCATCCAACCGTGGAGACAAATCGTAGATGATAGGTTATGCTATGTTAATGCTTCATTTAACTAGGTTCCCTAGACCTGTCGGATATATCCACTGTATATTTCTTCTGCTCCCCGTACGTTTAATTAAATCACCTCTATATCCGTGTTAGTTTATAATCTTAGATCACTTCTCACACTTAAAATAATTATATATTAATTATATAGCAAAAAATATAGTTTTAATTGTTACTCATATTTTGCCTAAATTGTTTTAAAATAACTTGAATAAATATAAATATAAACAAACTGTATAAATATACCTATATAAACTATCCCCTTCATATTATATTCTATTTTAATCTGCACTTTTATATATACTTCTTAACATAAATACATGTATCGATCAATCAATAAATTCATTTGTTTATTGAAACAAAAGTTTCAAAGTATTCTGGCAAGAAATATTTATAAATCGAAAATTTAATATAAAATTATGAAAATAATTTTCAAACTTCTTTATAAATACTACTCAATTATTTTTCTTTTGCAATGATATTTATTTAGTCTTTTGTGCTACCTTACATAGCCTATGATTGTATTTAAATACACACACACACACAAACACACACACACAGACACTCATACAACTATATATACAATTTCAACTACAGGATCAGGAAGAAGACGAGGAGATTTGCAAACCCTACTTGCCGACCCCACACTACACTAAACAGATTTACAGATCATGCGGGAGATTTCTTCTTTCCTCTCATCAAAAATTACGACAAGTTTGAGAACCTTCACTTGTCATGCAAATTAATTATTGATAAAATGCAGATGTGTTTATGTTTATTTTTTTAATTTGTGAATATCCCACATGACATTTATAGAACTTTGGTCCAGTAATATATTAATTAACATCATTTGTATGAAAACAAACAGATTTGATTATTAATTCACTCGTGCAAATTTAGTTTTTTAGTTTCATTTCATTTATAAATAAGCATACCGGACCATTACTACACATTCTGATACACACGCAGATATACACATACACACACACATACACACAAACACACACATACACATACACACAAACACACACATACACACATATACATTTATATATATATTACAAAATATACATACGAATAAACTTTCTTTTATATCCATTGTCGAGCATATCTAATATATATATATATATACTCCAATATATACTAACCTACTATCATATCCATTGTCAGGCATATATAGACAATATATATGGCATCTATTCGCTGACAGACAGATACCCGCACCAGCATATAACCACACCCTAATCCCGAATGCAGAATAGATGACCACCTTGATATCATGGGTAGGGATCACATCCTGCTACATCGTTTGATAAGCGCCACCTCCACGATTATCTACGCATCTAGTAACTTACCCGTTAGTAACCGTTGCAGTGAGAGGACGGGAGCGCGGTTTTGACAGTTGAAAGCGTGTCGCGTTTCGACGCATAGAGGCGACACCCGTCGACGCAATTCGTGACTGCGTACTTTAAAGGCAGTCGGCAGTGAGTTGAGTTCAATAAATAACTCAGGGGAACGTGTATGTTCGTGAAACACAATCCTCACGAATGGTATATTCGTGAAACACAATCCTCACGAATGGTATGTTCGTGAAACACAATCCTCACGAATGGTATGTTCGTGAAACACAATCCTCACGAATGGTATGTTCGTGAAACACAATCCTCATGAATGGTATGTTCGTGAAACACAATCCTCACGAATACTTCTCCCTTGTTTCAGAATGTTGAGAACATGGCTGCCGTTATGTTGCAATTCATCTCGCAGTTAAAATGTCACAAAGAAAGGTTTGAAACATTTGCGGGTTAAACTTTACCGATTAAAAGCTTTAATTAAATGACACGGCATTCTCAACACCTAGAATATTAATTATTAACTCTTTATTTATTAATTCCAACTTGTATTATCTTCTGCTGTTCCCACATCTGTCTCCGTCCTCTAACCAATCTAAACCATTCACCTTTCCATCTCATTAATCTATCCATCACTCTCCCGTTATTTTACTCCTTTATACATTGTCATCATATTAGCTGACTCGCCGATTTCTCCTTAATACTGCCTTCCCTATTTCCACCATCTTCATCCAATATATCGCCAGTATATCCTTCTTAATCCTCCTAGCAACTCCTGCACCCGTCTCTTCTCTCACTTGTCATCTCCTCGCCACTAGTACCCATCTTAGCCTAGCAATTCGCTACCTCGCCTCCCCTCATTTACCCCGCCTTCCTCTGGCCTTTACCTTCCTCGTGCCTCCTAATTCGCATTTCCTCCCTCAGCGCTGTTCGCCTCTCCGTCCAATATGCTCTCTCGATGATCATCATTAGTATTCCGTCGTTTTCGCTGTACAACTTAATTACTGTTCACCTTCCTCCCGACTGGCTCCAAGGTTTTAACAAACGCAGCGCTGTAATTATTATATAAATAAAAACAAATCAATTCTATTCTACACTTCTTTACTAATAAAATATATTTTGACCTATTTTTATATGAACACAATATAATGAATTGGATTGTTTGCCGGCTTTACCTTTTTATATAAATAATGCCATTCCATTAACATGAGATCTTTATAAAGTAGATATAATGAGTCATAATTTATATATTAACATTCATCAAAACATAGTTTCAAAATATAATTATATAAAAAATACTTCGCATTCATTTATATTAATTAGTGATTTTCATTAGTTATCATAATTTATTAATAATTTTAATGTGATCTAATCAAAATAACAATGAATTTCAGACGTTGTGGAAAATGAAACTAATACTGATGTTATTCAGGCTGCTCAAGAAAATCTTATGCATATTTATGAAAACTTCAAATTGGTTAATAAATTCTAATAATTTAGTTAGGCTTTTATTCATCAGATTATTTTATTAATATTTCACTTCGAAATTCTCATTTAAAAGTAATAATTATGTTAAAAATATTAAATTATATTTATAAATAATGTATATTAATATATTAATAATATTTCCGCAGAACTTTGAAAATGATAATTGAATATCTCTTTAAGAAAATTTGGAGTTAATCTAAATTGTTTTATATTTTTTATAATGTTTATAAAATATATATTTAATTAATGAATAACCATTTATAATGATTATTACCATTTACATATATCTATATCCATATGAAATATGTCGATATGCATCTATTTCAATGATTGATATCAATTAGAGGCAATAATTATGTTATACGAAATATATATTACTTAATAGTAAATAAATAAATAACTTTCAGAAAAAAATGTTTTTAATATTTTATTATATTAATGTATAATAATAGATATAATATTAAATATAATAATATCATATACAGATATAAAATATAAAATTTAAACTTATTAATAGATTATCATTATTAACAAATTTATTTATAATACTACTTTTCAAATATATTTTCTATTCTATATAAAATGTATATAAAAAATATAATAATAAATATTAAAATTAATAACCTATTAACTAATTAATCAATAAATAATTAGAAAACCAAATTTAATATAATTCTATTAAATATGATTGATTGCCATATTAAGGAAGTATAACGATGAGTTATTTAAAAATAAATTGTATGCATTTGTAATATGCTTAAAAATCTTCATACCACTATTGATTATTAATAATATTAATAGATAGGATTTTGATATCTGTGTATTATGTTTGAGATAAAAGAATTATGTAAACTATAGCATTAAGTAAACTTTTAATGTACAATTTAAATAGTCGAAAACTATCTTCTACGGGTTTCTCCTTTTGGTCAATATTTCTTAACTTCGATTATAAAAGACGGTGAATTATCACAGAAATCCGGTAATGGATTTGATATGTATATTATTAATAACCTATATTAATAACTTATATTAATAACCTATATTAATAACCTATATTAATAACCTATATATTGTAACTTACACTAAAATGTATAATAACGAAAGCGAACAATTACCACTATTGGCTGGAATGTCGGCGGTTTGCGGGTCAACAGTTCAGACGATCTTGTGTTCGCGTGTCGGGCAGTGAGTGCCGTCGACGTCGACGTGAACGAAACAACGTTCGCACCGACGCATTCTCTCCACCCGACGTTGCAAGGATTCGGCGATGTCGTGAGCCGTTTCCACCGTCATCCGGCGAGGTAGTACTACGTCGATCTAGGCGTTGGTGAGTTGTGTGGGGGAAATACTAAGGGATACTAGGGGAGAGAGGGCTTAGCGAGAGTTTTGCGTACGCAAGGGAATACAGTATAGTTTGTACGGCGAGGATATGGAAAGGCGGAGCGTGCGGAATACAGTTTACGTTAAGGTCGAAGAGGAGATAATACTGTGAAATGTATTATGAAACGTGTATGTTAAATTAAATCTAGCATTGCCCGCATATTATCAGACTATTAACTTCATCGAGAGAGAGAGAGAGAAGATTTTGTAAATTGTTAAAAGAATTCAATAACACTGACAAGCTATAGTCCGTCGATGTAATTCCTATAGGTATTAAATAGCTATCATACATTAACTTCTACAAAATAATGTATAGTCTCAAACTACATTCACCAAATAGTTGTTAGTTCAGTGGATGACAGCGATAATCTTATTAACTAAATATAACTAACTAACCTATGACCTAATACTCGTTGTAATGCACTAACTTCACAAAATAATTGTTTATATAAACTACAATTATAGATATAGAGACTCTTTATTTGCGGTTTAGGCTGCAACCTCGACGAGGTAGTTGTTGCCGAAGTGGAAGGCTCGCACGGTGTCCACCAGTTCAATGTTTTCGTTGTGGTTCAGGCAGAGCCAAGTCACGCGTTTCAGGAAATCCGGAGACGCAGTTAATCCCGTCAACATTTTAATTTGTTCTGGCGGGATGAGCAGTGTTAAAGATCTGATCGGTAGATACAATGGGGTGCTATTGTTTAGAGGTATATTCGAAGTCGAAGCTTAGACGTTGAAACGAAAACGATCGAACTGGATTCAGTCCGAATCTTTGTATCTAAAATGGACTAAATAACCCAAACAAACCCCATCCGGTAGAAAACCATGCCGTTATGATGTACAGGCAGATTATTATTGCTCCGAGGGGATCAGCATAAGCCCAATATCTGATGATCGTACAACGGAATTAATAACTTAGCCAATTATATGAATCATTTGATAAGTATACTTATACTCATTAAGAATTACTTATTTTAACATGATAAGTTGAATTGCATTTAGTAGTTCTAAGTACATTTAATAGTCCTTCGGTTAATTTAACGCATTACTAATTGAAGAGTAGTACCCTTAAAGGAATTGATAAGAAAGTCTACGATAGGATTACGTTACGACGACACGTCTTGTAGTTTTACTAACTTACTACCGATGTAGCCGCAAATCACCGCTACGGTGTTGCTGAGAACGTCATTACGGTGGTCAAGCGCCAGTACCCGTATAGACGGAGAGGTGAACTTCCGGCACACCATATAGAGTATGAATTTTATAACTGTAAAGCGCAAATTGTTCTTTAAAAAGATAGACAAATCGCTGTTAAATATAATAAACCTATACTTATAACAATACACTGAATATGACTTTGTATTAATTGTTATGATATTATAGTATAATTTTTTTCATGACAATTCAAAAATGTTTTTATTTTTGTTGCCCAGAATAATAATGAGATAGATATTTTAAAATTATATAAAATATATAAATACAATTTGTTTATAGTAGTATACAATCAATATAACTATATATATATATTCATTGTTTATTATTCGTTTGATCTGAATCTTACCTATAGTCAGTGAGCAAATTACAATAGTAATAATATTGAAGTCTGGCCCCTTTATTGCAACATCGCTTAATAACAATTCAAGAATTTTTTCTCCTGATTCCCGAACCTTCATATGATTCATAATGAAAAATTAATATAAAATAGTATTAGAAAAAGTGAAAAGTATTTAACTTAAATGTAGAACTTTAAATATAAATATAGAAAATCATATCATTATAATAAAACATTAAAAGTTATTAAATGTATTGTTTTTGAAACCTATGTCATATTATAAATATGTATGCATCGATAGTTTATAAATAATATAGTACATAATGAATTAGGACAAATAAATGAATATATATTCTAGAAACCATTTGCATCGAAGCCACCGCCATGATGACAGCTAATACCACGATTACTACTGGTTCAATTCTTGTAAATCCTAAATCAAGATATCTTATTAAATGTAAGATATAATGTAAACTATATATATATTGTTAATACAGAAATTATACTCTTAACATGAGTAATTATAGAGATTGATTAATGTATTTATTTTATGGAATTTTATGTATTTTAAGCAGTGTATTATTATGTAAGTTTAGACATATTCTTGGATGTTTATATACAACTCTATTTGTTTAATTATATTTGGATTATTCTTGAAGCAAAAAAGTATTACGTTTAACAGAAATACGTATTTACCATTACGAATATTACTTTATTTATAAGTTTTATATTTAGACCTCACACGTTGACGAATCAAAATAACTATACGAAGTTAATAGCCGTTGCCAAGATTGTAGTACAAAATATCGTATTTCTCTATTTGTGTGTATATTTTGTTGACATGGAAATATTGATATTGCTTTATAAACATCGTAAGCCAATAAATATGTATTTAATTCAAGGAGAAATAGGTTACAGTTTATTGTATTTCTTTTATATATAACCTTCACTTTTATTACCATATTATGTAATTTGAGAAATGAAATTTTAAATGATTCATATACTATCTTAAACCATAATCTAGCGAATAATGACCACTTTCTAACTCAATTTGCATTATTACGATAATGCAAATTAATTTAATTTCTGTGTCATAATAATTCCAATCCACATATTCTATAATACCGCTATGAAATTGACGACATATGTAAATGGCGTAGCAAATGTTCAAACCTAAACTATAACATCATATGACTAGTGAACATTTGGGAGTGTTGGTAAACATAATCTGTTATAAATTCAATGTTCCGTCCCCAACAATACTTTTTTCACAGTTTTAAGTCTACTGTAAATCTCTCTTCCGCCTACCAAGCATAATAATAATATGTTTGTTTATAGATTCTAACTTATAATCATACATCCCCATATATCGTAATACCAAGGTGACATGAAAATAAATGTTCGCCAACCAATACATTCCATTTCTTATGACTGGTAACTTTAGTTAATAATATTGATATTTCCCTTCCTCAAATTACATTAATTTACCTGTAGAATGCCCACTATTTATATTACTCGCTCTATCCCACTTTCACTATACTAAGATTATTTTACGGATATTTTATTATGAAAGTCCATATATTTCTTCTCTGCTTCCCCATTCCTGAGATAATATCGAGGACATCAGATTTCCAGATAATAGTTGCGCTTTTTAATTTATATCTAGATAACCTTGAGGGTATTTATAGACATCACGTTTCTTCACGGCATTCATGGACCACCATATCAACGCGCCAGAGATTATATCTACGGCAGAGTCGATAACGGTGGATATCACAGAGAGCGAACCGGACAATATTGCAGCACCAACTTTCATCACGAGCAGCAACTGTGGAAATATTTCGTTAGTTTCATTGCAATTAAGCAATCACGGGTTTCTTGTCTTTTCAGACAATAACAGTTTATGATTTCATTATTAATTTGTCTTATTCATTTCATATTTTCATAATTAAATCATATATTTTAAACAGTATGAACAATTATATGGTGATTATCATGAACATATTTATAAACAGGATGATACGTTAAATAGGTAAAATAATTCTAAATAAATAATAATGTTACGAATTCGCTATGATCCTAACCACGTTAAGGAAGAATGTAATTTTAGAGAGTAACGATGCGGCACGAAGAGTTGCTTGGGTATCTTCCTTGGAATTTGCCCGAGCAAGATCCGACTGTGACGTCATACCATAGCGGATTGTGTCCTCGAACTCGTCGATAAGTTCATCTTGAGTTTCATAGAACTTTCTGTCCGAGTTTTATTCACAATAGAGATATATGCATATAGTGAGTGACTGCATGGGAGAGGGACGGGGAGAAGGACAGGTAAAAAAAAGAGATGTAGGATAGGGAGAAAGGGAGATGGAGAGAGAATGATTAATAGAAATAGAGAGTAAGAGTGAGTGTGTTGTATGATTTATGGATTTTGATAGCGAGAGAGGGGAATGTGAAGATAAGACAATATTGGGAAGGAGAAGAAGATGAAAA
>OZ038317.1:6136856-6149356 GCA_964035775.1 Osedax frankpressi | reverse complement strand
TTGGATTTAGGTCATTCTGACACCATTGAATATATATAGATATTTGTATAGATAACATGTATTAAAGCATGCAGTTGTAGAGTTATGGAGCGATATTATTAACATTAACTTATGAATACATTTATAAATTAAAGATTAAATACGTCGATAATACGTTTCATTACTTGTACTTATATATATATATATATATATATATATATATATATTATATATATATATGTAAATATATATATGAAATATACGTATATATTGTATATTTCCAATACATTAATTATATATATATAATATATTATATAGTCATTACATGTTATGAAGTTTATTTTAATTTTATGTGTAATCGTATACATTTGAAAAAGTAAATATATATTAGAGTATTAATTAATATATTAATATATTTATATATATATATATATATATATATATATATATATATTATAGAAATCTGTTTAATTAGTAATATGTAATACCATACTGTATACTAAATTATACAATTTTATAAGATATACACATATACTCACACATACACACACATATATATATATATATATATATATATATATATATATCATATTGTATATATATATATGTATATGTATAGTTATAAATATCATACAAGATTATTATTAAAAAAATGAGACCAAAGTGTATACTAGTAAACCTCTAGTTTACCTTAATATAAACATGTTTGTAATATTTATACACAAATTGTATGTTTATATTTTAATTTACCAAATGAAGTTCTACTTAAAATAAATATTAATAACTATTAAAATATATAAATATTACTCTTTGTTATCAATATTTATATATTTTATAATGTATAGATAATAGATAAAACTAAATTTGTATATATATATATATATATATATATATATATATATATATATATGTAGACCGGTTTAGAATGACTAACATCTACATGTATACAATCTATATATTATTAGTATAGATTACATAGAGTGTGAACATCAATACTGATTGCAATCAGTATTGATGTTTCACAACCTTATATATCTTCATGAATATAGAACAATAATTCACTTTTTGTAGTATTTATACAAAATTCATTATATTTGATAATATTTAACTGGAAAATGTATCAGCGATATAGTGAGTGAAACGGTTAATGTGGTAAACATATATGTAGAGATTGATACGGGATATGTATAATCTATATTATAAAGAATATAGTATATATTATAATATATTATAATACAAATAGCGATTGTAAGCATTATCGATTGTAAATTATAATGTTTCCAATAAGTAGTATATATTAGTATTATGCATTGCATAATTAGTATGGCATACTACATACATTATCTAGGAGAGGATCGGCCAAGGATCCAGTAGCCTTCTCGGGATTATCATTAATTGAAGAATCGGTATCCATTACGCTGAGCAGACGAGATTAAATGTTTACAGGGAGAGAGCGAGAATATTATAAAATGAAAAAGGCGAGTACAAATGAATAAGGAGAAATAACTACGCGAGGCGTGCGTCGCACGTACTTCGCGGCCAACTCGTCCTTCTCGGTGAACGCACGCAATAAATAATCTCCTATATAAGTATGTTTTGAATATCAACACCAATAGTACCTAGTAAATCATACTAAATATATATAGATAATAATATATGATTAATATACATACTATGTAAATTTTTTTATTATATTTTGTAAAAATATGATATAATAACCTATATATTTTCATATTCTTATTAATTCATATTCTTAAATATATATAACTACTTAAACAGCTATAGATATATATAATTGATCTATGATCTAAATTTTAATATAGTCATATGTAATTTTTGTATGTATCGTATATAAGTAAATGATTAGTTAATATACGATAATTTATTAAATATATTATGTATGGAATAATAAATATGATTTAAATAATTGTTTAATATAAATGAATTAATTAGAACAATTCATAGAAAATAATATGCAAACAATTTATATGAATTAAATATTATTATATACCTTATATACATTCCTAACTTAAATATATTACGCTTTAATATCAATAATTTAAAATTATAATATATTAATTCATAACACTAAATAATATATTTCAAATTTAGTAAATTATATATTTATTTAATAACATTTAGGGAAATGTATATACCTGCAAGTAATATATATATATATATATATATATATATATATATATATATATATATAGATAGATATATTATACTTAAAGTACAACTTAAAAATCTGCAAATGAAATTTAACATTTCTAATATTATTTTTATATATTTGTAATTATATTGGTAAATATATACTTATATGAGTATAAATATATATACATATATATATATATATACATATATATATATATATAAATATAAATATACATATATGAGTATATATCTCAATTATTAACTACATTTATATATATAACATATATCTAGAACTCTAGAAATATTATAACGATTTCTATAACAATATTAAAATGAGTTTATAACGTTTCTTTTATAATATTATATTAAATGTATAACATCCCATATAATATTGTTTCGTTATATAAATATATTATACTAAGCTACATGCTAGTTATTATAGTTGAAAAGTTAAAGTTTAAAAAAAACTTTATTAATAATATTATAAAATTAATATAAATTTATCAAAATAATGTAATCTCAAAATAATATACGTTTACATATCTATATTAGATCATCGATATACTTAGAATTAAAATAGTATACTTATAGTAGTTAACTGGTATATCATAGTATAGATTATTTAATAATTAGAATGGTAAATGCATTACTGATAGTTAAAATTTAAATACACATTAATATATAAATTAATTTCATTGGCTATCGAAATTATATATACCTGGTATCTCATATACATCGGACATATGATTCTATTGCATCAACTATTTAATTAAATAACATGTTTTATGTTTTTAAATTTCAGTTGCAATTTGTATATAGAAAAGACATATTATATATAGTACTCTTTTAGAGACGCTTATTGATAGAAAAAATTAAAATTAATTGAAATCGAATTAAAACAAATCGAATTGAAACTTGTGAAATATATTTTAATAGAGTATTTTAATCTGAAATTCGAACACTTAATTACTAAGTTTATTATGCTGTTTATTGTAGATATATAATTTATAGGAAGATAAACTCATAATACAAATGATATATCTACAATCAACGGCATAATACATTTAGTAATTCGGTTCGTATACCTGAAATATATTTCAGAATAAAATTAAATAATAGTTTATGATAATGTTCTATTTCTTTCCAAATTTTTATAATAATATAATTATGAGATATTGAATTATTATTTCAGATATTTTGATAAAATTATAATATTATATCAAAAATTAACTAAATGAATACTCATTCAAATAACTCAATAAACTCAAATATTAATATAAGACAATATAATACATTAAAATAAGACAATATAATACATTAATATTAGACAATACTATACATTAATATAAGACAATATAATACATTAATATAAGACAATATAATACATTAATATAAGACAATATAATACATTAAAATCTAAATCATATTTACTCCAGACAACTTATATTTTAAATACTTTCTCATAATATTCTATTTTCTTCGCAATTCTGATTTAGAAAATACTTAAATATATTATTTTAAATTAACGAGGTCAAAACATTATATAATTTCTCAGATATATTGAAGATTAAAATTTTAATTTTCTCATAAAACGATACCACGATTCCTTAATTATTAACAATATGAAGATAATTTCCTTTAATTGTGTGTAATAGAGATGGAATATAGTTTTTTTAATTCTAAATACTATATTTAATGATAATGCTAATCTCATTTCTTTTAGATTTTTTTTATGTTTAGAATTTATTCAGATGTTAGCATAGGAAACTTTGATACTTGAATTATTTAATTTAAAATAATAAATAATAGTTGTAAATAATCCAAGATTACCTTCTTGGATATATTGAAATATCTTTAAATTACTATTATTTTCTAAAATATTCATACATTTTCTTAAATCATTTATTTTCTCTAAGGGTATATTAATACTCTAAAGTATTTTAAGAAGTGTTAGATTGTGATAGATACAATATAAATATGGTGCATACATTATTATATAATAATAATTAGCCGTATACGGAATAATAATGATATACTATAGTATGCAGATTCCGATTGTTATATAATAGTAAATTAATATGTTTTTAAAACATCTGTATAAGTGAACAATAGTAACGATAATGGATAACTTAAGTTATTATTAATAAATTAGTTATTTCACTCATGATTTATGTTTTCAATCAATTTTTTATAATTTAAGATGACGAAGATTATTTCTTAATATGTCCGGTGATATTCTGCTGTAAATGTTGTTATTTCATTAGAAGGATAAATTAGCTATGGAATGCATGGTACAAATAATAAAATAATAATATGTATACTATGTATACTATGTATTCTATATATTTAAATATATAAATTTATATAAAGGAATAAGTCGTTCATATATACACACACACACACACACACACACACACACACACACACACACACACACACACATTAATGTGTATGTGTGCGTCGCATGCACACATATACATTACTTCCTATTTACATTTAATAGTAATAATTATTTAATATTCATATTTATCCGTAAATTTATCCTACACGAATAGTATACTTCATAATATTTATATTATATTATTAACATCAATATATTATTATTATAATTATCCATTTTTTAATAATATAAATTTATAATTTCATTGTTATTTTTAAATTTATACAGATAATTTAAAATATATGATAATTGAATATATCGTTTTTCAAATTTTAATATTATTCCATTTATTTAGATATTATATTCTTTATTTATTGATCTTACTATATATTCTAACTAACTTTATATTTTTAACATCTCACTAAGACTCTTAGTTAAACCTTATAATTATTATTATAGTTATGTATAACTAAAATATATTTATTTCATTATTGTATTTATTTATATTATTATTTATTAAATTTTGATTATTTATATTACAAAAACAATTTAAACATAATTTTGTATTTATAGATATTATGCATTAACTTTTATTATATTTTATATTGCATTGATATCCTTGTTAAATCTTTGATATGCAATATTTTTGAAATCAAAGATTTATACTTCATCTAGAATTTTCGATATTTTCCATTTTTCATTTTCCATTTGTTTTGCTCCGGATGTTGGTCATCCAAGTTAAACCGTAGTGATCAACATATTAGTTTTATATTGATAAAAGCATCTATAATAACCACGTATTAATATTACGGATACACAGTGCATATTACATACGTACTTTTTGGATTCTCCAAATACATATCTTGGACATCCTGTGAAGATGCCATTTCTATACTGCAAAAAAACCCTACATATGATGGACAGAAGGACACGCTACCTGTATTTGTTCGTCTACCATCCGCTACCAATGTGTATATCCATCAATAGAACTCGCTATGCTATTGGGTAATACCAACTCTCCATCAAAGCTGGTAATATCAATCATACGTTCACCGGCATTTAGTTATACATGTAAAGCATGCAGTGACTTAACAACCTTTTCGACTAACACTAATCTACAAACGATTCCCACTAATACTGGCTATACTTCTAAAATCTAAATCTACAATTACTACTATAATTGATAACTCGAAATCATCTCTAAATAACTTACGAACGTAAACTAGGCAATGTACTTAAAATTCTAAAAACCCATACTAAACAAATTACTAACTTAGGAAAACGAAACAATACTACAACCAAATAATTCGCACAAGCACTTACTTTGAATAACAAAACTTTAACTTCTCCAGGAACTAAACCAACTGAAATTCAATTTACTGCTACTAAAGAAAATATTAATAAAGATTATCTAAACCTTAACTACATAAAATCAATATTAAATGAAACAAATATAAACCTAACTTCAATATCAAATGTAATATTTAAAAATAAATATTGCAATATTATATTTATAACAAGCTATGCAAAATATGCATGTATAGCTCTAAACGGAACACTATCAAATAACTACCACACTAACCTATTTATTCACGAATTTGTATCCACTGAGACACAGAAATTAAAATATATATTATCATGCGATTAAATCTGATCTTATAAATAATTAAAATCTTCCCCCAAAGTAGACACTGTTACATTGACTCTTTTAAATGCGCGTTTGCTCTCTGCCAATCTCCCTACAATACACCAATATATTACCGACTATAAATTGCCTATAGTTGATATTGCGGAGACATGGCTGAATAGTCAAAATACGGCCGTAACCGGTTAAAACTGCATCTCTAGAAGATTTAAATTACAAACTCCAGTAAATCTAGAATTTACGGGAGAAGAGGATGAGGTATTATGTTACTTATAAAATACAATATACACATTATATCAGAAACTCCTATTCCCTCAATTAACTACGATATTCTACTGATAAAACTATAATTTAATAATAATATAATTCATATATTACTTATCTACACTGTTAAAAATTAACCTTTATTAAGTCGTGAATAAACCTTTATGAAGTGTCCTCGGATGATACGAGTGTTTGTACCTTTATTATATGCGCGAATCTAATAAAGGTTTTGAAACCTTTATTATACGCGCGAATCTAATAAAGGTTTTGAAACCTTTATTATACGCGCGAATCTAATAAAGGTTTTTAAACCTTTATTATATGCGCGAATCTAATACAGGTTTTTGAACCTTTATTAGATTCGCGAATCTAATAAAGGTTATTTTATTTTTTAATTATTTTTTAATTATTTTTTAATTATTTTTTAATTATTTTTTAATTATTTTTTAATTATTTTTTAATTATTTAATGACATACTACATATATATTAATTCACTTTTTATTAAATTAAAACACTTTTTTGTAAATTGATTATCTTTCAATTTATTATAAAAATATAAAACGAGTTTATAAAATAAATACGTATAAAAATATATGCATGTATACGAAATAATAAAATAGTATTTATATACAAATAAAATATAGAAATAAAATATAAATATAAAATATAGAAATAAAATATAAATATAAAATATACAAATAAAATATACAAATAAAATATACAAATAAAATATTATATCTATAATTTCCTATATAGGCCTTTTACCCTACGTGGTATTACACCTGAATAATTATTAAAAACATAATTTGAAATAAATATTAAAAAATGATTAACTTTTGAATAAAACATAATATTGAAAATAAAATGATATGAAAAATATAAAATAATAGCATCCAAATAATTATTACATTTAGAAACATCACTACCGTCAATTAAAATAACATAATTATTATTACTATTTACAATTTGTGGATGAGGCAATTTGTTCTAGTTTCCTGTATAAAATTTGAGATATACGAAAATATAATAATATAGGAAAATAAATGAAAATTTATTTTATAAATATTATATTGAAAAATTAAATTTTAAACATTTTAAATTTGTTTTACATTTATATTTCTTAAATTATAATTAATATTATCATTTCTGGCACAACTGTAAATACTAACGTTATTTTTTCCAACAATAAAATAATCTGTGTCGCATCCTAATATTATAAATATCATGCTGACAACAAATTCAAGCAAATTATCTATAAAAAAATGATCTAATTAATGTTGTAATAAATTTTAAATATATATTAAAATTAACTTATTAATAATCACAAACGATTAGAATAAATATTGATATTTGTTTTGAAAGAAATGACTAACCAGTATTATGTTTATTGATGGATGTTTTGTTATTTTGATATTTAATATATAAAGAAATCTAAATAAAAATAAGTTTAGTATATGCGATACATCTTTGAATAAGATAATGGAAAATATAGTAATTAAAAGTACACACAATTGGCCTAATCTTCATTTACAATTAGTCAATATGTAAGACATATACTAGACTATACTATATGGATATTATATATATAAATTATCAAATATATATATATATATATATATCACTATTACGTAAACTTGTTGAATAATGAATAGATTAGTAAATATGATTTCCGATAGTATTATAACGTATTGAAGTACTAATTTAAGGATTTAATACAATTATTTTAGATACATATATCTAGATTATGAAAATATTTATTAATAATTATTTAATATCTTATTCTATTATATATAATGACGACTAGAAATAATGATTCTATTATATATAATACCATGCAATTATCAGTACCGTTATAATATAATATATAAATGTTATAAGCAAATTAATAATATTAATATATATTCTATAGATCAAATCATCGCATGCATATATATCGTGAATTATACATTCAACCTTTATCTAATAAAGTGACCGTAGATGTACCAGAGACTCTCGGTGTGCATTTTGGTAAATCATTGATGGTTTAAATTAGAATACATCAACAATATATATAATAACATCATAGTCTACCAATTAATAAAATAATGAACATACATTTACATGAGAATATGTGATATATGGTATATTATCAAGACACATGGACACTGTTGAGTTTGTTGTTACAGGCGATTTTCTGAATTCCACATATGTTCAATCTTTCGGTAACGACAGCTCGGGTAATATCATTGGATTTCCGTTACATTCGGGGTACCGAGTAGTCAGACCATCGGAGTACGTGGAGTGGATCCAACGGGCCGTTTCTTTACTCGGATTCGTCGGCAACTTAATCGCCATGGCGGTGGTATTGAGAGGTCGTTCCATACGCAAGAACGCCTCGTACGTGCTGCTGTTCAACCAGAGCTTGACCGACTTCCTGTCGTGCTTCTACGTGCTGATATCGCCGTTAGCTCAGCACGTCAGCGGCGCCGGTAAATCCGGTAAGAACGGACCCGTGGACTACGCGGTTTGCGTGATGATAAACTCGCAGGCTCCGCTCAAGATCAACGCCGTTGTGTCCACCTTCAACCTCACGATGTTGGCCGTCGAGCGAATGCTGTGCATCCTGTTCCCGATATTCCACCGAGTTCACGCAACCGATTTCAAACAACGGTTGGCAGCTCTGCTCGTCTGGCCCGCGGTGTTCTGCGCCGTTATTCCTTTCGTCATAGCGGATAACGGAATCGACGCTTCCGGTAGGTGTAGGTTCAACGACCGCATGAAAGATCGTTGGTGGTTCGACGTGTCGTTCGAGGTACTCGGGTTGTATCTGCCCTTAACAACCATCGTCGTCTGCTACTCGGTGATCTTGCAACGTCTGAGAAAATCTCGGTTGTCCGCCAAGAAGCGACTTTCGGACGTTCTGAAAACCTTAGTCACCGTAGTCGTAGTGTACGTGCTGTGCTCGGCGTTGCGGAGCGTTCTGGCGGTGATGTCGGCGTTCCGGGTGGATTTGGGCCCCGGCGGAGTGTCTTTGTTCACGGTAGCCTACTCGATGAAGATTGCGAGCTACTGCGTGAACCCGTTCATCTACACGCTACAGTACGCCGACTACAGGACGGAACTAGAGAGACTCTTCGGCTTCAGAACCAACAAAATTAATAGCAACATATTCTCCAAGACATGCAGCAGTAACCTTGGCAAGTTCGTGTTCTACTATAAGTATGCATGGCTATTACGTTTTATATACAAATATATAATATACTATCTATTTCTTTGCAAAGATCGAATTTGTTATTTTTAAATTTAGTATTTATTAATAATCTTAAATATCCGTTGTAATACAGAATAATATAGAATATAATCATATAATAGCTATATTACATAAGTATATAATACTTAGGTATATGGAATGTAGACTATATATGGTCATTTATTACTAGTGTTAATAGAGTATAATGTATGCGCAATATATGATATACCATCCACTATATATAGTCATTTAATATCCCCAAATTTAGTTATAAAATTAATGAAAATCTAATGAACATATACTAATAATTAATATGTTTGATATTATAATTTATTAATAAATTGTTTCGTTAAATTATATATGATAAATTCATTGGTCTAAATCTATAATCAGGGTGAAAAATTATCACGTGCTCGCTATGGGAGAGATACAAAAACAAACGTAATTCTTCTAATCCTATTTAATGAATGACCTAATGTAAATGTTAATAATAATGTAAATACTACCTAATGTAAATTGAGCATATCATATGATAGCGGACAGTATCCGCCGGACACATTAAACATGACGTAATTCGAAGTAGTTTTTCTCGAGAATCGAATTCCGAGCGGGAAAACAGGCGCCGATTATAAAAAACCAATGGCGGATAGGTTGATTAACTCTTGATTGACAGTTACTTAATATGACTTGTGTCGTATCCCAGAATGGAACCTGTGATAGAATGGAACCTGGGCGTGACATTTTTAATAATCTTTACAAACATATCTAAAATAATTATATAATAATACAGCTTAATTACTTAATGATAAGTAATAATATTTGGTATATAGCTATATAATATTATATGCTATCATATATTTTTTCTATTATATTAAAAAATATCATTTTCAAATTTATAAACGTGGGCGTATTAATCATTACCTGGCATATAAATCAGGGCGTGGTTACACAAATTTAAATTATATTTCAAAATTCGAAATACTATAATTACCGATAACAAAAAAGCACATATTGTATTAATATCGGTTTATAATCTCCGGTTATCCCGAACTATCTTTTATTTATTTCACTTACGCCGAAAGTAAAAACGGGCTTGATTAATTTACTACGATACACTGTCGAGGATATACTATACTTTACATAACTTGCTATGACTAGACAATTTATATAAATAACATTTATTAGTAATAAGCACTTCCATTATCTACAAATCTATTTTATAAAATAGTCGCTATAGCAATGTCGGCCGAGAACGATATCACAAATCTATTCTCAATATACTTTCTGAGAATATATTTAAGAATTTAATGGCAGTAACTCTACAAAATGTAGTATTTAAATGTGTGAATATAAATTCTAAATAGATTATGTATCCAATTTAAAATAGAAATTTTAATTATATATATAAAATTCAACTTTATTATCTTTGTATATATATTTATAATTTAAAATTTCAATATTTATATTTCTTTGATTGACATGTTTATTTATCAATTATTTTACAGATAGTCATCCATATAAGTATATATTTTAATCGATATAAGTGATAATATATATACATATATGTATTAGGTTTATTATTAGTTAAATATTTAATATCTATAAATTAATTTACTCGTATGTATTAAACCAAATTTTATTCTTATTGATTTGAAATTATTAAAAATTGATTTATTGTTAACAAAACTTTAAACTATATTATTCGATATGTAGGACATACACTGTAGGTTCCATTCTGGCGCAGGTTACATTCTGGGACATGACACCAGATCGAAAAACATATAAATCGGGAAAATCGCTAATCGGTATCACCCGGGGGGTATTACTATATACGATAGTAATATATGCCTAACTCCCAAATACAATAATAAAATATAAATAAACAAATATTATATTTATATATGTGGTTATGCATTAGTTGAGTGTTAATCATGTTATATAGAATATTTAGGAAAATATATAGTTAATATAAGTTAATATATAATAATATAAGTTATTCCAAGTATATTTTAACATATATAACACATTCGTATGTATTTATATATTTTTTAAGATTATATATAAAATAATTAATAACATATATTAACTAATATATAATTGCAATAAATATAATAATTACATTTCTTATATTATTTAATTAATTAATACGATTTTAGATATAAAAACGTGATATAATATGATATACAAATTCTATATTTAATTACTAATAACGAAATATAAACAATATTAAGATTACATATTTAATAAATATTTTATAATATGTTATATAAAATATAGCTAGTCTATATATAGAAATGTAGCCTGTTACTTAACCTGTTATTTGCAGTAAATGACCTGGTAATGTAACCGCCTGTTATTCGAGGTAAATGACCTGATAATGTAACCGCCTGTCATTTGAAGTAAATGACCTAATAATATATTATGCAATATCTTCTTAAGAGTTATGCAATATCTATTACGCACTATCTTCTTGATGAATCACCACGTGCGGTTCCAACTGGCATATGCCACTAAACACTATATTATTGGCATGTACATAACTAGTCAATACTATTGTATTGTTACTGCTAGTTGGATTATTGCTGGTATATATCACTTTATATACAGAACTGTTTATACAGTATATTAAACTATGTAGATATACAAAATTACATTAGGCATTATCATATATCTATGTTATATGATTTAATATTAATACATCTCTCATTAAAAGAAATCACTATAAATATACAACTAACATTAACATACTTTTGATCACATGTAATGAGATAACAATTAGGATTTGGAACACCGTAATAATTGATTAAAAAAATAATGAGCAATTAGATAACATTTATATAATATCTTC
>OZ038317.1:6107233-6136656 GCA_964035775.1 Osedax frankpressi | reverse complement strand
GTTTAATAATTATAAGATTATACATACAATATAGCTTTTATAAAATATTTTAAATAATATAAGTATATTAAAATATAAGTATATAAAGATTAATAGCATAATTATTTACTAATAACATTTAATATAAGGATTTTTCTATGGAGGATTAACAACTGCTGGTTTTTGTTGGTAATATATTTATTAAATTTATTTACATATACATTAATGATGTATACATATATTATAAATGATTTATAAGTGTTTTTAATACTTTAATAAATAATTACGAATATATCTTTTAAATTCATAACTTCTAATAAAATAAATAATTATATTATGCATTTAAATATTTATTTTTAGTTACTGAAAATAAACTATAATTTATTATAAATTAATAATTATTAAAAGGCACTTCATTTATAAATTAACTTTTTTATAACTTAAATTAACTTCATTTATAAATTGATGTATATATAATATATTATATTTTACATTTTTTTTAAAACATCCAAAGACGATTTTAATTAAAATAATAAAATAAACAAATTATATATAAATATCTATAGAAACGTTAAACATAGATTTCTAATTAATTCGCAAACATAGATTAAATAAATAATATACTTAAACTAATTGGTATACAATCAATGATCCAGGTAAATTGTTTTATGTTGCATTGTAATTTATTCATTTATTATTGAGCTCATTATATACATTATTACATTTGAATTAATGGTATCTAGTATATTATAGAATATCTATATATTATATATATATATATGCTATTAAATTCATAAATACCAGCATATGTCAATATATTTATTTACAAACACTCAATACATATTTAATGGATATCCGGGTATATCTATAGATATATATATACATATACATTTATCTTATATTTTCGGCAATGTTATATTTTCAACCTAAATTATATATTATATATATTAAGAATACAAATGTATTAACTAGGAAATATTATGTCCGATATTTATATGTATAACTGACAGTATATAAATAATTCATATGTAATATTATTATATATATTATATAATTTTTGTTGAAAATGTATTATTGAAGATAAATGTCTATTACTATATGCTCGATATATATGTATGTGAGTGTGTGCGTGAATGTAGGTATTTATTTAGAAACGCACAATTAAAATAATAATACATTTTCGATATTGCGAGAAGATAAAAAAAGTACAAATTTGAATTATTAATTTCACATAAGGAAGAAGATTTTTAGCTTGCGTTTGAAACTGTTTGGTGATATGGTGGAAGACAATAATTGTTTAGTAAGTTGATTCCATTTATAGGAGGCACTTGAGAAAAATCTTTATTGCCGTATTTAGAGTTATTAGTTGGTAGCGTAGGTATGGTGAGGTCAGATGTTCGTAGTTGTTGTCTGTTGTTGGATGTAATGTTAAGTGATGTCGCATGTGGTCATTAATATGTAAGAGTTTACTTTGGTATAGTAAGTAATGTATAGTAATAACCATATCGTTCACTATCCAGTCGTTGTCGTAGTTCAGTAATGCTAGTTGTATAATCATTTCGGTTATTCAGTAAATTTGTCGTATGGATCTTTTAATAGCGCTGTCAAAATATTTAATTTAATTTTTATTTACTATAATCAATAGTGAGTTACATTTGTATTGAAGTCGTGAAATTATTAAGGAGTGAGTTAGTAAAGTAGTAGTTGTGATATTCATGTATGTTAGTAGTCGTCTTAGATTAAATAATCGGGCTGTTGTAGTTTGTTTTATAAGGTTAATATGTTTGTCGAAATTTAATTCATTATTAAAATGTAAGCATAGGTATTTTACCGAGTTAATTGGTAATATTATAATGTTGTTAATGTAAATGTCTGGAAAATATTCAGTGGATTTAGTCATATTAATGTTAATAAGTTAAGTCTTTTTAATGTTGAGAAGGAGATAATTGTTTGTCAGCCAGTTGTTTATATAATTTAAACAGTTTTATAATTGAGTATTTTGTTGGTGTATGAATTTCGATGTCATCTGCATATAATTTATATATAATATTAGGGAATCTATTTATAATATATTTAATGGGAAGTAGATATATGGCAAATAAAATTGGAGATAAAATTGAAACCCGTGGAACACCATGCTTAAGTTTATATGAGTTAGCTATATTTGTATTTATTTTAATGGAGAAAATTCTCTTGGATATATCTTTTAAAGCATTTTAATACTTTATCTTTAATTCATATTTGGTAGATTCTTGTCAGTAAGGTGGTTTGATTGAGTGTATCAAATGCAGATGATAAGTCAAGTAAAGTAAGTTCTTATTGGATTATTATCATCAAGGGAGGAATATATGTCGTCGAATAAGGAAAGTAAAGTCGTTCTGTCTATTGTCAAGTAGGTTATGTTCAGTTAAGTATGGTAGTAGTTGTAAGTATATAGTCTATTATAGTAATTTAGCTAATAGTGGAAGTTGGGAAATACAGCGTTAGTTTGAAAAGTCGTCAGGTTATAGTTTAGAGTTTTTTTAATGAAGGAACTAATAATTGAGTGTTTCAATTGTTGGGAAATATTTCTCTTAGTAGAGAAGTTTCATATCATATATCATTGAAAAGTGGTGTAAGTGCAGTTGATAGTTTTTTGTAAGGGAGGGGTCATTTGGGGATGAACAATTAACTGTAAGAATTAGGTTTAGTATATCATTAATGTGTGGTTATAGTCGTGATCGTATGGTAATTATACAAAAAGGTAGGTTTATTAGTTTTGTAAGATTGTTATGGTTAATATATATATTGTCTATGAAGTGGGTTACAAAAATTTTGTTGTAATTATTAATTCTGTAAGTTTGGCAGTATTCTATTTTAGTTTTTCCTAAAAGTTTATTAATTGTTTTGTAGAGTCTTTTGTAGTCATTAATTTGTTGTAGTCAGTTTTTGTTTTTTATTAAGTTTTTTAACTACCTATATTTCCAATAAGATATGATATATTATATATATAATATAAATATAACATAATATTATTAACTTTTGTTTAAATATTATTGAATGTTTAGAATATTAACTACTTTTGTTTTAATTCATTTTTGGTAGTCAGTATTGTTTAATGAGTTACGGTAGGTTGTAAGTATTTGTTTCAGTATTGCTAAGTTCAAAGGTGTAGGGTATTTTATGTATGTTCGGTTATTCCGTCTGATCTCGCATTTTTGTTGATGTAAGCCGGAATTAAAACATGGTGATTAATTATGTTCGGTAAATGAATTTATTTTAGAGGGGCATGTTTATAAAGTAAGTATTTAGGCAAATCAGTTATAGTTGATGTTATTTGGTTGATTTGGCTAGTAGCAGTTATGATGTCAGTTATAAACGATTCTGAGTTTATTTTATTTATATTTTGCTAAGTTTTCTCTATTTTCTTTGGCAATGGTTTTCTATAACTGTAAAGGTAAGTTGATGGGGCAGTTAATGGCAAAGAGGTCAGTGAGAAGTATGGTTCTTTCTGGTTTATTTTTTAGAAGTTTGGAAGGATGAAAAGTTATAATTAAGTTTGAGTGTGTATATGTAACTATGCATGGGGAAGTCAATACGTTGTTTAAAGTTAAGATCATTGCAGAGTGTTTTCTATAAAGTGTGAAGTATCATCGCCAAGTGAAAGTTGAAGTCGTCTAATATAAGTAAATTCATATGAGAACAAGTGTAAATATTATTAGAAAATTCAGTTCAAAAAATGAAGGGCAGTTGTTTGGGGGTATGTAGATAAGTAAGATATGAATTATGTTATTATTAAATTATAGTTTTATCAGTAGAATATCGTAGTTAATTCAGGGAATAGGAGTTTCTGATATAATGTGTATATTGTATTTTATAAGTAACATAATACCTCATCCTCTTCTCCCGTCATTTCTAGATTTACTGGAGTTTGTAATTTAAATCTTCTAGAGATGCAGTTTTAACCAGTTACGGCCGTATCTTGACTATACAGCCGTGTCTCTGCAATATCAACTATAGAGAATTTATAGTCGGTAATATATTGGTGTATTGTAGGGAGATTAGCAGAGAGCAAACGCGCATTTAAAAGAGTCAATGTAACATTGTCTACTTTGGGGGAAGATAGTCAGTTTTCTGTTGGCTTAGATTTCTCATGTTTCTCAATATCGTTTGTAAATAAATCTACCCATTCAGTTAGTAATTCATCGGTAACAATAGCTATCTGTAATGTCCAATTTATTTTGTTATTTGCAGTTTAAGTCTTAGTTCATATTTGTTATTTTTTAGATTGAGTGAACATATATAATTTTTTATAAGATCCGATTTAATCGCATTGTAATATATATTTTATTTTCTGTAACTCATCAGGTAAAAAGTCTCAAATAAATAGGTTAGTGTAGTCGTTATTTGATAGTGTTAGGTTAAGGGCTATAAATGCATACTTTGTATAGCTTATGGTAAGTGTAATTAGGAGTCTTAATGAGATGTTAACAGTATATAGTTATTTAGAATATAAAGTAAGATCAATGAATAAAGAATATTATATCTTAATAAATGGAATAATATTAAAATTTGAAAAACGAATACCTATTTTTTAAATTATCTGTATAAAATTGAAAATCACAAGGAAATTGTTATAATTAAAAAATGGATAATTATAACATAATATATTAATATTAATAATAGAATATAAATATTATGAAGTATACTAATAGTGTAGGAGAAAGTTACGGATAAATAAGAATATTAAAAAATGATTACAATTAAAATGTAAACAGGAAATTATGTGTATTTATTTTGTATGCATGTACACGCATACACATATACATACATATATATATATATATATATATATATATATATATGTGTGTGTGTGTTTTGTGTGTGTATGAACCACTTACTCCTTTATATTGAATATATCATTTTTATTATTTGTAAACAATTTATAGTATAAATATTATTATTTTATTATTTGTACCATGCATTCCATAGCTAATTTATACTTCTAATGAAATAATAACATTTACAGCATGCAGAATATCACCGGACATAGTAAGAAATAATCTTCGTCATCTTAAATTATAAAAAATTGATTGAAAACATAAATCATGAGTGAAATAACTAATTTATTAATAATAACTTAAGTTATCCATTATCTTTACTATTGTTCACTTATACAGATGTTTTAAAAACATATTAATTTACTATTATATAACAATCGGAATCTGCGTACTATAGTATATCATTAGTATTCCGTATACGGCTAATTATTGACCGATGACCTTATTATATAATAATGTATACACCATATTTATATTGTATCTTTCACAATCACTTCTTAACATACTTTAGAATATTAATATATCCTTGAAAATAAATGATATAAGAAAATGAATGAATATTTTAGAAAATAATAGTAATTTAAAGATATTTCAATATATCCAAGAAGGTAATCTTGGATTATTTACAACTATTATTTATTATTTTAAATTGAAAAATTCAAGTATCAAAGTTTCCTATGCTAACATCTGAATAAATGTCTGATAAAGAAATGAGATTAGCATTATTAATTATTGTTTGGCGAAATATTATCATTATTTTTAATTTGTTTACATTTAATATTATATTACTTTTTATAATTGTAAATTATATATATATATATATAATGAACTATAGAAATTGTTTATCAAATATAAATATTACATATACAAATTAACATTTAATATTGTAGTGAAAATATGTATTGCATAATTTAAAAATCAATACTAATTAAGTAATTAAATAGTTTTTAATAAAAAATAGTTATATGTACACGAGTTTTATTATTCGAAGTATAAAGATTTGTGATTTTCAGCAGGACACCGAGTCGGAACACATTTACATTCAACTCTCAGAACTTCCTACGGTTCCGGAATATTTACTTTTGATTGGTTCAGAACTTCAGCATTTGAAGAGGCGACCTTTCGCCTGTGAATAATTTTACGATGTAAAACAAATCGCCTTCTTAAGAGATTTAAGTCACTCGGGGAAATCTTATAAAATGTACTCATCCGTTTGTGACCCGCTGGTTTTAAATCAATGCCTTAACATGTATGTAAAATATCATAATGTGTTATAGTGTAATTAAACTAGTCAGTATAATTAATCAATGAGGTACATTAATCAATAATATCGGTATGTAAATTAATTATGTTATCACTGTATACTCTAATATTGCTAATTTATAATATGTGGGCTCATATCTTTATTGCGTCAGGGTAGACATCAGAAACATATAAAGACTCGTATATATCATATGCAAATTGGGCTTCACGTATTTAGCGTTATTGATATAGATTACAGATATTTGTTCAATTGTAGGAATATTTAGAGGCGATACGTTCTATTACGTGTATGCGGATTAAGATGGGTTTGAGGATAGTAAAATAAAGAGGGTAGGGTGAAGGTGAGAACGAGGTTGCTAATAATGGCGATGTTAAGGGTGAGGGTGAGGTAGAAGGTTAAGTTACGCCTATGGGATTGGGAGAGGGTGGGATTAAAGGTGATGGTGAGAATAAGGGCAGTGGGTCGAAGTATGGTTGATCTATATATTTGTATATCTTAGTTGGGCCATCAATTATAAATCAAGAGCACAATACAACAACATATATGAATATTCTAAATATAATCATACTTATCATATGTAGTCAATTTAGAATTTATTAATGTTATATATATAGGATTAATACGTACTTAAATTAATTTTAAAATTAATACGTACTTAAATTAATTTTTGTTTATATCATTTTTGTTTATATAATTTTAACTCCTTATAAAATCACAATCATTATAAAATAATAATAATAACCATGAATCTTTCTACTGACGAACTTCCTTAAAAGCAATCGTCTTCAGAATTGTATTTCATCTTGAACACAACTTTTCTTTCTTATAGAATACTAAGTTTCATTTCATATAATGTCACGCTGCTTTGTGTTTCTTATTAATATATAAATAAATATGATATGCACCCAATATCATATTTATATATTATAATATTTAAAACTATATTTTACTTTATAATCATAATAAATTATTTCATTCTATTGAGAGAGTTCGTAACTTTCACTTTCAATTAGAATTTATATATGTCTTCACTTTCTAAGTTCTAAATAATATTATTAGTTGCAACTATTGCTCTAAAATATTTACTATTTGGTCTGTCATAATTATAATTATCATGATAATTCTATTGGCTAATTGAAAATTTAATTAACTAATAAATTATAAAGGGTAGAATTAAATAGTAATTCTTCATTAAATAATATCCAATATAGATCATATACATTTTACTTCTTTATTAATATCATGAGAGATAATATTTATAAATACAGCAGAATATATTATTCCTATTAAATATATCACTGATATAGAACATGAATATCGGTTGTTATCTAGATATTGTGCCCCTTGGTTCGCAATACAATACAATAAAGACAGTCAATATTATTAAAGATAAATCAAGCCGTTATTTAAATTCGAATGAACTAAGAGATATATGCAAAACTACTACAAATACGGAAAATAAAAGTTCTGTAAATAAATAAAGAGAACATAAGAGAACATAATAAATTGAGAAGAAATTCAAAAGTCTACGTAAAAAGAAAGTTAAGAATCTCTCATTAGAATGAAACAAGTTTATTGCGAATATATAGTATGGTATGGTTTTAAATATTATAATATATAAATAAGATATCGGTTGAATATAACATTTATTTAAATATTAATAAGTTTTATACCCGTTTTTCAGATTGTGTTCTAAATTAAGTATAATAATCATTATAATTGAAATAATTCATCATTAACATATTATCATAGAGAATTATTTAATTTTATTTTGTCATTTACGAGTAAATAAATATAGTTATATAATTGCATTATTATTGGTATCGAGTGATTGTTTATTTTGTTATCTTATGTATGAGATATATTCTTTACAGTGTAAAGCAAAGTGGGAAATTCGTCTATGTTTGAATTATTTATATCAACATATATATATATTTATTACCTTAAGACTTTAACAATGCAGTTATATAATACTAATAATAAATACATTATAATGTTATCTTTATTATATAATAACAATATTGATAAATATTTTAAAATTTAAATATTAATATTTAATTAAATAATAAATAAATTAATTCTAAATGAACTATAGATAAAGTTAAAATTACTACATAGTGTACATATGTGTAGCACATATTATATAGAGAAAACAATATTGTATGAATACAATATAATCAAATTATGAGTTATGCAATATTATTTTCGATTGTCACCAATATTTCAAACTTCCGCGATGTAATTTTCTGTTTATTTTTCTCATTTTTTAATAATTTTGTTTTTTAAAATGTTTGTTGTTATAAATATTTTTAAATTGGTTATGTTATTTTCAAAATCTGTAGTCGTAGTATCGGTAAGGATTTGTTTTCTATATATTTATCGACAGTTCAAGGATGGATTATTGAATACTATGATTTGTCTTCCATAATGTAGTTCAGTAAAAGAAATAAGTTAATATTTTCTAAATTCAATCTAAGATTCACGTATTTAGTATTATCAACGGTGATCATTGAGTTTGACTGTGAATGAAGGAGTGGGTTAGAGTGAGTTGGTAGACACTGTTTAGTAATTACTAATATAACTTATATTATAAAATGTTCTGTTGCATTGCAATTTAATTGTATACATTTCTGGTATTGTCATAAAAAATTAAAATATTATTTATTTAAAAATATCGATATTGCAATTGATGTTTTAATAAAAAACCATATACATAGGTATATAATGGATTATATATTATATTTACCATACCACTATGAATATTTACCATGGACGGAGAGTTCCTTAGTATTATCTCATAGATAGAGTATTGATAACATATCCTATAGAAATCATAGATTTATTTATTATTTAATTATTTAAATCTGACACCTATAGATTCTCTTTATTTTGAACATTCATTTTATAATATGTTGAGTTAAGTTTTAAGTGTAAGTATGAGAGATACACTTATGCTATACTAGAGGTGTGTTAGACCGACAATGTATGCATATATTTATATTAGGTTAAATCGCGCATCAGAAATGTGTGTTAACCACCGGATATTAACAAGCATCCATTCTGAACTGATTCACTTTTATAAAAAAAGACAAAATATTTCAATATTATAATTTTCTTTGAAATATATATAAAATAATTATGTAAATATATATAATAAATTATATATATTTAAAAAAATATATATCATATATTTATGACTGCTATTTGTTCTGATATTAATTGTTCACTCCAAGTTCACTTAAATTGTTCACTTAAAGAACAATATTAATACAAATGATTACATTTACATGCATGTCAACATATTTTAATAGTAAATTACATTAAAATATTTATTTTTAGTGAAATACACCAAATTATTCTATTATAATTTGTAATCATAAACACCCATATGTATTATGTATAACTATATATATTATGACTTATTGTGAAATTACACTAAATAGCATATAAACTAGATTATTGTATACATATTTGACAATAACAATTGATAATATGTATATCATATTTCAACAAAACAATGGTAACATATATGATATATGTTACCATTGTTATGGGATGTGAATATATTTGATACATAATAGTATTATTTAATTAAAATTTATATTTAGCTTATTAAGATGTATATCATTTCAGCATTTAAATCAAATAGTTTTTCAAAGCTGTTCAATCTTTCTTTTGAAGAACAATATAAAGAAGAAATGGGCTAATGATTTATTTTGCTAGTAATACACCAACTATTATAAATGTAGACATAATACATACATTATTATACTCTAAAGTTATTATGTATACATAGAGTATTTGTATTAAATTGTTTATATTTTTTCTACGAAGTAAATCAAATAAAATGTGAAACAATATTACATTTAATTTAATTAAGTACATACTTAGTGATATTAATTAATAGTGATTTTCAATAGTAGCAAATATAAATTGTAATCAATTTTAATCATATCTGAATTAATATTCAATACATACTCATTTATTAATTACTACCATTAGTATTATTATGAACGATACTGTAAAAATAGAACGCACTAAAATATGAAGAAAGAATACTATATTCTAGTTTAGTTAGTATAAGTGTTGATGTAAAAAATCATTACATTTGGCTGGGAGAAAATAGTTTAGGAAGTACGAATCGCAAGTTAAAAACCATGATATGTAGAAATGAAAAATGTTATTAATATTTGAAATAATTTTTATAATTACATATTATATATTGTTAATAGTATTTCTATGATATGGACATATTATTATAATATTTATAATATGTTTAATTACTTAAATGAGTCTTGATATGTATAATATCAAGAAATATTCAATATATATTCACTTGAAGATCAAACGAAAAGAGATTATTTGATGTGTTATTATAATCATTATAATAAATATACGTTATTATGTGATTATAATAATGAAACCAATAATAATAATAAACCCAAACATAATAATAATGAAATTATTATTAACATTAATAATCAAATACTATTTAAAACATTACATTGCTTGAATATACAAATATTTGTATTATAATAATCAGTTATAATATGTGATTATTAATATAAATATATCTATGTTTAAAGGATATATTATCAGTGATATTGTAAATATAAACAAACTATGTTACAAAAGATTGTTATGCATTGGCTAGATGAACAGTGCTACATTGTTTACGAATAATTTCATAATTTTTATAATTTTCATGTCTTTGTAGTTCATACATGGTTGATTATTAAATATAGATATTGGATTGATATATTAATTATCATGTTAATACATGTTAATTATCATATATATATATATATGGAATAAACTCGTAATAACTAACTATATAACGTATTTGACTATACTAGATATATTAATAAATAATATGATATATTTCTTTAAAATTTAATTATAACAATAATTTGAGCATAAAACATTGGTTTTCCAAAATTATTTCAATTACAAAATAAAAATAAATAGAAATGTGTATTTTATTTTTTAGACTCTATATATAGAATAATTTATGAATGGTATATGGTAATATAATTATTACATATAAAATATATGCTTATTAAATATTATATTTATTTTAATTGTAAATTAAAATTTGATTCTTTATATGAGCGCGAAGTTTAACTAATTTATAAATATTTGTAAAATGTATTTTAATTTACATTCATATAATTCGTATAAGAATATACAATTACTATTTATTTTAAATTCCATTTAAAACTAATACATATTAATTTTACTAATATTTGAATACTTTTCAAATAATTATATAGGCGGATTGCATCAAAATTCGAATGGAATTAAAATCAGAATTACTAAAAAATGTATTCAATATAAATAAAACTGTTATATAAATTAATATATTAATACATATACTATATATTATCTTATTAAGTTATTCAGTATATACCAGAGATTGATTGCGAGATTATTGTATTCTAATTATAAAAATATCTATTACAAATAATTAAATTTTCATGTTGTCATTGACAACAAATTGAAAAATATATATACAATGTTAAATATACATAATAATATTATTTTATAATCGATTAAAAATACAAACTTAAAAAATAGATATATAATACAGTTTAAATGTGTATATTATAAATTTACCAATTGCTTAAAACTAATAGTATACAAATATAATATTAAAATATTGATGATTTAAAAATTATTTAAACTTTTCGTTCAAAAAAATTACCTCTTTATATCTAGTAATTTGATAATCAATGGTATATTTTAAAATCATACATATTTATTTTAATACTATTAACAGATATTTAACAGATAATTCCAAATTCGTTACATAGATGTTATGATAAATTGTAATATAAATAAATATGCATTTACCACGTTCTTATATTATTCTATTTACATCGATAACTATCAGAAATTCTATTTATATCAATCTAATATCTATATTTAATAATCAACCATGTATGAACTACAAAGACATAAATAATTCATGAAATTATTTGTAAACAATGTAGAAGAGTTCACAGCCTATTTAGCCAATGACAGATTGTTAAGCGATAACATTGTTTATATCCTTATTTACCGGGGTTTATATTATAGTTTAACGTAAATATCATTATTTAGAAAGGTAATTGATACTCACGATCACCAATGTAAGCTTGGAAGATTGAGTAAATAAATTGATGTATATATACAAATATGTGTAGATATTAATATTATATATACATATTAATATTATATACACGTTAATATACGTATTCAATATCGATATTAGTAATATCAATATTAATATATAAATAATTAAGCTCGAATAAAATATAATAATAATCTAGAAATTATTATCAAAATAGCGTATAGAAATTATTATAATTGAGCAGATTGTTGATGTTCTCATTGTTTCTCATGTCATTTATACTACGATATCGTCATATATTTGGATTAGGGCTAATCAAGATATATATCATTGAGTTTTACCTAGATATTACCAAAGTTGTATATCATAATACATTTAATATAATACTATATAATTATTATACTATAGTGCTGTTTGGTTTTATATAGGAGAGTTTTTTTTTATTTATTACCAAATTTAAATGACTTTAATTGTTTATTTTAATATTCAAAATTAATTAAATATATTTATATTATATTATATTAACATTACTAACGTGTATAACATATATATATAGAGTTGAATAGTATAGCTAACTCAGGATAAATAGTTTTTAATGAAAACATGTTAAAAATTGTTGGACCTAAAAAGGGCCAGTTTTTAATTTGTAAAATAGTACAATAATAATATGATTTGTACAGTGTAACATACTTTTTCTATTATATCATTATATTAATATTAATATTTTTTCCTTTTATAATATGAATTATGTTATAAATAAAATGAATTTGGGTAACGAAAATGAATGGATGCGAAAGTAAATTAACTGATGCGAAAGTAAAATGTCAGATGCGAAAGTAATATAACGGATGCGAACGTAAATTTATATCCAATAGTATTTAAAATAAATGAAATAACCAATAGTTTTAGAAGAAAAAAAATTACACAGTTATTTTTATAAAATAAATAAATCACAAATATTATTTCATTTTATAGTTATGGCTCGTACCAAACAAACTGCTCGTAAGTCTACCGGAGGTAAAGCTCCAAGAAAACAATTGGCTACAAAAGCTGCCCGTAAAAGTGCACCTTCTACTGGTGGAGTAAAGAAGCCTCACCGATATAGACCTGGTACTGTGGCTCTCAGAGAAATCAGACGTTATCAAAAATCTACTGAACTTCTGATTAGAAAATTGCCCTTCCAACGTTTAGTCAGAGAGATTGCACAAGATTTCAAAACTGATTTACGTTTTCAAAGTGCTGCCATTGGTGCTTTACAAGAAGCTAGTGAAGCATATTTAGTTGGACTTTTTGAAGATACCAATTTATGCGCAATCCATGCCAAACGTGTAACTATTATGCCAAAAGATATCCAATTAGCTAGACGTATTCGTGGTGAACGTGCTTAATTTATATTATTTATTACTTATATTCTACATTTAAAAATCGGCCCTTTTTAGGGCCACCAAATTTTAACATTTTTATAAATAATTAAACATTTTAATGATAATATTTACTTCATAAATATAGCTATTACAATCGAATTTAAAATACGATGATCCTTTGTTACTCAATTTGCGATATTGTTGAGAAAAACGAAAATCAATAATCTACTAAATTATAAATATTTTTCACTATTTTAATACATTACAATTAATAGTTTGTCAGATTATTTACTGTAGTATTTTTATTTTTACTCTTTATTTAACACAGTTTATTATAAAAATAGTAATGATTATTTTACATTTAATTTTAGACAGAATATTTGATATAAATAAATATTATATATACGATTTTTGAAGGAAATTTATGTTTCAAAATATATTTTATTATAGTTTGACGCTATATAGAGCACATAAAACCGAATATATATTCGGTGGAACCGATTACTCCCATTTAATTTCATGTATTTTAGTAAATACAAATTTAAAATGCTTATAGTTCATGTAGTGAATGTTCATATGTGAATAGTCACATACTCTGATTAAGTTTCTTATATTTTAAATAAATGATAACATTTTTTTATTATTAAAAATATCACACTATTATATTTTAGAAATGCAAGTTAAGCACATTTTAACTTTCTTTATACATTATTATCAGGTGTGCGTTTATAAATATTTTACTTATTAAATTTTATCATATTTTAAAAATAATTTCAAATAAAATAATGTTTTAAAATATATATTATATATATATATAATTCGAAAATTAAATAATTTTCGATGTTAGAATTGTTGGACAATAAAAGACAGCTGAAACATCACCAATTTGTAATTGATGACGTATATATGTGTAACTTTTAATACTTTTTATAAAGTGAAATCTAGTTGAATGACGTAAAAGTAAATTAAAAATGAATATGTTTATTTAATAAATACACATGAATGTTGTGTAGTTAATAAACATTGGTTAAACATAATAATACTGATCTTATATATTGTAAATATTATAAACTCAAAAGTGTATATGAATATCCATGCAAATCTATGTTATTCAGAATATATAGTGCATATCCATGTGGATATAAATTTATTAATAGAAACAAATTAATACATCAGTGTATATTATTTGATACACATTCTATTTACGATGAAAACGAAATTATAATTCAAGCTATACAACATTATTATTAATATTGTTATTCGATTAATAATTATTATATTTATATATATTTAAAAATTATTTTATAATTCTATCTAAATTTATATTATAACAATATTTATTAATAACAATATTATTAAAACTATTATCGCCGCCGTCATCAATCTACGAATTAATTATTCTATTATTTTTTAAATTTGCAATAAAATATATTAAACAGTAAAAATATTATAACTATAGTTATTTTGATATATAATCTAATATTACATTATAATATTAAATAATAATGAAGTATTCTATAACAAAATATTAATTAAAATAATTAATTACAATTAATTTATAGGAAAAATTGATTTACAGGAAGTTTTCATATTTCTATTGTTTAATAATAATTAATTATGACTAATCATTTTTAAGATTATTTTTTAAAATTAGATTTCACAACAAAATTTGTATTAATTATAATAATATATATATTGTGTATCATTTATAAAATAAAGTATTGTATATTATATCATATATGTTTAGGATAATTATATTGTTAAATACTAAATTAATCACTATTTTACATTTAAGTTTGAATTTGAATAAAATTAAATATAGTTTATAATGACCCTTACAATTACCTTGTTACCAAGTATCATATTTTATATATTATTTAATCTGTATCATATTGTGCAATAACATATTGTTGTTATCAAAAACTGGATCGACTCCGATAATATATTACGTGATTACTTAAGATATATATATATATATATATAGCTCAAATTGTATATTTCTCATAGAATATACAACATTATATAAATACACAATTATTATAATTAATGGGAGTATAACAGTTGAGTGTATTGGATATACTTAACAGTTACATAATATATTTACATATATTAATATACAGGGAATATCAATATAGAATATACGGTATAATTATTGATATAAAAGTATATATATAAAATTAATTTAAATATAAATTACTATATTTAACTGATTAATTATATTAATGATAATTTCGTTACCACTATTAGATGTCATATAACGTAGTGGAAGAAAGGAATACTGATATGTCAGTAATGCCGGATAGTAATATTGTATGCAATGCATGGATACAAAATAAAATCAATGATGTTAGTGCAATAGTTATTAAATAAATTATCTATAAGAAGATATGTGTAAAATAGGATTATAATATTTTAAATAATATAATATTTATATTACGTTGTATTCTAATTACTTTTAATTTTAAATAATTCTTCAACTATAGCATAGGTATGAAGTATTTTTCCCATTTGAAAAATATAACTTTCATTTAAGGAAAAAAAACAAAACAAGATAATAACTGGAAAATTCATCAAATAAAGATTATTGATACAAAAGGTTAATAATATAATAAATAACCAATAATAATGACTTAAGTCAAATAATTAAGATAAGAAAATCTGTAAGCAAAATAATTCTAGTTTAAATTTCTATTTTATATAGCATATGCATAGAATGTAATAAACTGCCTGAATATATTTAATACTGTAAGCCAGTTTTTGAATTGAAAAGCTAATTAAGATTATAACAGAATCAATGTCAAGATTGCTTTCCTCGATACTACATCAAGTATACTCTTATTATCTAATACGAGATATCAACTCACCTGACCACACCATATGGAATGTGAGGTGATATTGTCTGATTAATATCACCTATGTATTGTTTAGTTAATGATATTATGGTAATTATTTTCTGTCTAATTAATAATTTCTACTTTGTTAAATAATAAATATTAAAAAATAAACATAAATATATTACAATTATATGTTTTTATTATATTATGAATTAGGTAAATATATAAAATGTAAATAATATATTAATATTGCAAATAAATAAAAAATTTAATATGAATATTAAACATATAAATATTTATTTATGATATATCTTATCATGTATAACAAATAACTGATTCACTTTTAGTAGACTTTTTCATATATAAAAGCCTTCTTTTCGATAATATTTTTTGAGAATTTGAAAAACAATCCAATAGTTCTTTATCATTTGATTGTAATCTATCAATATGGAATTTATTAGTAAATATATGGATATAACAAATTACCTTTTCTATCAAACTTCTAGAATTACTATTATACTATTATCTATTTATATTTCTAACTTTTATTACACTACTATCTATCTCTTTAATGTTTATTATACTAATCTCAATTCTGTTATATCTTTCTAACAACTAACTTATATATCGTTGACTTCAATATATATAATTATAAATACTATTACCATTCTCCCATCACACACCCGAAACATGCATGCCTACTAAAAGGAAGTCTAACCCTTCATACTCACATCTAAACTCAAACCTTTTAAACCCACTCAGCTACTATATTAGCCTATGCTCAATCATCTCAAAGTCCGCCCTAACACCTCAGTCACCCTAATACCCCACAGTTCGCCCTAACACACAAAATTCTCCCTAACAACCTACATTCCCCAACTCCCCACAGTCCCCCTAACACTACACAGCCCCCTTATACCCCGCAGTCCCCTAACTCCCCACATACCCCTAATACTCCACAGTCTCCTAATACTCCACAGTCCCTCCTAACACTCCACAGTCCCCCTTACACCCATCAGTTCCCTTAACTCCACACAGCCCCCTAACACTACACAGCCCCCTTATACCTCGTAGTCCCCCTAACTCCCCACAGCCCCCTAACACTACAAAGACCCCCTTACACCCCACAACCCCCTAACACTACAAAGACCCCTAACACTACAAAGACCCCTAACACTACAAAGACCCCCCTTACACCTCGCCGCAGTCCCCCTAACTCTCCACAGTCCCCCTAACTCCCCACAGCCCCCTAACACTCCACAGTCCCTCCTAACACTACACAGCCTCCTTACACCCCACATCCCCCTAACTCCCTAACTCCCCACAGCTCCCTAACTCCCCACAGTCCCCCTAACTCCCCACACCTCCCTAACTCCCCACACCTCCCTAACTCCACAAACCCCCCTTACACTCCGCAGTCCCCCTAACTCCCCACAGCCCCCTAACACTCCACAGTCCCCCTAACTCTCCACAGTCCCCCTTACACCCCGCAGACCCCCTAACTCCCCACAGTCCCCCTAACTCCCCACAGTCCCCCTTACACCCCGCAGACCCCCTAACTACCCACAGTCCCCCTAACTCCCCCACAGCTCCCCACAGTCCCCCTACCACTCCAGTCCCCCTAACTCCCCACAGCTCCCTACCACTCCACAGTCCCCCTAACTCCCCACAGTCCCCCTAACTCCCCGCAGTCCCCCCACAGCTCCACAGTCCCCCTAACTCCCCACTGTCCCCCTAACTCCCTACAATCCCCCCACAGCTCCCCACAGTCCCCCTAACTCCCCACAGCTCCCTAACTCCCCACAGTCCCCCTAACTCCCCGCAGTCCCCCTAACTCCCCACAGACCCCCCTTACACCCCACAGCTCCCTAACTCCCCACAGTCCCCCTACCACTCCCTAATCCCCCTCACCTGGCAGCAGCTATACAGGAATCTCCGTGGCCGGGTACACACGCCAGCCGACCACGTAAAGTGTGGAAGGCGTCGGATTGTGGCAACAGCATCAACAGAGAATAAAGACATCTACGGAGTATTGAAGAGTTCTCTCCAGTGTCGAGCAGTTGTAAGCGTAAAACTAGATGTATCAAAACATTAATGTATCTTAGCGTTATATCCTATTTCATAATAGTTTACGAGTAAGTAAAGTAGGTCAATGTTCTCGTATTTAGATACTGCAGGATACTATATTATTTACGTGTATGTATTCATTTTTTATGACATCAGTATTTGTTATCAATAGATAATTTGTATATGATTCATCAATTTTAAAGACATAAATGTAAGCAAGATAAAAAATACTATTTAAGACCAACATGCGAATATCGGAGATTCGATCAATTGTACTAGTTTATCAATTTCCACCAAAAGGTCAACGGTGATATCAAGGTCGCCGCTGTAATCGATGAAATTGTATCAACCACCGTAAAGTAACCATCTTAAACAAATGCTATAAACCGAAATCGTAAGTTACACGGATTCACTACAACCATAGAACAAACTAGACGAGGGCTACGTACAATTTGATGAGCAGCTGTAAGGCGTGTCGGTAGTTCTGCGACAGAAGGCACAGCGTAACCAAGGAGACGGGGCAGTAGCTCCACGCCGCGTAGAGTTCCCTGTAGAGCGAACACGCGGGCACTCCACCCTTCGTTTCGGCGACGCGTAGCTTTCCGGCCTGTAATCGACGTCTCCGCGACTTTAAGCAATAGAAATTTACGGCAACGTAAAGCGCAACTAAACGAAATGCATGTACACGGCTGTACACGAATATGAAACAATTGGTTATTAATCGCTCCAGCCGAGAGCTGCACAGACCTGCACCACCGTATTGTGGTTCATCAGGGATTTGCGTAATTCAAATAATTCAGTCGTAGTCATGAGGATATTGTTCAGAATCTGCACCTATGAAAACAATTACGTTTGGCGGTGAAGTATTTAATTGCGAAGATTATGTCGGCGATTATGATAATTAATAAGCAGCAGTTTGGCGTGAACGAATAAAAGTAAGATTTATATTTTGCGAATAAATTTGGATCGAAATATCGATCGAGTCTCGTTATCAAACCATAATGGACACAAAGGTATATCCGAAGACGTCTTCGTTGTAGAGACAGGAGTTGAGTAGTAGGGACGAAAAGCAGAGATAGATCTCTTCCGCGTTTAACAATAGGCACAATTGTCTTGGAGGCGAGGTAGTTAATGTTAGTGGAACTGGGGTTAGCCTCCATAAATTATAGACTGCATAGTTTTATATCACTGATAATATATACCGTTTATATATAGGTATCAAATATTACATCGGGATCATAATTTATATAATAATCCACAATCATAAGTAAATAAGTATTATCTATATCATTTTAGATAATAATATTATATAATTTATGTTGAATATAAAAATTATTATTTTTAATTATTAAATATTATTTGTGTATAACTAGTACAAACTATATATAGACTTATGTAACATCTATGTAAATATTATTGCAAAGGTGATTGCAGTTGGGCGAGGGGATTTAAGTTAACGTAAAGGCGATCACCTCACGACGAAAGAACTCCTCGCGTCTCTCAGTTCCACGTCTTCAGCAAACACGCGGAGGACACCGACCAAACTCAACGTTACGTAATGGTTCATCGTGTGCTTTTGCTCAAGTTCGCCTAGCACCTGCGAACAAATGAACGGCTACACATCGCGACTCTACAAAGCGGGTTCAGAAATTCTAACAATGGAGTTAAATTATGTGCATTCCATTTGGATTCACGCCGACGACATTTACTCTTAACGACTTGCGAACCTTCTCCGTCAATAAACAATCTTTAATTAATTCGGCGTTGGGCTTCAAAATTTGCCCGACGCTGTTTGTAGAAATCTCTGCAATAACCTCCAAATTAACGAGAACCACCTACATGAAACGTATAATATATATTATAATAAACATTAATAACTAATGTATTTTTTATTAGAAAGTAATCTAATTACTTTAGTTATGATATTACTAATAATTTATTAGTATGTAAGTAGATATTCTTAAGACCATTTAGCACCTTTAAAAAATTTCTATCCAAAATATTATTGTGAATAATGTAAATATAAATACAAAAAAGGGTATTTAAATAATATTTTAAATTTACACTATGAAGATTTAATAAAAAAAGTTTTCAATGATTTTTGCATAAAAATGACAAATACAGATTTCTGCTAATCTTTTGAAATGTTCACAATTAATTTAATATTATAACAGTTAAATTATTAAATTATTTTTCAATAAAAATAAATTAAACCTCATCGGATGTATCAGATAATGATTTTAAAAAGACGGGAAGTAATTCAGAAATATGCCTGAAGCTCTGTTAGGTATTAAATATGATTAAGGAAAAATGTGATAGATATTAAATATGAACTGAATATGAAAACATAGTAATATAACATATACATATACGTTGTTGAAGTTGTTAGGGTATTACACAGTGTGTAAGGAGTAGTAACTGAATGTTGACAATGCTTCTTTACAATAATAAGGTAAATTATTGATATTGTAATCTCCAATGTAATAACAGTAAAGTTATACATTATTTTAAATAAATAAATCATAAATATAAAATTAATTTTAATCGAAAAAAATGTGTACAACTGATAAAATGAAATGATATATTAATAGATAACGATTTCGAAGGAGGAAACGGTACACGGGATGCCTAACCTTATAAGGTGTATTAGCAAACAGGTGCAGGATCCAGCGAAATGCGCGCAGGCGGGTTTGAACTCCGGAGTGACAACTATATCTACTCAGCACTTCAATGACTGACGCGATGTCGAATACAGGCTCTGTACTGCTCGGAGACAAAAGCAGCGTAAATTACGCAAGATCGGCAATTGCACGTTTCATTTCATTGCGATTTATAAATGTATTCAGATCACAATGGTAATAATAATTACTAACATTATATTTTCTTTATTTTTAGGAGATAAATCTGATGAATCTACAATAGAGGTGTTAAAATATCTTAAAAATAAGATACAAATTCAGTAATTATAAAAGCAATTATTCCACTTGTTTAATATATATTATATGTCAATTCAAATAATCCTTAAGGCTAGATAATTCTTATATCGATAAAATTGAATTAGTTTTAGAAATCTAACCTGCAATTATCTGATCATCATCAGGATTGACCAATTTCATCAATGCATTGTTTATTGACCATGAATCATCCCTTATACCTTACGAATTCATAATTATGATATAATTGATCTAGTAATGAGTTTTCGAAACAAATATCTGAATTAAACATTAGAATATAAACATGTACGAGAAATAAATTTGTTTTATATATGATCGAGAACTTTTCAATCTAGATGTGTCAGTTGATAAACAAGGCAGTGTCGAGTTTAGCATTCCACTTATATAAGGAATCATGCGTCTATTCGACAGCTCAATGAAACAAAGCATCCACTCGATAGAGATGCCCTTTACATATTCCTCTATTAGGTTATTGTTCCAATTAGTAATTTACTATAATATTATTTTACTATAATAATAATAATTTACAATGCATTAGAAAATTAATAACTAGCAATCCAAGAGTAAAATAAAATCAAAACAAAGATTACCTTGAAAACTAACCATTTGATAAACTATGAACAATAACAATATTGGCCATTTTTTCAAAGTTTACTGTTTTCGGATATTTCTTAACTTCGCATAAAAAAATTCCCAATAAATGTTGAATTCTATATTTTAAGCAGAAAAGTGAAATTAGTAAAATATTTGTTTTAAAAACTATTAGAAATATTCAAATTATTAGAAAATATATAAAAACTATTTCTCCGTGAGTTAAAATTAATTGCATTCAAGGAATGAGGCTTGTGTATATAGTAGATAATAATCAATTACAACCAATGAAATGTGTAAATATGTAATCTTTAATATACTTAAATAATTCAAATATTTTTATTGAAATAATAAAAGTGATATTCAAATTTTAAAAAATAATCTAACGGTGAATTTATTTCGTTTATTGAATTTGATAAGATAATGAACATTCCGTCGAGAAAATCTGGCAGGTACTCAAGCATATTGATTCCGGGAACGGTGTTCAACATTTTTAACTGCCGTTGTACATACAACAAATTAAAATATACATGAATAGATTTTACGAACAATTTTAGTGTTACTAGTAACTAACCCAGCCAACAACAAATTGTTGTGAAAATGGATTTTGCGAGTAAATGTGTTCCCTAAGCATGGGTACAAATGACGTCATGCTGAAAGAATTATTCTCGGCAACAATATCCTGTAGATAGTTAATAATTAGAACATCTAATAATTAGAAATGATTATGTAATTTCTGAAAATAACCTTGAGCAGGGAATCGAATAAAGAAATTCCTCCTCTGATATTCTGGTCTGGATCTGCTATTAACTAACATTGTGTTTAATTTCATTTGTGAATATTTTACATTAACATATTAATATATAAAATATAGCGATATACATATTATATGTATAAGTTAAATACATTTTATAATTAAATTACCTTTCCCAATCCTTCGAAAACTTCATTAAAATATGGCATTACTAATTGTCTTGAAACCTTTTTATATCATACATTAAATAATGAAGTAATAAGGAAATTGATAACAATAATTAAATATTTATCATCGATAAGAAAATTTTAACTGAAAGTATCGATAGAATAGAAATATACGTAATTTGTTGTTTAAATTATAAATAAAAATGCATAAACCTTAACAATATTGTAAATAGATTCGAGGGCATAGTATCTTATTCTAGAGTCAGAATCATTGAAACACGGCAAAACTGGTTTAACAAGAAGTGAAACATGCTGGTCACATTCCTGTGAAAGTTTATAGCAACAATTACGAATTTCAATTAATATATTAATATTCGTTATTTTGATAGAATATTGACATATGGATAACAATTAAAATATCTATATATAATTAATATATATTGCTATATATAATTAGTCTAAATATCTATATATACAATTATTAAAAATATCTATATATAATTAGTATAAATATCTATATATACAATTATTAAAAATATCTATATATAATTAGTATAAATATCTATATATAATTAATATAAATAGTTATATATATATAATTAGTATAAATAGCTATATGCAATTAGTATAAATATCTATATATAATTAATATAAATAAACGCATAAAGTCATATTAGTTATAAACCTTGCCCACTCCAATGGCAACTGCCGCCAGTCCAATCAGACCCCCTTTGCGACAATTGAAGTTATGCGACTGTACGTAGAGCGTTCCACCGAGTATAGAAAGCAGTGCACTGATACGTTGGTGACCCGCGTCAGATTTAGAATGTTCGCGAACTTCCCTATGAAGGAATACATTGAAATGTAGATATACACTGAAGCTTATTCTACATTCGTTACATTCTTATACAAATTAGAAATAATTTGATCATCTACTTGAAGTGTAACTTAAACGTGATATTAAACGTAAATGATAAATAATAATTTATAAATATTATATTATTAACTTTTCTATTTCCAAAGCTGCTACTTTTCTCTTATCGTAGATTTTATCAACCAATGCACGAGCAATATTTGGAGATAGAATTGATGAATCATTTTCAGACATAGTTCAATCTTAAATTAAGATATTAATATGTATGATTATGTGTATTAAATAAAACCATATCAGCTACTAAATTTATTATTTATGTAAATTTGTATAAATTATACATATGGTTAATTCTAAATATAAAAAGTTAACGAATATAAACATACATTAAATGTAAATATAAACTATTACAATATGTACATATATGAAATATAGAGTTAATGTATATAAATTTAAATATACATTAATTTTAAATATAAACTATTACAATATAAACGAAATAATGCCTATATACGAAATAGGCATTATTATAAATAAAATAATAAGTTTATGATTTCACCTAACTAATTGTTATATCCATCAACTTATATATAATAACACACGAATAGAAAGTATATACACATACACTTAAGTACTAACATATTTTTTATAAATATTTTATTTTATAAACAATTCAATTTATGCCCGGGACAATTATTGTATAAACAAGATAATTTAGATTATTTATTAATAATAATATATTAAATTAGAGTATGTGATATATTGTGGATTAAATATTCAATAATTGTAGTTGATTTAACTTTAAGTAAAAGTAGTAATTTCAAACGATAAACGTTGAAATTAAATATGTGTATATAATTAAAATACAATATTATAGGTTAGATATAATGTTATACTATAATATAAATATTTAGTGAAATATAGAATTGTCCTATTTAAATTAGACTTTACAATATACATTTTAAACTTTAGATGGCTTATCCAGTATACACTAAGAATATCTTGTTATTTGAAGTGGAGGTCTAAAGTAGCTTATAGATGAGTATTTAATATATATTATATTTTAAGATAGACAAGTATAATCAGGATAATATAATAGGAGGGGCAATGGATTGGACTGCATAAATGTTCGGCCCTAGAATTTAATAGTATAAATTCAATTATTTATTTACTAAATAAGTAATTGCATGTACCATTGGTATTCCGATTAACTTATATAGGTTATAATATGGGATACTGGATTGTAACATACAATGTACAATGTGCATATTTCATGAATAATTTACAAAGAAACTTTAAAAATTAAGATATTTAACATTATTTACAAATTTACTCAACAATAACTTACATGATTGTTTTATTATATGGAACCGTTAACTGATTATTTTCAAGGAATGCATACATTTATAAGAATATATTATTATTATTAAACTATTAAATTGCTAGTTCTAAAATTACGTAATACATGATCAAATTACTAATATTCCTAAACATATATTTAAAATTATTATGATATTTATAAATATCAAAGTTCACGATAAGGTTAAAGACTAAAGGTAGACTTTAAATTTAATTATAAATATCCTATTAGTTGACTATTAAGAAATATAAACAATTGGTAATAGTATTTTATTATAATATATTACATTTATTTAAAGATTAATATAAGTATCATTGGTTGAATAGTTTATGGAAATTACAAAATTTCAGTTAATTGAAGGTATAATAAGCTATTTTAAATATAATTATTTTAAAGATAAAATGAATTTTATAAAATTATTTATTATAACTTTATTATAAATTATAATAATCCGTAAATAAATAACATCATTTTTATAGTATTAATGGAAAGATATTTTTTTAATTATCCCAATATGAAAACATTATGTAATAGCAGAAGGAATATCTGTATATTCGAATATCATATATTCCGATATTATACATGACATTTAATAATTTATACTTTAAGGATTTTAAGATGACTTGGATTAGTCTCAGTTTATATTTTTATCTTTCTCTTTAAACTCTTTATTTATATGTTAAAATCAGTTGATATTGAGGAAATAATATATAATGATATACGAACCAACAGAGAAACCATTGTATAATGGTCAGTGTTGATATAGAGATAATGTAGATCATATGAATCCTATGCTGTTTTTTGAAGTAATACGTAGTTTGACATCCAATCTGATACTCTACCAGATATATAGGCAGAGTAAGAGTAGGATCAGGATTATATATTTTGTTAGTGGTATTCGAGAGAAGAGTATTTGTTAAGCTGGCCAGTACAGGTTCAGCTTATTACATATACCAATCAGTTCTTGTAATAGATTTTATTTTAGACGGGTTTATTATGAATTGGCGGTAAGTAATTCTTTTTAATATGCTTTTAGTATTTTTTAGATAATGGGAAAACAATGCTGAAAATATAAGATTATTATATAATTAGATAAGATTCTCTTAATGAATATGAATCTAATAAGTACATTTATCTATTGTGCAATTTTACTTATTAAGGGCAATGGTAGTACTTCTAATAGAGAGCCATAACTGTGGCTAGCGATAAAATGCATGGACGTCATGCATGGACGATATGATTGGTTGTTAAAAGTACTAGTTTTAAACTTAATAACTTTACTAATAATTAATAGTTTTTCGTATAGACTACTGATCTCTTTAGATGGATAGTTTTTTATAAACTGATTATATTTCATTTCTCTTGTATTATACAAGCTTTGGATGATGACTCATCATTACATCATGAAATATTTCACTATAATTTGATATATATTGAATAATAAATAACATATAGAGTATATCCGGGTTTCGTATGTTTACAATATATATGTAGGATTTCAAGAAATAAATTCTCTTTCTTGTACAGGGAACACACCTGACGTGTAAAATACTATTTATTCTCGTTTAAAACACTTCCATTAATTGTTCTGCTTCTTATTAGAATGTACGTTATTTGAAAATTTGTTATAATTATAATACAATATAATATATGTCTGGTAAACTCTTATTCCATACCGTTAACATATATTTATATTAAGAACATTTGTTTTAGATTTATATTCCAGTAGTATGCACTCAAAGCTAATATTTAGTAGTCGCAGAGTTTATTATAACTTTTTAATATTGTTAATAAAATCAGAGTAAATATGAACATTATCAATAATTTTAAATACTAGTTTTGAAATACATTTTTGCACTCCGAAAACTTTGAGGAGGTTTTGAATTTCATTTTCAAGTAGAAATCAATATTCTGCAATATGAAATTAAATGCAGTATTTGTATATACAAAATAAATATATTTTAACTTCATAAAAAATTGTATTCCGTAATCTAATGCTTGTGTTGTTACATTCTTCTTCAACATTGATCTAATGACTTAATTATACCCATACAAATATTCATTAACTACATTTACTCTCGACAAAGATTTTCCTTTTTGCTGTCAGCCTTACGACGGAAACCTTATTTGACTACGTTACAAATGATTTTAACGATGCGTCTTCTGCAGACGGACTCGACGCTCTTTTCGAATTCCTAAAGTGTTCCGTTAATCACATTCTCTACGAAAGAGAACTTTATCCTACAAAATGTTTCCGGAATGAAAATCATCTGAATGTTCCAGTCCGAGTTAGATATTGATTTGAAAATTACTCATATACAAAACATTAATAATATACATAATACCGTTATTTGTTATTCTATCTGAATACTATATTTCTAATAAATATTAATTAATATGCGATTATATAAATTAATGTTTGCTAAAGTTGGCAATATTTTAATTGTTAGAATATCATTAATTTATTTATATTATGTATTTGAATTTTATAAATAAATTATTATTTTTTGATTTAGATTTGCTTCGATCGAGATGTTCGGTGTTACATCGATGACGTTCTTCTGTCTTTGCGTCGATTGATTGATATGCATTCGCATCGCTCCGTTGACCACTTCTATGAGCTAATTGTGCGGGTATTTCTTCGCAGTCTTAAACGCGAATTCAATCGCTACACATTTGAAATATTTCTGCCAGGAATTCATCGCAGGTTAGCAATATAAATAAAATATTTTGTATTAAATATATAAATATATATAATATAAATATATAAATATATAAATATATAAATATATAAATATATAAATATATAAATATATAAATATATAAATATATAAATATATAAATATATAAATATATAAATATATAAATATATAAATATATAAATATATAAAATATATAAATATATAAATATATAAATATATAAATATATAAATATATAAATATATAAATATATAAATATATAAATATATAAATATATAAATATATAAATATATAAATATATAAATATATAAATATATAAATATATAAATATATAAATATATAAATATATAAATATATAAATATATAAATATATAAATATATAAATATATAAATATATAAATATATAAATATATAAATATATAAATATATAAATATATAAATATATAAATAATTGTTCTAATTAATTGTATGTTCATTATTTTCCGATTTATTTTCATATTTAATATAGATAACCATTTACCAAAATTTAATAATTATCGACTTTATCTTGATTAGATCATTTTACATAATGCAGTGAAATCGATGTCACCAAAATCAAAAAAAGACCTTCGCAATTTTCTTTTCGCTCTCTACGATCTAAAGGATGTCCGATTAACTTCTAAGAATCAAGGTTATTCGATACCAGCAATTGTAGGTGATGTGGTTGAGATGAGAGAGAAATGGCGAAATGGTATATTTAATCATAGTTTATAACGTGGTATTCTGTATGTAATGAGTTATCGTTAAGTAATATTGCATATCTAATATAAGAATATTTAAAAAAATGCAGTGGCACTATGTGTATATTTAATATGAACGTACTATTATTTAATATTTCATTAAACATCAGCTGACTAATATTTGTAAATAATGCCAACATCTAAACTGTTTGTAAAATCCGCTTTCATTCAGATTTTTTATGGACAATCGAAATTGGCACTAGGGAGGGTTCCATTGAAGAGTTTAGGAATATTAAAACCACAAAGGTTGTTATCTACTTTTTATAGTGAATCGCTCTATTGAATATATTAACAAAATATTAAAAAATATAAGTTATATTAAATAATAATTGTTTCTTTTGTCTTGTATAAAATAGATATATCTATACTACTTTCTATCTGCCAAAAGATTCGACTACAACTAATAGAAGAAGACCAATCCATGGCGAGTAAAGATATTATTCCAGTTTATGCCTTAGAATCAGCACTCCTTCAAATGCAACTGCTCGCGGAGATTATTTAAGTATAAATTCGATAAAGCAGAATTGTGATTATTAAGCATTTATTAACAATAAAAATATTGTTTTTTCTAATTACTATTTTTAAATTTTAGAATTAAATAAAAAGTATAACAAATAGAGTAGTGAATTAATCTAATGTCATTCAGGCAGTATTCAGTATAATATGTATTATTTCCATATAGCTATATTTCTATATAGCTTCTATATACTTAGTGATATATATTGCATTTACATAAGTTAAGTTCAATTTTGTTAAATTGCTAATGGGTGCTTCTTGTATCATAATATTTTTTGTGTTAGCATTATT
>OZ038317.1:6079575-6107033 GCA_964035775.1 Osedax frankpressi | reverse complement strand
CATAATCTATAATTTATAATTCTATACATGTCAAAATATATGAATACAATTATTGAATAACAGCATTGATTAAACTCGTCTTGAGATATTGATGATTCAAAATAATCATTAAAATAATTATTTACGTTAAATAAATAATGATACATAAGTAATATACATATATTTATTATAATAATAATATTAAAGTAGATTTATATATATCCTATAAAATATATCCACACTATAAAAATATTCCTATATACTATACGATTTATATGTAAATATATATTAATATTGAATATATTAATTGATTTAAATGTATTGAATATTTTAATTTATGAATAATACTTATAAATATATAATAATAAAAATATGCTATTATAAATTATACATTTTTAATTAATCTTGTTGTTTGATTACATTTTTAAAACTAAAATTATGAAATGAATAATACATTACAATAAGTAATTATATATTTTAATATTTAAAGTTTTTATTTTCCTTCTTTTATTTTTATAACAAAAATTATCTTAGAAAATAAATATATAAAATAAATAAATGATATTCAATATTTATAATATTTTAATAATTGTATTTAAATTTATATAAATATGTTAGCTAAATTTATGTTGAAATTATTTTAGAACATTTTATTTAGTTTAATATTCCTTTATTATTTTGGCATTTTTGATTATATAATTCCTTTGATTTTATTAATTTTAATTTTTACTTTTATTTTTATTTGGCTTAAGCATGGAATATTCTTTCCAATCATATACATGATGTTATAGTTATTTTCATTGATAGACTTATATATATGATTATAAGATGTAAGTATAAAATCGTATATAATCAAAAATATATTTAATAAATGATTTTAACATATATAACAAAAAATATACATATATTATTAACTATATATGTATATATATATATATATATATATATATATATATATATATATATATATATATATATATATATATATATATATATATATATATATATATATATGTATATATTCGATTATTCTTTCGCGTACTATTAGGATGTGTTATTGTAAACAATCTAAAATTATCGTCTTGTAAACTCATAGATTTAGATTTATATTTTATGGTAAATAGAAATCTATGTCTAAACCACATCTAATCGGATTTTGTATACTTAAAATCTTTGTATAATAATATCATTTGAAACATTTTACACAAATAGATTTTAAAATAATTAATCTAAATAATATATTATTGATATTCCCAGGGTGTTAATATCAGCTATAATGCGCTTTCTTTATATAAAGACTTCCATATTATAATTGATACATTGATAGATTGATACATTGTGTTACTCTTATCCTCCTAAATATTGATTTTACTTTACTAAACTTATTTATATTAATAAAACTATCCAATTTTAGAATAACATTCACTAATACAAATAATTATTTAATCAACTGAATTCATTATTTAAATTTTATTATTTAATAAGTTTATTTATGATTGTAATTTTAGTATTCTACCAGATGATTTATCATCATTTTAACATAAAACTTATTATTTACAATTACAGCAAACACACACACACACACACACACACATATATATATATATATATATATATATATATATATATATATATAATATATATATATATATATATACATACGTATACGTAGAAAACAAATATATAACATAATAGCAATACACATTTGTATACACATAAGAACACAACGAACCAAACGTTACAAATTTCAAAATATTGCATCAGAACATGTAAACATGTAGAAAACATATATAGAAATACTATCCAGCTTGACAAATGTACATAATGTAGCCGAAATAATAGTTTACAAATTCTTTGTTGTTTTAATTTCGAAAGGTAAGTTATCTAGGTACATCCATTGTTTTATTTATCTATATAAAGATTCTTCATATAATATGTTTAATGTATATTAGCATATTATTAGCATACCTTTTACTTTATTTTATCTTGTTATTTTCTACCCATTATTAACCTTATTTATTTTTCGTTTATTTAACCAAACCTCACTAATTTATCATTTGTATTACTAGTAAATGCACTTTAGTGTTCAATTTTCCTATTTCCCGTTATTACATAACCTCTTATTACATAACATTTATATAGTTTTACTTTCTAAAATTGAAATCCAATCTAATCAGGACTGTTCAAATTATTTCATTCTCTTACACCCCATCGTAAGACTTGGGTTCAATTTCTCAAGTAATTCGTTTATTAGAACGTAATCTGTCAATATACGTGAATCTCATCTATTCAAAAAGCATGAATCGAAGGAAATCAGAAAATGGAGATGCTCCTCGTGCCAAAATGCATGCAATGTTCTTAAAAAGCATCCCGTACGCCATATGCTTATATTAAAACATCGGGTGTAAGTATATGTCGTGGAATTTTTACTCAAGACAATAGGCAATCACCTATTAACTAAATTTTATTTAGCGCTACTTCATATTCCTACTCATCTAATCATATATAATCGGCATGACCATTGTCTTTTATGATTTTCTAAATATGGAGAAGACATGATCCAGAAAATTGGAAAATTATAATGAACTATGGTTCGTTATTTCTATCGTAGTTGGATCACTTGGTCTCTTTAAAATATAACTCTAAATAATGAGCTCACAATCGTAGGACATACATATTGATCAAAGTTGAATGGGATTTCTTGTATCCTTGTGTTGATTATATGTTTTTATGTAACATCTATTGCTCGTAATTGATTTTTGTACCCGTTCTATATATAATCATTTTGATTTTACACATTTAACTCTACATTTATCTGTTATTTTATAAATCATATTTATATATTTCATATACTCAAAGCACATGATAATATTTATTAATACTTTTGTTAAATTGGTTATTAATAAACCATTCTGTGCATTTAGATATGTGTAATGTAAATATGTACAAAATATACATAGTTTATGAAACCTATAGATTATGTATTATTAAATTTAATATTTTTAATTAACAGTAATTACTTTAATTGTTAATAATTATGAAAAAAGTACGTAAAAGAACAATATTAATATAAATATAACAAATAATTAAAAATCATACTTGATATATATTAACTTTTAGAAGAAATACACTATAGACAATAGCTTAAACACGGTAGACAACTTATAACAATACAAATTATAACTGTAATACTTCCGTAGTAGTCATATATCAGTTTATTTAATCTATATATAATATATATATTTAAGTATAATTTATAATTAAATTATAATTAATATATGAATACATGTAGTAAATGTTTAGAAATAAATAATTAATTTTCAATGAATAATGAAAATTTAAATTTATATTGAAAATATTGATATGAACATGTAAATAGATTAACATGCAATATAGATATGTAAATTTTAAATATTATCTAAATCTAATAAATGTATACATATCATATAAAAATAAACATATTATGGATATATATAATATTTAGATACATATGTATATCTAATATAAATGTATACATCTAAATGTTAAACTATAAATTTAAATTTCCAACTATATATTATTAAACTTAATATATTTTCAGATTGACATCAATTATTTAGTTTTTTTATAATCTTAATTACACAAAAAATAATATTTTTTACACAAAAATGTAATAGCCACATAATAAAGAATGTTAATTACCATACTATTCTCAAGTTATAAGTAAATTTGATAAACATTGAGATTATATACTCCAGAGGTAAAAAAATGTTGGTTAATATTCAAATTGGAAACAAACATTAAAAAAATATTAGGAATTTACCTAAGAATATAAGGGGTATGTTTTTATGAGAAATACTATGATGTTTACATTTCAACAATTAATATATTTATAATTTTAAATCTAAACTTACTTACTAATTATGAAATATGTAGAGATATATTTAGTATCTTAATATTTTCAATTTACACATAACATGCGTACTTTAAATTAAACAATAATAACCTGAAATGCAATTCACAATAAGACAACTATGCTTTGATTTCTACAAATAAGACAACTCTATCAGACTGAATTAATGAACTTTGCAAATAATTCGTTATTAACTAGCACTGGATAATAAGAGTAATATTTAAGAATACTATTAAGGCTGCGTCAATACTACGCAATGTGATCATTAGCACATCATATCACTTAACTAACCTTGACCTATAAAAGATTAACTAACCTTGACCTATAGCTCTGTAATTATGAATATCGAGTTCTTGGTTAGAAAATCTTCCTACAGTCAAAGAGGCTTCGATTTCGTTTAAAAACGTAAGCTTTAAATTGAAAATGATGCATATAATTGTATCCCACTTGTTGTCTGGAGATCAATAAAGCAACTAGCATGATCAATGAAGTAGAATATGTGTAATTTATTAGGTAAGTAGAAAATGTCTTCATGAGAATATATAGTTTAGTGGAGTGTAGTATGTCACTGAAGTGTAACCAAACCCGAAACCAAACCCAAAACCAAACCCAAAACCAAACCCAAAACCAAACCCAAAACCAAACCCAAAACCAAACCCAAAACCAAACCCAAAACCAAACCCAAAACCAAACCCAAAACCAAACCCAAAACCAAACCCAAAACCAAACCCAAAACCAAACCCAAAACCAAACCCAAAACCAAACCCAAAACCAAACCCAAAACCAAACCCAAAACCAAACCCAAAACCAAACCCAAAACCAAACCCAAAACCAAACCCAAAACCAAACCCAAAACCAAACCCAAAACCAAACCCAAAACCAAACCCAAAACCAAACCCAAAACCAAACCCAAAACCAAACCCAAAACCAAACCCAAAACCAAACCCAAAACCAAACCCAAAACCAAACCCAAAACCAAACCCAAAACCAAACCCAAAACCAAACCCAAAACCAAACCCAAAACTAAACCCAAAACCAAACCCAAAACCAAACCCAAAACCAAACCCAAAACCAAACCCAAAACCAAACCCAAAACCAAACCCAAAACCAAACCCAAAACCAAACCCAAAACCAAACCCAAAACCAAACCCAAAACCAAACCCAAAACCAAACCCAAACCCAAAACCAAACCCAAAACCAAACCCAAAACCAAACCCAAAACCAAACCCAAAACCAAACCCAAAACCAAACCCAAAACCAAACCCAAAACCAAACCCAAAACCAAACCCAAAACCAAACCCAAAACCAAACCCAAAACCAAACCCAAAACCAAACCCAAAACCAAACCCAAAACCAAACCCAAAACCAAACCCAAAACCAAACCCAAAACCAAACCCAAAACCAAACCCAAAACCAAACCCAAAACCAAACCCAAAACCAAACCCAAAATCAAACCCAAAACCAAACCCAAAACCAAACCCAAAACCAAACCCAAAACCAAACCCAAAACCAAACCCAAAACCAAACCCAAAACCAAACCCAAAACCAAACCCAAAACCAAACCCAAAACCAAATCCAAAACCAAACCCAAACCAAACCCAAAACCAAACCCAAAACCAAACCCAAAACCAAACCCAAAACCAAACCCAAAACCAAACCCAAAACCAAACCCAAAACCAAACCCAAAACCAAACCCAAAACCAAACCCAAAACCAAACCCAAAACCAAACCCAAAACCAAACCCAAAACCAAACCCAAAACCAAACCCAAAACCAAACCCAAAACCAAACCCAAAACCAAACCCAAAACCAAACCCAAAACCAAACCCAAAACCAAACCCAAAACCAAACCCAAAACCAAACCCAAAACCAAACCCAAAACCAAACCCAAAACCAAACCCAAAACCAAACCCAAAACCAAACCCAAAAACCAAACCCAAAACCAAACCCAAAACCAAAACCCAAAACCAAACCCAAAACCAAACCCAAAACCAAACCCAAAACCAAACCCAAAACCAAACCCAAAACCAAACCCAAAACCAAACCCAAAACCAAACCCAAAACCAAACCCAAAACCAAACCCAAACCAAACCCGAAACCAAACCCGAAACCAAACCCGAAACCAAACCCGAAACCAAACCCGAAACCAAACCCGAAACCAAACCCGAAACCAAACCCGAAACCAAACCCGAAACCAAACCCGAAACCAAACCCGAAACCAAACCCGAAACCAAACCCGAAACCAAACCCGAAACCAAACCCGAAACCAAACCCGAAACCAAACCCGAAACCAAACCCGAAACCAAACCCGAAACCAAACCCGAAACCAAACCCGAAACCAAACCCGAAACCAAACCCGAAACCAAACCCGAAACCAAACCCGAAACCAAACCCGAAACCAAACCCGAAACCAAACCCGAAACCAAACCCGAAACCAAACCCGAAACCAAACCCGAAACCAAACCCGAAACCAAACCCGAAACCAAACCCGAAACCAAACCCGAAACCAAACCCGAAACCAAACCCGAAACCAAACCCGAAACCAAACCCGAAACCAAACCCGAAACCAAACCCGAAACCAAACCCGAAACCAAACCCGAAACCAAACCCAAAACCAAACCCAAAACCAAACCCAAAACCAAACCCAAAACCAAACCCAAAACCAAACCCAAAACCAAACCCAAAACCAAACCCAAAACCAAACCCAAAACCAAACCCAAAACCAAACCCAAAACCAAACCCAAAACCAAACCCAAAACCAAACCCAAAACCAAACCCAAAACCAAACCCAAAACCAAACCCAAAACCAAACCCAAAACCAAACCCAAAACCAAACCCAAAACCAAACCCAAAACCAAACCCAAAACCAAACCCAAAACCAAACCCAAAACCAAACCCAAAACCAAACCCAAAACCAAACCCAAAACCAAACCCAAAACCAAACCCAAAACCAAACCCAAAACCAAACCCAAAACCAAACCCAAAACCAAACCCAAAACCAAACCCAAAACCAAACCCAAAACCAAACCCAAAACCAAACCCAAAACCAAACCCAAAACCAAACCCAAAACCAAACCCAAAACCAAACCCAAAACCAAACCCAAAACCAAACCCAAAACCAAACCCAAAACCAAACCCAAAACCAAACCCAAAACCAAACCCAAAACCAAACCCAAAACCAAACCCAAAACCAAACCCAAAACCAAACCCAAAACCAAACCCAAAACCAAACCCAAAACCAAACCCAAAACCAAACCCAAAACCAAACCCAAAACCAAACCCAAAACCAAACCCAAAACCAAACCCAAAACCAAACCCAAAACCAAACCCAAAACCAAACCCAAAACCAAACCCAAAACCAAACCCAAAACCAAACCCAAAACCAAACCCAAAACCAAACCCAAAACCAAACCCAAAACCAAACCCAAAACCAAACCCAAAACCAAACCCAAAACCAAACCCAAAACCAAACCCAAAACCAAACCCAAAACCAAACCCAAAACCAAACCCAAAACCAAACCCAAAACCAAACCCAAAACCAAACCCAAAACCAAACCCAAAACCAAACCCAAAACCAAACCCAAAACCAAACCCAAAACCAAACCCAAAACCAAACCCAAAACCAAACCCAAAACCAAACCCAAAACCAAACCCAAAACCAAACCCAAAACCAAACCCAAAACCAAACCCAAAACCAAACCCAAAACCAAACCCAAAACCAAACCCAAAACCAAACCCAAAACCAAACCCAAAACCAAACCCAAAACCAAACCCAAAACCAAACCCAAAACCAAACCCAAAACCAAACCCAAAACCAAACCCAAAACCAAACCCAAAACCAAACCCAAAACCAAACCCAAAACCAAACCCAAAACCAAACCCAAAACCAAACCCAAAACCAAACCCAAAACCAAACCCAAAACCAAACCCAAAACCAAACCCAAAACCAAACCCAAAACCAAACCCAAAACCAAACCCAAAACCAAACCCAAAACCAAACCCAAAACCAAACCCAAAACCAAACCCAAAACCAAACCCAAAACCAAACCCAAAACCAAACCCAAAACCAAACCCAAAACCAAACCCAAAACCAAACCCAAAACCAAACCCAAAACCAAACCCAAAACCAAACCCAAAACCAAACCCAAAACCAAACCCAAAACCAAACCCAAAACCAAACCCAAAACCAAACCCAAAACCAAACCCAAAACCAAACCCAAAACCAAACCCAAAACCAAACCCAAAACCAAACCCAAAACCAAACCCAAAACCAAACCCAAAACCAAACCCAAAACCAAACCCAAAACCAAACCCAAAACCAAACCCAAAACCAAACCCAAAACCAAACCCAAAACCAAACCCAAAACCAAACCCAAAACCAAACCCAAAACCAAACCCAAAACCAAACCCAAAACCAAACCCAAAACCAAACCCAAAACCAAACCCAAAACCAAACCCAAAACCAAACCCAAAACCAAACCCAAAACCAAACCCAAAACCAAACCCAAAACCAAACCCAAAACCAAACCCAAAACCAAACCCAAAACCAAACCCAAAACCAAACCCAAAACCAAACCCAAAACCAAACCCAAAACCAAACCCAAAACCAAACCCAAAACCAAACCCAAAACCAAACCCAAAACCAAACCCAAAACCAAACCCAAAACCAAACCCAAAACCAAACCCAAAACCAAACCCAAAACCAAACCCAAAACCAAACCCAAAACCAAACCCAAAACCAAACCCAAAACCAAACCCAAAACCAAACCCAAAACCAAACCCAAAACCAAACCCAAAACCAAACCCAAAACCAAACCCAAAACCAAACCCAAAACCAAACCCAAAACCAAACCCAAAACCAAACCCAAAACCAAACCCAAAACCAAACCCAAAACCAAACCCAAAACCAAACCCAAAACCAAACCCAAAACCAAACCCAAAACCAAACCCAAAACCAAACCCAAAACCAAACCCAAAACCAAACCCAAAACCAAACCCAAAACCAAACCCAAAACCAAACCCAAAACCAAACCCAAAACCAAACCCAAAACCAAACCCAAAACCAAACCCAAAACCAAACCCAAAACCAAACCCAAAACCAAACCCAAAACCAAACCCAAAACCAAACCCAAAACCAAACCCAAAACCAAACCCAAAACCAAACCCAAAACCAAACCCAAAACCAAACCCAAAACCAAACCCAAAACCAAACCCAAAACCAAACCCAAAACCAAACCCAAAACCAAACCCAAAACCAAACCCAAAACCAAACCCAAAACCAAACCCAAAACCAAACCCAAAACCAAACCCAAAACCAAACCCAAAACCAAACCCAAAACCAAACCCAAAACCAAACCCAAAACCAAACCCAAAACCAAACCCAAAACCAAACCCAAAACCAAACCCAAAACCAAACCCAAAACCAAACCCAAAACCAAACCCAAAACCAAACCCAAAACCAAACCCAAAACCAAACCCAAAACCAAACCCAAAACCAAACCCAAAACCAAACCCAAAACCAAACCCAAAACCAAACCCAAAACCAAACCCAAAACCAAACCCAAAACCAAACCCAAAACCAAACCCAAAACCAAACCCAAAACCAAACCCAAAACCAAACCCAAAACCAAACCCAAAACCAAACCCAAAACCAAACCCAAAACCAAACCCAAAACCAAACCCAAAACCAAACCCAAAACCAAACCCAAAACCAAACCCAAAACCAAACCCAAAACCAAACCCAAAACCAAACCCAAAACCAAACCCAAAACCAAACCCAAAACCAAACCCAAAACCAAACCCAAAACCAAACCCAAAACCAAACAAAACCAAACCCAAAACCAAACCCAAAACCAAACCCAAAACCAAACCCAAAACCAAACCCAAAACCAAACCCAAAACCAAACCCAAAACCAAACCCAAAACCAAACCCAAAACCAAACCCAAAACCAAACCCAAAACCAAACCCAAAACCAAACCCAAAACCAAACCCAAAACCAAACCCAAAACCAAACCCAAAACCAAACCCAAAACCAAACCCAAAACCAAACCCAAAACCAAACCCAAAACCAAACCCAAAACCAAACCCAAAACCAAACCCAAAACCAAACCCAAAACCAAACCCAAAACCAAACCCAAAACCAAACCCAAAACCAAACCCAAAACCAAACCCAAAACCAAACCCAAAACCAAACCCAAAACCAAACCCAAAACCAAACCCAAAACCAAACCCAAAACCAAACCCAAAACCAAACCCAAAACCAAACCCAAAACCAAACCCAAAACCAAACCCAAAACCAAACCCAAAACCAAACCCAAAACCAAACCCAAAACCAAACCCAAAACCAAACCCAAAACCAAACCCAAAACCAAACCCAAAACCAAACCCAAAACCAAACCCAAAACCAAACCCAAAACCAAACCCAAAACCAAACCCAAAACCAAACCCAAAACCAAACCCAAAACCAAACCCAAAACCAAACCCAAAACCAAACCCAAAACCAAACCCAAAACCAAACCCAAAACCAAACCCAAAACCAAACCCAAAACCAAACCCAAAACCAAACCCAAATAACCAAACCCATAACCAAACCCATAACCAAACCCATAACCAAACCCATAACCAAACCCATAACCAAACCCATAACCAAACCCATAACCAAACCCATAACCAAACCCATAACCAAACCCATAACCAAACCCATAACCAAACCCATAACCAAACCCATAACCAAACCCATAACCAAACCCATAACCAAACCCATAACCAAACCCATAACCAAACCCATAACCAAACCCATAACCAAACCCATAACCAAACCCATAACCAAACCCATAACCAAACCCATAACCAAACCCATAACCAAACCCATAACCAAACCCATAACCAAACCCATAACCAAACCCATAACCAAACCCATAACCAAACCCATAACCAAACCCATAACCAAACCCATAACCAAACCCTTATAATAATAATAATAATAATAATAATAATAATAATAATAATAATAATAATAATAATAATAATAATAATAATAATAATAATAATAATAATAATAATAATGATAATAATAATAATAATAATAATAATAATAATAATAATAATAATACTAATAATAATAATAATAATAATAATAATAATAATAATAATAATAATAATAATAATAATAATAATAATAATAATAATAATATAATTCAAAATATAATTATTATTTACATTTGTATCTAAACAGAATACTATAAACATAATATTTTAAATATTAGACACGAAATATAGTTAAACTAAATATTTTAATTTATGATCATAAAGCTTTTCTATAAAAAAAGACTTAAAAATGTATTTTAATTAAATTAAATTGCCAGCTACAGAGTTAGTCCTTCAAAGTAGTGAATATGAACAAGAATAACAAGTCGATAGTGTTTGTAATATAAATAACATATTAATTACATTAAATAGTTGTAAATATACTTGATAATTAATATAATAATCATGTTTTCGCGTATTTTAATATTTTATTTAATATTTTTCTTTGTTTCTAAATTGAACATAAATATAAATGGGAATTAAAGTAATGCCAAATACAAGATGTTACTGGAGCATGTTTCAGGATACCTATCTCAAAAGTAAAATATCAAGAAATAGGTGCCTGGAACTAACGAGGTACCTTCACCCAATCGAGTCTCTAGATATCTCCGATAAACTACGGAAGGTTAATCATATATTATGTAATAAAATATTTCTACATTACTGTAATATATTTATTATTAGATGAGATTTATAATTCAATTCTACAGATGTCTAATTATTATTTAATGTTTATCTTACAATTCTTTAATGTTTGTACTACGATAAAAAAAAGAAGTCAGAACTGTACTAAATAAAGTGGGAAAGTCATTCAAAGAGAGTTTGGCGATCACTGGACGTAATATATCGATCCATGAATGTATGATGTAGTTCAATAGTCTACTCAGTTGTTTAAATAAATGCCACTGAAACCCATAAAGAGAGGAATAAAATCTTCTCTTTATGTGATTCAGTGAGCAGTTATTGCTTAAATTTTATAATTTATACTGGTAGGGAAGACAGATTTTTTTTCTGTCAAAGGCTTTACCTTCAATGTAGTGAATGAGGTGTTAAGTGATTATCAGTATAAACATAGCATTGTTTATACTGATAATTACTCTACTTCTCTAAAGCTTGTGAGGTATTTGCTTTCGACAGGAACATGTCTTGGCGGAACTATCAAGAGAACGTCTAGACGATTTCCTCATATTGATACTGTCCACATTTTTCATGGTGATAATTTCAAAGTGGCCAATACTGATGATATCGTTGTCTGTCGATATATATTGACAAAAGGGATATTACTCTATTTCGACAAGAACAAAAATAATGATATTGATGTGCTTGATTTGAGATTCAATAGCATCGAAAAAAATTGAAACCGGCGATGCTAATTGAATAATCAGCATATGGGAGGAGTTAACAAAATGGATCAAACCTGTAGCTACTATGGTGTTGGACGTAGTTCCATATATATTAAAAACATATATCATTTAATATTTTTAACATTGCGATTATAAATTCATTTCATTCATTTTATTTAAACAAAATAATCCTCGTAATTGCCAGTTTTCCCTCCTAGATTATAAAGCTCAACTTGTTCGTGAAATGATGGACAAGTACGGAAAAGAATTTTACATATTTATCTATCACACCCCATTGTTTAGTTTCTTGTAAATTACGTGTTTGTGTTGATTCTAAAAAATCAACGGAAAAATATGCATGGTAACACTATTAGAACGTCATTTCAATGTAATGTTTGTGAAATTTCATTAGGTAAATCCTGCTTTTTAAAAAAGAAATAAATATATATGTATTAATGTTTGATTTCTTTTACTAATAATTCAATCACTCGATTGATAACAATTATTTCAAATTATTTATTTTTTAGAAATGACAAATATCAACTTTAAATCTTAAAATGAAAATGTTTTCATATATATTTAGTTAATTAGAATAAAGCATATAAATATAATTAAAACTTAGTTATCAAGTATAATATATATAATTAATAATCAATAATTCTATTAATAAAGTATAATATTAAACATACATAGAATTTGTATACGTAAATTAAGCAAGTTAAAAACTATTATTTATAATCTTCTATTTAATCTAATATAAAATTAATGCAATTTTTAAATTAATTTGATCATTATAGAGAGTTTTTAATTCTGATTAATATAAAAGTAACTATTATATATGTTAAATTTAATATTTATATTAGTAAGTCGTATTTTAACAAGACGCCTATTTTATTTTGCATTCAAAGAATAATAAAAAAATGGTATATATTTTTTAATCTAAACTCAATTATAAAATATGGTTTAACGTAATATTGAAATGTAATTTTTTTTTATAGTTGATTTATTATTATATTACAGTTAATAATTTATAAAAAATTATAGTAATGTGATTACTATATTATGTATTATAATGTATTATAATGTAATACATAAACGATATGTACATAATACAGAATATTAAATTCTTTATATAACCAAATATATACTTATATTCTATATAAACAAATTATATATAGACATTTAGTAAATTGTATTCTTAACATATCATATATAGAATATATTTTATGAAAACTAATATTTATTAAATTTAGTAAATCACATTATAAAATGTAGTATAAAAATTAAAATAGTAAAAAAATGCTGGGCAATTGGTAATTTAAAAATAAACGGTCCTAGGCTGTAAAGGGTTAAGGCCTTTATTAAGGTCATTATTGTCATTAGATTTAATGTTTTTCATCGACATAATGTCATTTGTATTTATATATAGTTATTATCCATTTTCTGAGGTATAAACTAAATTTTCTCAGAAATAGGAATATATATTATCGAAACATTTATTTAAATAATGTACGCAATATAATAATTATTAAAACTATTAATTTCTATAGTATATATATAACTTTATATTACATATCGATTCTAAATATATAATATTTTTTTATAAATTTAATATTGAAATGTTGATATATATTCTTGCTTATAATATATTATGATTAAATATAATATTACATATTTCGTATTTCTAAGTATTACCATCTTTTAATAATAATGTCGTTGTTTAAATGTTATAGTGTTATAGTTAAGTATAATAGTATATTGTTAAGTGTAATAGTTAAAAGTACGTATTACAATTTAATTTCTACATAATTGAATTACTTTACTAAAATAAAAATGTACATATTCAAAAACTAAATAGAATATAATATGTTCCATTCGAAAAAATTTTATTTTTATTAATTTCAAATTAACATATATAATTTTCTCTAAATATGTTGATATAATAGTTTATAACTTGCTTATTTGTAAGATTAGTATGTACGTTATTAACATATGCTAATACTGTTTTACTTTGATATATCATCTTGATAGTTGAAATTTAATAAAATATTAATTTTATAAATATTTTTTAGTTAACACTTTAAATTAATATATTCAGTCTCATAGAAATAGAAATCTATAGAAATAATCTATGAAATATCCAGACTATGTATATGAAGCTTTAAATAATTCACCCATGTATATCAAATCTTTTAAATATGATCAATTATCAATATCATATAATTATCATAAAAATGTATTACTTAAATTTATTTAGATATTAGCTTCCTTCATGCAATGTTCTTATGCTGTTATCATTGAACATTGTGGAATTAAAAGTACTATACATGCCTTGATTAGTAACGTCAGGTTCTGAACGCATAGTATTATTGTTTCTATTTTGAAAAAAGTATGATTATATTAATTTAAAATTTATGAAATGATAAGTAAATTATTACTTATAAATAAAAAATATACATATATATATATATTATCTTATAATAACTTACTATATTTGATAACATATAATATATAAATATATATATTTAAATATTATTGTATTTAGTTTAGATTAGTAATTATTTTATTACCGCTAATTAAATCCATTCAATATTTACATTATTATATGAATACCATTATACTGATAGCAAATTATGAATTTAAAATATGTTTGAAATACTATTTAATATATATTTATAGATTTCAACATATATCTTATTTCAACATATATCTTCGTTGTTCAAAATATTACATATGGATCACAATTTATATATAGGTATATATATATATATATATATATATATATATATATATATATATATATATTAACTTATTAAATTTAACACAAATATCCATTGTAATTTTAATAATTCTAATATATTGTAATATTAGTGAAACTTATTATTTCTCGCTATCTATTATCAGAGAGAAAGTACATAAGATTACTTTTTAATAATTTGTATTTATAGATATCTAAATTTTATATAATTATAATATTCTAGTTTATTTAATCGGACCCGTTATAATTTGATTCCATATTTGAACTCTTGTTGCATAAATCTAAATGTATTATTTTTATTAATTTATGGTATTTTACAATTGAATAAATAATAATAAATATGTTAATACGTAATAATAGATATTTGATACAATTATTATGAAAATAAATACAATATTAATTTGCTTTTCAATAATAAAAGTAGCACTACTAACTTTAACTACTAAAATTAATAAAAAGTATTTACATTATTAGAAATTATAAAGTGTAATTCGAATTTGAAATTAATAAGTAAATGACTCAATAAATGTATACATTTGAATAACAAGTTATTTAAAACATTATATATTTTTAAATGTCAAATATAAACAGTGATGATCGTACAAACATATATTTAACTATAATGTTGATATATATATACAAACATTTACTAGCAAAGTATACAGAACAGCATAAACCAGGAATACACATAAATACGATTAATAATACCATAATTATTGAAGACATAATGCCATTAATTATTTTTTCTAATCTATTTAGAATATATTTTATTAATATTTAAATAATACACTTTAAATTAGTTTACAAATTTAACAATGATATTGAAAATAATATATGATTATATATAATAATTTAAATAAAGTATTTGATAATATCATATTCTATAATTACAAACTCAGAATCATTACAACAGCCTATTTTTTTCAATACAGAACAGCAATAATAATCTTTAGTATTTTTTTCGTTTGGACACATTGTATAATTGTAAAACTAATATAGTAAATATTATTATATTGATTTAAAATTGATTAGGAGATAATATATAATTTATAGTATATAACAAATAATTATTCTAAAAAGATCTACTAATTATATTAATTATCAAATATTAGATTAATATTAAATAATATATGTGTATATATTTAATATTATTGTTCGAATACCGTGATATATGTATGGATAAAAGTATATATATATATAAATATATATATATATATATATATATATATATATATATATATATACGATATATACTATATTGTATACATAAATTATGATACATTAGTTTAAATATGAAAATACTTGTTTTAGCTTTTTTTTCAAAATTTATAAAACTAATAATATAACTATTATTATTAAGTTATTATTTTTAACATATTTATATTAATATCTGAACTATTAACTTATATTCATTATTTAATAATTAATACAGTAATCTAAAGACATTTATGATCATTATTGAAATAATTATATTTATACATTATTATTATTATTAATCATATTTAATAGTGTTAAAACAATATATTAATATTAATTAATAGTTGTGATAAGGTAATACAAATATAATTATAATACAGCAATATTGTATTACCCTTTTAAAATAATAATTACGTTATTTAATTAAAATAATTATCATAGTATAATAATTAATATTACTTAATAATTAATTAATTTATTTTCTATATAATTTAATTACGTTACTGTAATACAAATGTACATAATAAACTTTATTTGAAAAACAAAATAAATATAATATGTTCCATTGAAAATTTGATTTTTTTGGTTGGTTTAAAATTATATATATATATAAGATATTATTAAATTACTCAATTATTAAATTAAAAAATGCACATACTTTCATATAATTATATATATTATTTACTTACCCCTCCACTAGGTCTGGTTATATTTGCCTTGCAAATACTAGGATATTCTTCTGCAAGTATTTATTTAAGGTTATTTTCTTAAAATAAAATTATAAATCATTATAAATTTGTAAAACCACAATATTAAGTTAACATTAACTATAATATTAACTATAATGTTAACTATAATATTAACTATAATATTAACTATAATATTAACTATAATATTAACTATAATATTAACTATAATATTAACTATAATATTACCTATAATATTAACTATAATATTAACTATAATATTAACTATAATATTAACTATAATATTAACTATAATATTAACTATAATATTAACTATAATATTAACTATAATATTAACTATAATATTAACTATAATATTAACTATAATATTAACTATAATATTAACTATAATATTAACTATAATATTAACTATAATATTAACTATAATATTAACTATAATATTAACTATAATATTAACTATAATATTAACTATAATATTAATTATAATATTAACTATAATATTAACTATAATATTAACTATAATATTAACTATAATATTAACTATAATATTAACTATAATATTAACTATAATATTAACTATAATATTAACTATAATATTAACTATAATATTAACTATAATATTAACTATAATATTAACTATAATATTAACTATAATACCTAAATACCTTAATATTAACTATAATATTAACTATAATATTAACTATAATATTAACTATAATATTAACTATAATATTAACTATAATATTAACTATAATATTAACTATAATATTAACTATAATATTAACTATAATATTAACTATAATATTAACTATAATATTAACTATAATATTAACTATAATATTAACTATAATATTAACTATAATATTAACTATAATATTAACTATAATATTAACTATAATATTAACTATAATATTAACTATAATATTAACTATAATATTAACTATAATATTAACTATAATATTAACTATAATATTAACTATAATATTAACTATAATATTAACTATAATATTAACTATAATATTAACTATAATATTAACTATAATATTAACTATAATATTAACTATAATATTAACTATAATATTAACTATAATATTAACTATAATATTAACTATAATATTAACTATGATATTAACTATAATATTAACTATAATATTAACTATACTATTAACTATAATATTAACTATAATATTAACTATAATATTAACTATAATATTAACTATAATATTATTATAATATTAACTATAATATTAACTATAATATTAACTATAATATTAACTATAATATTAACTATAATATTAACTATAATATTAACTATAATATTAACTATAATATTAACTATAATATTAACTATAATATTAACTATAATATTAACTATAATATTAACTATAATATTAACTATAATATTAACTATAATATTAACTATAATATTAACTATAATATTAACTATAATATTAACTATAATATTAACTATAATATTAACTATAATATTAACTGTAATATTAACTGTAATATTAACTGTAATATTAACTGTAATATTAACTATAATTTTAACTATAATATTAACTATAATATTAACTATAATATTAACTATAATATTAACTGTAATATTAACTGTAATATTAACTGTAATATTAACTGTAATATTAACTGTAATATTAACTGTAATATTAACTGTAATATTAACTGTAATATTAACTGTAATATTAACTGTAATATTAACTGTAATATTAAATGTAATATTAACTGTAATATTACCTGTAATATTAACTGTAATATTAACTGTAATATTAACTGTAATATTAACTGTAATATTAACTGTAATATTAACTGTAATATTAACTATAATATTAACTATAATATTAACTATAATATTAACTATAATATTAACTATAATATTAACTATAATATTAACTATAATATTAACTATAATATTAACTATAATATTAACTATAATATTAACTATAATATTAACTATAATATTAACTATAATATTAACTATAATATTAACTATAATATTAACTATAATATTAACTATAATATTAACTATAATATTAACTATAATATTATTATAATATTAACTATAATATTAACTATAATATTAACTATAATATTAACTATAATATTAACTATAATATTAACTATAATATTAACTATAATATTAACTATAATATTAACTATAATATTAACTATAATATTAACTATAATATTAACTATAATATTAACTATAATATTAACTATAATATTAACTATAATATTAACTATAATATTAACTATAATATTAACTATAATATTAACTATAATATTAACTATAATATTAACTGTAATATTAACTGTAATATTAACTGTAATATTAACTGTAATATTAACTGTAATATTAACTGTAATATTAACTGTAATATTAACTGTAATATTAACTGTAATATTAACTGTAATATTAACTGTAATATTAAATGTAATATTAACTGTAATATTACCTGTAATATTAACTGTAATATTAACTGTAATATTAACTGTAATATTAACTGTAATATTAACTGTAATATTAACTATAATATTAACTATAATATTAACTATAATATTAACTATAATATTAACTATAATATTAACTATAATATTAACTATAATATTAACTATAATATTAACTATAATATTAACTATAATATTAACTATAATATTAACTATAATATTAACTATAATATTAACTATAATATTAACTATAATATTAACTATAATATTAACTATAATATTAACTATAATATTAACTATAATATTAACTATAATATTAACTATAATATTAACTATAATATTAACTATAATATTAACTATAATATTAACTATAATATTAACTATAATATTAACTATAATATTAACTATAATATTAACTATAATATTAACTATAATATTAACTATAATATTAACTATAATATTAACTATAATATTAACTATAATATTAACTATAATATTAACTATAATATTAACTATAATATTAACTATAATATTAACTATAATATTAACTATAATATTAACTATAATATTAACTATAATATTAACTATAATATTAACTATAATATTAACTATAATATTAACTATAATATTAACTATAATATTAACTATAATATTAACTATAATATTAACTATAATATTAACTATAATATTAACTATAATATTAACTATAATATTAACTATAATATTAACTATAATATTAACTATAATATTAACTATAATATTAACTATAATATTAACTATAATATTAACTATAATATTAACTATAATATTAACTATAATATTAACTATAATATTAACTATAATATTAACTATAATATTAACTATAATATTAACTATAATATTAACTATAATATTAACTATAATATTAACTATAATATTAACTATAATATTAACTATAATATTAACTATAATATTAACTATAATATTAACTATAATATTAACTATAATATTAACTATAATATTAACTATAATATTAACTATAATATTAACTATAATATTAACTATAATATTAACTATAATATTAACTATAATATTAACTATAATATTAACTATAATATTAACTATAATATTAACTATAATATTAACTATAATATTAACTATAATATTAACTATAATATTAACTATAATATTAACTATAATATTAACTATAATATTAACTATAATATTAACTATAATATTAACTATAATATTAACTATAATATTAACTATAATATTAACTATAATATTAACTATAATATTAACTATAATATTAACTATAATATTAACTATAATATTAACTATAATATTAACTATAATATTAACTATAATATTAACTATAATATTAACTATAATATTAACTATAATATTAACTATAATATTAACTATAATATTAACTATAATATTAGCTATAATATTAACTATAATATTAACTATAATATTAACTATAATATTAACTATAATATTAACTATAATATTAACTATAATATTAACTATAATATTAACTATAATATTAACTATAATATTAACTATAATATTAACTATAATATTAACTATAATATTAACTATAATATTAACTATAATATTAACTATAATATTAACTATAATATTAACTATAATATTAACTATAATATTAACTATAATATTAACTATAATATTAACTATAATATTAACTATAATATTAACTATAATATTAACTATAATATTAACTATAATATTAACTATAATATTAACTATAATATTAACTATAATATTCACTATAATATTAACTATAATATTAACTATAATATTAACTATAATATTAACTGTAATATTAATTGTAATAATAACTTTAATATTAACTGTAATATTAACTGTAATATTACCTGTAATATTACCTGTAATATTAACTGTAATGTTAACTGTAATGTTAACTGTAATGTTAACTGTAATATCAACTGCAATATTAACTGTAATATTAACTGTAATGTTAACTGTAATGTTAACTGTAATATCAACTGCAATATTAACTGCAATATTAACTGTAATATTAACTGTAATATTAACTGTAATATTAACTTTAATATTAACTGTAATATTAACTGTAATATTAACTGTAATATTAACTGTAATATTAACTGTAATATTAACTGTAATATTAACTGTAATATTAACTGTAATATTAACTGTAATATTAACTGTAATATTAACTGTAATATTAACTGTAATATTAACTGGAATATTAACTGGAATATTAACTGGAATATTAACTGTAATATTAACTGTAATATTAACTGTAATATTAACTGTAATATTAACTGTAATATTAACTGTAATTTTAACTGTAATATTAACTGTAATATTAACTGTAATATTAACTGTAATATTAACTGTAATATTAACTGTAATATTAACTGTAATATTAACTGTAATATTAACTGTAATATTAACTGTAATATTAACTGTAATATTAACTGTAATATTAACTGTAATATTAACTGTAATATTAACTGTAATATTAACTGTAATATTAACTGTAATATTAACTGTAATATTAACTGTAATATTAACTGTAATATTAACTGTAATATTAAATGTAATATTAACTGTAATATTAACTGTAATATTAACTGTAATATTAACTGTAATATTAACTGTAATATTAACTGTAATATTAACTGTAATATTAACTGTAATATTAACTGTAATATTAACTGTAATATTAACTGTAATATTAACTGTAATATTAACTGTAATATTAACTGTAATATTAACTGTAATATTAACTGTAATATTAACTGTAATATTAAATGTAATATTAACTGTAATATTACCTGTAATATTAACTGTAATATTAACTGTAATATTAACTGTAATATTAACTGTAATATTAACTGTAATATTAACTGTAATATTAACTGTAATATTAACTGTAATATTAACTGTAATATTAACTGTAATATTAACTGTAATATTAACTGTAATATTAACTGTAATATTAACTGTAATATTAACTGTAATATTAACTGTAATATTAAATGTAATATTAACTGTAATATTACCTGTAATATTAACTGTAATATTAACTGTAATATTAACTGTAATATTAACTGTAATATTAACTGTAATATTAACTGTAATATTAACTGTAATATTAACTGTAATATTAACTGTAATATTAACTGTAATATTAACTATAATATTAAATACAATATTACTATTAAGCATTAGATCGTATTTTACAAAATTATTAAATATCTTTGATTTATATTTCTGTTAATATTTCTATATATATTATTATAATATCTATAGCTACATGTGAAAATGTGGAAAACAAGTAATTAAATATATAATATATACTTTATTATAATAGTATATATATATATATATATATATATATATATATATATATATATTTATATATATATATATATATATATATATATATATACAAATTAGGTTGATGAAAAACTTTAAATCGATAGATAGTTATTGGCTAAATAATCAAATTATAAAAATATTACTAATTATATAAATATAATAACTAATCACTAACTCATTGTTAATAGGAACTTATCAGTTGTGACATTCATCAGATTTAAGTAATAATTATAATTAAATATTTTATCTGATCTACCAGCATCTTGCCATGTTTCTTTCTGTGAAATTTATATATTACAAGTTATATTAAAACATTCAATGCATATACTTTCTACATATTAATAGTATTTTTGTATATAATAATATATAAATAATACTTTATAATAACATAATTGAAAGCTATACAATAACGAATTATTTAATAACGTGTATACAGTAATGTAAACAAAATGATAATAGGAATGCTATAAGGTAATCTTGTTTATTGAGTTATTTTATCCGATATTAATAATTATATATTATTCAATTAATGTATATATGTAAGTATGTATATAAGTATGTATGTAAGTATGTATGTAAGTATGTATGTAAGTATGTATGTAAGTATGTATGTAAGTATGTATGTAAGTATGTATGTAAGTATGTATGTAAGTATGTATGTAAGTATGTATGTAAGTATGTATGTAAGTATGTATGTAAGTATGTATGTAAGTATGTATGTAAGTATGTATGTAAGTATGTATGTAAGTATGTATGTAAGTATGTATGTAAGTATGTATGTAAGTATGTATGTAAGTATGTATGTAAGTATGTATGTAAGTATGTATGTAAGTATGTATGTAAGTATGTATGTAAGTATGTATGTAAGTATGTATGTAAGTATGTATGTAAGTATGTATGTAAGTATGTATGTAAGTATGTATGTAAGTATGTATGTAAGTATGTATGTAAGTATGTATGTAAGTATGTATGTAAGTATGTATGTAAGTATGTATGTAAGTATGTATGTAAGTATGTATGTAAGTATGTATGTAAGTATGTATGTAAGTATGTATGTAAGTATGTATGTAAGTATGTATGTAAGTATGTATGTAAGTATGTATGTAAGTATGTATGTAAGTATGTATGTAAGTATGTATGTAAGTATGTATGTAAGTATGTATGTAAGTATGTATGTAAGTATGTATGTAAGTATGTATGTAAGTATGTATGTAAGTATGTATGTAAGTATGTATGTAAGTATGTATGTAAGTATGTATGTAAGTATGTATGTAAGTATGTATGTAAGTATGTATGTAAGTATGTATGTAAGTATGTATGTAAGTATGTATGTAAGTATGTATGTAAGTATGTATGTAAGTATGTATGTAAGTATGTATGTAAGTATGTATGTAAGTATGTATGTAAGTATGCATGTAAGTATGCATGTAAGTATGCATGTAAGTATGCATGTAAGTATGTATGTAAGTATGTATGTAAGTATGTATGTAAGTATGTATGTAAGTATGTATGTAAGTATGTATGTAAGTATGTATGTAAGTATGTATGTAAGTATGTATGTAAGTATGTATGTAAGTATGTATGTAAGTATGTATGTAAGTATGTATGTAAGTATGTATGTAAGTATGTATGTAAGTATGTATGTAAGTATGTATGTAAGTATGTATGTAAGTATGTATGTAATTATTTATGTAAGTATGTATGTTAGTATGTATGTAAGTATGTATGTAAGTATGTATGTAAGTATGTATGTAAGTATGTATGTAAGTATGTATGTAAGTATGTATGTTAGTATGTATGTAAGTATGTATGTAAGTATGTATGTAAGTATGTATGTAAGTATGTATGTAAGTATGTATGTAAGTATGTATGTAAGTATGTATATAAGTATGTATGTAAGTATGTATGTAAGTATGTATGTAAGTATGTATGTAAGTATGTATGTAAGTATGTATATAAGTATGTATGTAAGTATGTATGTAAGTATGTATGTAAGTATGTATGTAAGTGTGTATGTAAGTATGTATGTAAGTATGTATGTAAGTATGTATGTAAGTATGTATGTAAATATGTATGTAAGTATGTATGTAAGTATGTATGTAAGTATGTATGTAAGTATGTATGTAAGTATGTATGTAAGTATGTATGTAAGTATGTATGTAAGTATGTAAGTATGTATGTAACTATGTATGTAAGTATGTATGTAAGTATGTATGTAAGTATGTAAGTATGTATGTAACTATGTATGTAAGTATGTATGTATGTATGTATGTATGTATGTATGTATGTATGTATGTATGTATGTATGTATGTATGTATGTATGTATGTATGTATGTATGTATGTATGTATGTATGTATGTATGTATGTATGTACAAATTATATAATTTACTATAAATGTCAATTATACCCCCACATAATAATTCTAAAGTAAGTACTAAAGTAACTTCAGAGATATATTACTATTTCATGACAATCTAAATATTATGTAAAATGTATTATTATAATTAACAAATACTTGCCCAATATACAAAAACAAATCAACAACATTAAAACATTAAACAGTGTATAATTGTGTAATTACTTTAGTCTTTCCTGTCAGTCAAAAATTATATTAAAAATCTAATTAATTATCTAAAAATACGGATGTCTAAAATTATAACTCAACTATTGACAATATTAATTTAACCTAGAATAAATAAATTATACCAATTGAACTTAAACAAAATATATAATACTAATTGAACCTAGAACAAGTATATAACATTGATAAAACCTAGAATACTAATTGAACTTAAAACAAATAAATAATACCTATTGAACCTAAAATAAATATATAATACTAATTGAACACAGAACAAATATGTAATACTAATTGAACTTAGAATATTGATATAACATTGATTGAGACTAAATATATATATATATATATATATATATATATATATATATATATATAATTGCCATTATTTATATATTAATATACCAATAAACATATCTATGGTAAGTGATTTAAATATATATTAACCTCCTTATATTCAAAATAGAGTTTATTGTCAACATCACTTCTAGGTATATCGTTTAACTTCATCATACTATTATCTGTATCTTTTTATATTTTAATTAATTGAAAGTTGTGTTTATTAAGTTTTATATTTTTATTATAAATATTTATAATATTTATTTATATTATTATTTTAATGGTTTCGTTAATTTGTAATTTTATCTTCTAAATATTTATAAAGATATATTGTTATTTAATTGTATCATTAATTAGTAATTTTAATAACTAATCATTTTTAAATTTTGCTCTAGAATGATAACAATTTCTATAAAGTAAAAATAATAAACATCATTATATAAACTATCTATTTTGTAATCCATAGAGTATATGATATAACATAACATTCTTTAAATATTAAATACATTACCAATACATTACCATAGAATTCATAAATTGATCATTTATAATATATTAATAATTATAATATATAATATATAATATACTTATAATTATAAATGTTAATAAAGTAACTCTATAAGAAAACATAATCTATAATTTATAATTCTATACATGTCAAAATATATGAATACAATTATTGAATAACAGCATTGATTAAACTCGTCTTGAGATATTGATGATTCAAAATAATCATTAAAATAATTATTTACGTTAAATAAATAATGATACATAAGTAATATACATATATTTATTATAATAATAATATTAAAGTAGATTTATATATATCCTATAAAATATATCCACACTATAAAATATTCCTATATACTATACGATTTATATGTAAATATATATTAATATTGAATATATTAATTGATTTAAATGTATTGAATATTTTAATTTATGAATAATACTTATAAATATATAATAATAAAAATATGCTATTATAAATTATACATTTTTAATTAATCTTGTTGTTTGATTACATTTTTAAAACTAAAATTATGAAATGAATAATACATTACAATAAGTAATTATATATTTTAATATTTAAAGTTTTTATTTTCCTTCTTTTATTTTTATAACAAAAATTATCTTAGAAAATAAATATATAAAATAAATAAATGATATTCAATATTTATAATATTTTAATAATTGTATTTATATAAATATGTTATCTAAATTTATGTTGAAATTATTTTAGAACATTTTATTTAGTTTAATATATCTTGTTTTATTTGTGCAATTATTTTGGCATTTTTGATTATATAATTCCTTTGATTTTATTAATTTTAATTTTTACTTTTATTTTTATTTGGCTTAAGCATGGAATATTCTTTCCAATCATATACATGATGTTATTGTTATTTTCATTGATATATATATATATATATATATATATATATATATATATATATATATATATATATATATATATATGATTATAAGATGAAAGTATAAAATCGTATATAATCAAAAATATATTTAATAAATGATTTTAACATATATAACAAAAAATATACATATATTATTAACTATATATGTATATATAAATATATATATATGTATATATTCGATTATTCTTTCGCGTACTATTAGGATGATTGTTTACAATCTAAAATTATCGTCTTGTTCTAAACTCATAGATTTAGATTTATATTTTATGGTAAATAGAAATCTATGTCTAAACCACATCT
>OZ038317.1:5958447-6079375 GCA_964035775.1 Osedax frankpressi | reverse complement strand
TTTCCTGCTAGGCTTGTCCAATTAATGAATATATCCATAATTAGACTATCTATACATATGCAATAATTGATAAAGCAATTTAAAGATTTTGCTCTAAATAGACTAATAGATGATCTAAATAGATTAAATATAATGAATAAATATATGTATAATAATAGATATTCTAGTGACACTGACATATTAACAGAACATCTATCTAGTAGCTTTAATTCAAATCCATATGCTAATATATCGTTATCACACATTACGCAAGACGAATACGGATAGTTTAGTACACCGCCTAGAAATTAGAAATATTTGGTAAGCTAAAAAGTCAACAAATAATTATCCAGGTATTGACAAATTAGAATACTTGCATCTTAATTGAGAGTTACTTAACAAAATAGTTAATATATTATCAATATTTTAATTGGTCAGGGGAAAAAAATTCTAAGTATGTTAGTAAAACCATTCATATCCATAAAAAGGATCCACTGATATCCTCTCAAACTACTCCTTATTAGTCTTCGAAATACTCTATAACAAACTATATTCTGTAATATTAGTAAATAGCTTATATCAATTTCTACCAGGAATAATTAAATATCAAAAGAACAAGGTAGTTTCCTGCCAGGTCTCCATAGAATCCAGGATCATATAATCGTCATAGCATCTATTCAAGAACTTAAGTAGAAGAAGATAACATTTTTATTCATGTGGCTTAATTTTTAAAATTTTCGGATCCATACCTCACTAATAGTTATATCAGCTTTTTTATGTCTCCCTATATGAATATCTAGACATTACCAACAAAATAGTATCGGATATATATACAGACATGTAATGTATATATGATGCATTTTCTGTTTATCTTATATATGGGATCAAACAAGCTGATTTTCTTACTCCAATGATTTTTAATTTGGTATATGAATCTCTATTTAGAATAGCCAAATAATACAATATTACAGTATTACATTTTTTACTACAAAGAAAGTGATAACAAAATTAACTGATGTAGGCTTTTCTGGCAAACATTAATTTAGATATGAAAATAATGTAAAATAATCTAAATACGATTATTAATATTGCAACATCAATTTGGTTCTCATTTAAAGCCAATAAATGTAAATAACTAACTCTAATGTAAGAGTATTGGAGATAAAGTTAACTTGAATCTAGGAAACAAATATATCATAATGTTATGGTTTGGTTTATGGTTTGGTTTATGGTTTGGTTTATGGTTTGGTTTATGGTTTGGTTTATGGTTTGGTTTATGGTTTGGTTTATGGTTTGGTTTATGGTTTGGTTTATGGTTTGGTTTATGGTTTGTTTTATGGTATGGTTTATGGTTTGGTTTATGGTTTGTTTTATGGTTTGGTTTATGGTTTGGTTTATGGTTTGGTTTAAGGTTTGGTTTATGGTTTGGTTTATGGTTTGGTTTATGGTTTGGTTTATAGTTTGGTTTATGGTTTGGTTTATGGTTTGGTTTATGGTTTGGTTTATGGTTTGGTTTATGGTTTGGTTTATGGTTTGGTTTATGGTTTGGTTTATGGTTTGGTTTATGGTTTGGTTTATGGTTTGGTTTATGGTTTGGTTTATGGTTTGGTTTATGGTTTGGTTTATGGTTTGGTTTATGGTTTGGTTTATGGTTTGGTTTATGGTTTGGTTTATGGTTTGGTTTATGGTTTGGTTTATGGTTTGGTTTATGGTTTGGTTTATGGTTTGGTTTATGGTTTGGTTTATGGTTTGGTTTATGGTTTGGTTTATGGTTTGGTTTATGGTTTGGTTTATGGTTTGGTTTATGGTTTGGTTTATGGTTTGGTTTATGGTTTGGTTTATGGTTTGGTTTATGGTTTGGTTTATGGTTTGGTTTATGGTTTGGTTTATGGTTTGGTTTATGGTTTGGTTTATGGTTTGGTTTATGGTTTGGTTTATGGTTTGGTTTATGGTTTGGTTTATGGTTTGGTTTATGGTTTGGTTTATGGTTTGGTTTATGGTTTGGTTTATGGTTTGGTTTATGGTTTGGTTTATGGTTTGGTTTATGGTTTGGTTTATGGTTTGGTTTATGGTTTGGTTTATGGTTTGGTTTATGGTTTGGTTTATGGTTTGGTTTATGGTTTGGTTTATGGTTTGGTTTATGGTTTGGTTTATGGTTTGGTTTATGGTTTGGTTTATGGTTTGGTTTATGGTTTGGTTTATGGTTTGGTTTATGGTTTGGTTTATGGTTTGGTTTATGGTTTGGTTTATGGTTTGGTTTATGGTTTGGTTTATGGTTTGGTTTATGGTTTGGTTTATGGTTTGGTTTATGGTTTGGTTTATGGTTTGGTTTATGGTTTGGTTTATGGTTTGGTTTATGGTTTGGTTTATGGTTTGGTTTATGGTTTGGTTTATGGTTTGGTTTATGGTTTGGTTTATGGTTTGGTTTATGGTTTGGTTTATGGTTTGGTTTATGGTTTGGTTTATGGTTTGGTTTATGGTTTGGTTTATGGTTTGGTTTATGGTTTGGTTTATGGTTTGGTTTATGGTTTGGTTTATGGTTTGGTTTATGGTTTGGTTTATGGTTTGGTTTATGGTTTGGTTTATGGTTTGGTTTATGGTTTGGTTTATGGTTTGGTTTATGGTTTGGTTTATGGTTTGGTTTATGGTTTGGTTTATGGTTTGGTTTATGGTTTGGTTTATGGTTTGGTTTATGGTTTGGTTTATGGTTTGGTTTATGGTTTGGTTTATGGTTTGGTTTATGGTTTGGTTTATGGTTTGGTTTATGGTTTGGTTTATGGTTTGGTTTATGGTTTGGTTTATGGTTTGGTTTATGGTTTGGTTTATGGTTTGGTTTATGGTTTGGTTTATGGTTTGGTTTATGGTTTGGTTTATGGTTTGGTTTATGGTTTGGTTTATGGTTTGGTTTATGGTTTGGTTTATGGTTTGGTTTATGGTTTGGTTTATGGTTTGGTTTATGGTTTGGTTTATGGTTTGGTTTATGGTTTGGTTTATGGTTTGGTTTATGGTTTGGTTTATGGTTTGGTTTATGGTTTGGTTTATGGTTTGGTTTATGGTTTGGTTTATGGTTTGGTTTATGGTTTGGTTTATGGTTTGGTTTATGGTTTGGTTTATGGTTTGGTTTATGGTTTGGTTTATGGTTTGGTTTATGGTTTGGTTTATGGTTTGGTTTATGGTTTGGTTTATGGTTTGGTTTATGGTTTGGTTTATGGTTTGGTTTATGGTTTGGTTTATGGTTTGGTTTATGGTTTGGTTTATGGTTTGGTTTATGGTTTGGTTTATGGTTTGGTTTATGGTTTGGTTTATGGTTTGGTTTATGGTTTGGTTTATGGTTTGGTTTTTTATGGTTTGGTTTATGGTTTGGTTTATGGTTTGGTTTATGGTTTGGTTTATGGTTTGGTTTATGGTTTGGTTTATGGTTTGGTTTATGGTTTGGTTTATGGTTTGGTTTATGGTTTGGTTTATGGTTTGGTTTATGGTTTGGTTTATGGTTTGGTTTATGGTTTGGTTTATGGTTTGGTTTATGGTTTGGTTTATGGTTTGGTTTATGGTTTGGTTTATGGTTTGGTTTATGGTTTGGTTTATGGTTTGGTTTATGGTTTGGTTTATGGTTTGGTTTATGGTTTGGTTTATGGTTTGGTTTATGGTTTGGTTTATGGTTTGGTTTATGGTTTGGTTTATGGTTTGGTTTATGGTTTGGTTTATGGTTTGGTTTATGGTTTGGTTTATGGTTTGGTTTATGGTTTGGTTTATGGTTTGGTTTATGGTTTGGTTTATGGTTTGGTTTATGGTTTGGTTTATGGTTTGGTTTATGGTTTGGTTTATGGTTTGGTTTATGGTTTGGTTTATGGTTTGGTTTATGGTTTGGTTTATGGTTTGGTTTATGGTTTGGTTTATGGTTTGGTTTATGGTTTGGTTTATGGTTTGGTTTATGGTTTGGTTTATGGTTTGGTTTATGGTTTGGTTTATGGTTTGGTTTATGGTTTGGTTTATGGTTTGGTTTATGGTTTGGTTTATGGTTTGGTTTATGGTTTGGTTTATGGTTTGGTTTATGGTTTGGTTTATGGTTTGGTTTATGGTTTGGTTTATGGTTTGGTTTATGGTTTGGTTTATGGTTTGGTTTATGGTTTAGTTTAAGGTTTGGTTTATGGTTTGGTTTATGGTTTGGTTTATGGTTTGGTTTATGGTTTGGTTTATGGTTTGGTTTATGGTTTGGTTTATGGTTTGGATTATGGTTTGGTTTATGGTTTGGTTTATTGTTTGGTTTATGGTTTGGTTTATGTTTTAGTTTATGGTTTGGTTAAACTCGAAGGTAATATACCGTAGTAACATGAAAAGAATGGAAGGTAGTAGAGAGATAGGTAGAATACATTAATAGAGTTAATTTATTTTATTATCTGGGGATGAGTTTAACCGTATGAAACGGATTGCAGAGTTTTTTGGAGTGTGAATGTGTAATAACAGAATTGTATACAAGTATTCGTATATAATTGTTTTATTGTGTTTGTATACATTTCCAGGGAATGATTGTGTTGACGTGTTGATGTGTATCAGAGCGTGACTGTCGTGTATCAGAGCGTGACTGGCGTGTATCAGAGCGTGACTGGCGTGTATCAGAGCGTGACTGGTGTGTATCAGAGCGTGACTGGCCTGTATCAGAGCGTGACTGGCGTGTATCAGAGCGTGACTGGTGTGTATCAAAGCGTGACTGGCGTGTATCAGAGCGTGACTGGTGTGTATCAGAGCGTGACTGGCGTATATCAGAGCGTGACTGGCGTGTATCAGAGCGTGACTAGCGTGTATCAGAGCGTGACTGGCCTGTATCAGAGCGTGATTGGTGTGTATCAGAGCGTGACTGGCGTGTATCAGAGCGTGACTGGCGTGTTTCAGAGCGTGACTGGTGTGTATCAGAGCGTGACTGGCGTGTATCAGAGCTTGACTGGTGTGTATCAGAGCGTGACTGGCGTGTATCAGAGCGTGACTGGAGTGTATAAGTGTGCATATGTGGATAATGTTCGAAGATTCATTTAGATATCAATACACTGCTGTTAAGACTTGATTTATTGATGAATAAACGTTAACAACACTTGGTTCTTGTTTTGATAATATTCATATCCCTTGGATATGAATATTATCTAGCTTATATTAATTATTTAAAAATATTATTGTTAGACAAATATTTTAAGTATGTGCACAAAATCAGATGCTTTAGATCAAGACGAGAATATTACATAATAAACAAACACACACCTGAATAGTATACGGAACAATGATCTATATATATATATATATATATATATATATATTTATTTATTTTCTGGGATACTTTTTGTTATAATAATAAAAGAAGGAAAATATAAATTGTACATATATATTATGTATTTCATTATTATAGTTTTAAAAATGGAATCAAAAAATTGTATGAATTAAAATGAATTAATTTATTACATATTGTAATGTTATAAATAACAAGTATGATAATATTAATATTAATATTAATAATAATAATAATAATAATAATAATAATGATAATAATAATAATAATAATAATAATTAATAATAATAATAACAATTAATAATAAAAATGAAATAGTATTTCTTATTCAAAATATAATTATTATTTACATTTGTATCTAACAGAATACTATAAACATCATATAATAAAAATTAAATTGCCATATAATTTGTCATGTGATATATATTTATATGACTTATTTGATTATTTCTTTATATATATATATATATATATATATATATATATATTGACTCTTATATTTAGGCTACAGCTATATTAAATATTGATATATATATATTACATATTTAAACTACATTAATAATATTTTATTATAAATTTAATATTGAAATGTTGATATATATTATTGCTTATTATACATTATCATAAGTATTAAGTATTACCATCTTTTAATAATAATGTCGTTGTTTAAATTGTATAGTGTTATAGTTAAGTATAATAGTATATTGTTAAGTGTAATAGTTAATAGTACGTATTACAATTTAATTTCTACATAATTGAATTACTTTACTAAAATAAAATGTACATATTCAAAAATTATTTTTAAAATGCATTATGTTAGGTTATAAATGAATGTAATAAATATGTGTAAGGTTTATAATTATTCATGATTTCTGAATAGATGAGATTCGCTTATGCTGGCAGATTACTTTCTAATAAACGAATTACTTTTGAAGAAATTGCATGAATCGAAAGGACACCGGGTTTATGGTTTAGTTTATGGATTGGTTTATGGTTTGGTTTATGGTTTGGTTTATGGTTTGGTTTATGGTTTGGTTTATGGTTTGGTTTATGGTTTGGTTTATGTTTGGTTTATGGTTTGGTTTATGGTTTGGTTTATGGTTTGGTTTATGGTTTGGTTTATGGTTTGGTTTATGGTTTGGTTTATGGTTTGGTTTATGGTTTGGTTTATGGTTTGGTTTATGGTTTGGTTTATGGTTTGGTTTATGGTTTGGTTTATGGTTTGGTTTATGGTTTGGTTTATGGTTTGGTTTATGGTTTGGTTTATGGTTTGGTTTATGGTTTGGTTTATGGTTTGGTTTATGGTTTGGTTTATGGTTTGGTTTATGGTTTGGTTTATGGTTTGGTTTATGGTTTGGTTTATGGTTTGGTTTATGGTTTGGTTTATGGTTTGGTTTATGGTTTGGTTTATGGTTTGGTTTATGGTTTGGTTTATGGTTTGGTTTATGGTTTGGTTTATGGTTTGGTTTATGGTTTGGTTTATGGTTTGGTTTATGGTTTGGTTTATGGTTTGGTTTATGGTTTGGTTTTATGGTTTGGTTTATGGTTTGGTTTATGGTTTGGTTTATGGTTTGGTTTATGGTTTGGTTTATGTTTGGTTATGGTTTGGTTTATGGTTTGGTTTATGGTTTGGTTTATGGTTGGTTTATGGTTTATGGTTTGGTTTATGGTTTGGTTTTATTCAAAAACTAAATAGAATATAATATGTTCCATTCGAAAAAATTTTATTTTTATTAATTTCAAATTAACATATATAATTTTCTCTAAATATGTTGATATAATAGTTATAACTTGCTTATTTGTAAGATTAGTATGTACGTTATTAACATATGCTAATACTGTTTTACTTTGATATATCATCTTGATAGTTGAAATTTAATAAAATATTAATTTTATAAATATTTTTCAGTTAACACTTTAAATTAATATATTCAGTCTCATAGAAATAGAAATCTATATAAATAATCTATGAAATATCCAGACTACACATGAAACTTTAAATAAATCACCGATGTATATAAAATCTTTTAAATATGATCAATTGTTAATTTGTATATATATATATATATAATACATACATAACTCTAGAATATAATTTATAATTATCATAAAAATGTATTACTTAAATTTATTTAGATATTAGCTTCCTTCATGCAATTTTCTTATGCTGTTATCATTGAACATTGTGGAATTAAAAGTAATATGCATGCCTTGATTAGTAATTCCAGGTTCTGAACGCATAGTATTATTGTTACTATTTTGAAAAAAAGTATGATTATATTAATTTAAAATTTATGAAATGATAACTAAATTATTACTTATAAATAAAAAATATACATATATATATATATATATATTATCTTATAATAACTTACTATATTTGATAACATAATAATATATAAATATATATATTTTAATATTATTGTATTTAGTTTAGATTTGTAATTATTAGTGATAGCAAATTATGAATTTAAAAGTATGTTTGAAATACTATTTAATATATATTTATAGATTTCAACATATATCTTCGTTGTTAAAAATATTACATATGGATCACAATTTATATATAGGTATATATATATATATATATATATATATATATATTTAACTTATTAAATTTAACATAAATATCCATTGTAATTTTAATAATTCTAATATATTGTAATATTAGTGAAACTTATTATTTCTCGCAATCTATTATCAAAGAGAAATTACATAAGATTACTTTTTAATAATTTGTATTTATAGATATCTAAATTTTATATAATTATAATATTCTATTTTATTTAATCGGACCCGGTATAATTTGATTCCATATCTGAATTCTTGTTGCATAAATCTAAATGTATTATTTTTATTAATTTATGGTATTTTACAATTGAATAAATAATAATAAATATGTTAATACGTAATAATAGATATTTGATACAATTATTATGAAAATAAATACAATATTAATTTGCTTTTCAAAAATAAAAGTAGCACTAATAACTTTAACTACTAAAATTAATAAAAGTATTTACATTATTAGAAATTATAAAGTGTAATTCGAATTTGAAATTAATAAGTAAATCACTCAATAAATGTATACTTTTGAATAACAAGTTATTTAAAACATTAACTATTTTTTACATGTCAAATATAAACGGTGATATAATGTTGATATATATATACAAACATTTACTAGCAAAGTATACAGAACAGCATAAACCAGGAATACACAGAAATACGATAAATAATACAATCAATATTGAAGTCACCGCGCCATTCAATATGTTTTCTAATCTATTTAGAATATATTTTATTAATATTTAAATTATACACTTTAAATTAGTTTACAAATTTAATAATGATATTGAAAATAATATATGATTATATATAATAATTTAAATAAAGTATTTGATAATATCATATTCTATAATTACAAACTCAGTATCATTACAACAGCCTATCTTACTCAATAGAGAACAGCAATAATAATCTTTAGTATTTTTTTCGTTTGGACACATTGTATAATTGTAAAACTAATATAGTAAATATTATTATATTGATTTAAAATTGATTAGGAGATAATATGTAATTTATAGTATATAACTAATAATTATTCTAAAAATATCTACTAATTATATTAATTATCAAATATTAGATTAATATTAAATAATATATATGTATATATTTAATATTATTGTTATAATATATATATATATATATATGTATATATATATATATATATATATATACGATATATACTATATTGTATACATAAATTATGATACATTAGTTCAAATATGAAAATAGTTGTTTTAATAGTTGTTTTTTTCAAAATTTATAAAACTAATAATATAACTATTATTATTAAGTTATTATTTTTAACATATTTATATTAATATATGAACTCTTAACTTATATTCATTATTTAATAATTAATACAGTAATCTAAAGACATTTATGATAATTATTGAAATAGTTATATTTATACATTATTATTATTATTAATCATATTTAATAGTGTTAAAACAATATATTAATATTAATTAATAGTTGTGATAAGGTAATACAAATATAATTATAATACAACAATATTGTATTACCATTTTTTAATAATAATTACGTTATTTAATTAAAATAATTAACATAGTATAATAATTAATATTACTTATTAGAATTTATTTTCTATATAATTTAATTACGTTACTGCAATAAAAATGTACATAATAAACTTTATTTGAAAAACTAAATAAATATAATATGTTCCATTGAAAATTTGTTTTTTTTTGGTTGGTTTAAAATTATATATATATATAAGATATTATTAAATTACTCAATTATTAAATTAAAAAATGCACATACTTTCATATAATTATATATATTATTTACTTACCCCTCCACTAGGTCTGGTTATATTTGCCTTGCAAATACTAGGATATTCTTCTGCAAGTATTTATTAACTATAATATTGACTATAATATTAACTATAATATTAACTGTAATATTAACTGTAATATTAACTGTAATATTAACTGTAATATTAACTGTAATATTAACTGTAATATTAACTGTAATATTAACTGTAATATTAACTGTAATATTAACTGTAATATTAACTGTAATATTAACTGTAATATTAACTGTAATATTAACTGTAATATTAACTGTAATATTAACTGTAATATTAACTGTAATATTAACTGTAATATTAACTGTAATATTAACTGTAATATTAACTGTAATATTAACTGTAATATTAACTGTAATATTAACTGTAATATTAACTGTAATATTAACTGTAATATTAACTGTAATATTAACTGTAATATTAACTGTAATATTTACTGTAATATTAACTGTAATATTAACTGTAATATTAACTGTAATATTAACTGTAATATTAACTGTAATATTAACTGTAATATTAACTGTAATATTAACTGTAATATTAACTGTAATATTAACTGTAATATTAACTGTAATATTAACTGTAATATTAACTGTAATATTAACTGTAATATTAACTGTAATATTAACTGTAATATTAACTGTAATATTAACTGTAATATTAACTGTAATATTAACTGTAATATTAACTGTAATATTAACTGTAATATTAACTGTAATATTAACTGTAATATTAACTGTAATATTAACTGTAATATTAACTGTAATATTAACTGTAATATTAACTGTAATATTAACTGTAATATTAACTGTAATATTAACTGTAATATTAACTGTAATATTAACTGTAATATTAACTGTAATATTAACTGTAATATTAACTGTAATATTAACTGTAATATTAACTGTAATATTAACTGTAATATTAACTGTAATATTAACTGTAATATTAACTGTAATATTAACTGTAATATTAACTGTAATATTAACTGTAATATTAACTGTAATATTAACTGTAATATTAACTGTAATATTAACTGTAATATTAACTGTAATATTAACTGTAATATTAACTGTAATATTAACTGTAATATTAACTGTAATATTAACTGTAATATTAACTGTAATATTAACTGTAATATTAACTGTAATATTAACTGTAATATTAACTGTAATATTAACTGTAATATTAACTGTAATATTAACTGTAATATTAACTGTAATATTAACTGTAATATTAACTGTAATATTAACTGTAATATTAACTGTAATATTAACTGTAATATTAACTGTAATATTAACTGTAATATTAACTGTAATATTAACTGTAATATTAACTGTAATATTAACTGTAATATTAACTGTAATATTAACTGTAATATTAACTGTAATATTAACTGTAATATTAACTGTAATATTAACTGTAATATTAACTGTAATATTAACTGTAATATTAACTGTAATATTAACTGTAATATTAACTGTAATATTAACTGTAATATTAACTGTAATATTAACTGTAATATTAACTGTAATATTAACTGTAATATTAACTGTAATATTAACTGTAATATTAACTGTAATATTAACTGTAATATTAACTGTAATATTAACTGTAATATTAACTGTAATATTAACTGTAATATTAACTGTAATATTAACTGTAATATTAACTGTAATATTAACTGTAATATTAACTGTAATATTAACTGTAATATTAACTGTAATATTAACTGTAATATTAACTGTAATATTAACTGTAATATTAACTGTAATATTAACTGTAATATTAACTGTAATATTAACTGTAATATTAACTGTAATATTAACTGTAATATTAACTGTAATATTAACTGTAATATTAACTGTAATATTAACTGTAATATTAACTGTAATATTAACTGTAATATTAACTGTAATATTAACTGTAATATTAACTGTAATATTAACTGTAATATTAACTGTAATATTAACTGTAATATTAACTGTAATATTAACTGTAATATTAACTGTAATATTAACTGTAATATTAACTGTAATATTAACTGTAATATTAACTGTAATATTAACTGTAATATTAACTGTAATATTAACTGTAATATTAACTGTAATATTAACTGTAATATTAACTGTAATATCAACTGCAATATTAATTGCAATATTAAATACAATTTTACTATTAAGTATTAGATCTTATTTTACAAAATTATTAAATATCTTTGATTTATATTTCTGTTAATATTGTAATATCTATAGCTACATGTGAAAATGTGGAAAACAAGTAATTAAATATATAATATATACTTTATTATAATAGTATATATATATATATATATATATATATATATATACAAATTATGTTGATGAAAAACTTTAAATCGATAGATAGTTATTGGCTAAATAATCAAATTATAAAAATATTACTAATTATATAAATATAATAACTAATCACTAACTCATTGTTAATAGGAACTTATCAGTTGTGACATTCATCAGATTTAAGTAATAATTATAATTAAATATTTTATCTGATCTACCAGCATCTTGCCATGTTTCTTTCTGTGAAATTTATATATTACAAGTTATATTAATACATTCAATGCATATACTTTCTACATATTAATAGTATTTTTATATAATAATATATAAATAATACTTTATAATAACATAATTGAAAGCTATACAATAACGAATTATTTAATAACGCGTATATAGTAATGTAAACAAAATGATAATAGGAATGCTATAAGGTAATCTTGTTTATTGAGTTATTTTATCCGATATGAATAATTATATGTTAATCAATTAATGTATATATGTATGTATGTGTGTATGTAAGTGTGTATGTATATATGTATGTATGTATGTATGTATGTATGTATGTATGTATGTATGTATGTATGTATGTATGTATGTATGTATGTATGTATGTATGTATGTATGTATGTATGTATGTATGTATGTATGTATGTATGTATGTATGTATGTATGTATGTATGTATGTATGTATGTATGTATGTATGTATGTATGTATGTATGTATGTATATATGTATGTATGCATGTATGTATGCATGTATGTATATATGTATGTATGTATGTATGTACAAATTATATAATTTACTATAAATGTCAATTATACCCCCACATAATAATTCTAAAGTAAGTACTAAAGTAACTTCAGAGATATATTACTAATTAATGACAATCTAAATATTATGTAAAATGTATTATTATAATTAACAAATACTTACCCAATATACAAAAACAAATCAAAATCGTTAAAACATTAAACGGTGTATAATTATGTAATTACTTTAGTCTATGACCAATGAAAAACTTATCTATTAATTTCCTGTCAGTCAAAAATTATATTAAAAATCTAATTAATTATCTAAAAATACGGATGTCTAAAATTATAACTCAACTATTGACAATATTAATTTAACCTAGAATAAATAAATTATACCAATTGAACTTAAACAAAATATATAATACTAATTGAATCTAGAACAAGTATATAACATTGATAAAACCTAGAATACTAATTGAACTTAAAACAAATAAATAATACCTATTGAACCTAAAATAAATATATAATACTAATTGAACACAGAACAAATATGTAATACTAATTGAACTTAGAATATTGATATAACATTGATTGAGACTAATATATATATATATATATATATATATATATATATATATATATATATATATATATATATATAAATATATATAATTGCCATTATTTATATATTAATATATCAATAAACATATCTATGGTAAGTGATTTAAATATATATTAACCTCCTTATATTCAAAATAGAGTTTATTGTCAACATCACTTCTAGGTATATCGTTTAGTTTCATTATAATATTATCTGTATCTTTTTATATTTTAATTAATTGAAAGTTGTGTTTATTAAGTTTTATATTTATATTATAAATATTTATAATATTTATTTATATTATTATTTTAATGGTATCGTTAATTTGTAATTTTATTTTCTGAATATTTATAAAGATATCTTAATTGCATCATTAATTAGTAATTTTAATAACTAATCATTTTTAAATTTTGCTCGAGAAAGATACAATTTCTATAAAGTAAAAATAATAAACATCATTATATAAACTATCTATTTTGTAATCCATAGAGTATATGATATAACATAACATTCTTTAAATATTAAATACATTACCAATAAAAATACATTACCATAGAATTCATAAATTGATCATTTATAATATATAATATATAATATACTTATTATTATAAATGTTAATAAAGTAACTCTATAAGAAAACATAATCTATAATTTATAATTCTATACATGTCAAAATATATGAATACAATTATTGAATAACAGCATTGATTAAACTCGTCTTGAGATATTGATGATTCAAAATAATCATTAAAATAATTATTTACGTTAAATAAATAATGATACATAAGTAATATAAATATATTTATTATAATAATAATATTAAAGTAGATTTATATATCCTATAAAGTATATCCACACTATCCAAATATTCCTATATACTATACGATTTATATGTAAATATATATTAATATCGAATATATTAATTGATTTAAATGTATTGAATATTTTAATTTATGAATAATACTTATAAATATATAATAATAAAAATATGTTATTACAAATTATACATTTTTATTTCATGTTATTGTTTGATTAGATTTTCAAAACTAAAATTATGAAATGAACAATAAATTACAATAAGTAATTCTAAATTTTAATATTTAAAATTATTATTTTCCTTCTTTTATTTTTATAACAACAAATAACCTAGAAAATAAATATATAACTATATTTATAAAAATAAATAAATGATATTAAATATTTAAAATATTTAAATAATTGTGTTTAAATTTATATAAATATGCAAGCTAAATTTATACTGAAATTAAATTAATTTAATTTGAAATTTTTCTGTCTAATCAATATAATTTTGTATTCAGTTTTTATTTATGATTGAATATTTATACAATATTATTTAATTTTATTAAAATTCAATTCTGAAAATGATATATAACGCCATCATTATTTAAAAAAAATTAAATCAAAGAGGACTAAATATTTTTATATATAACTAAATATTTTGAAAAAATTTAATTTATTTTTATATCATATTTTATTTAATAATATTTAATATTAAATCTAATCAATAGCTTTTTATAACTATTAAATGTTGTTATGGCAACATTAGATATGATGAAGTAACATATGGATTATTAAATATATAAATAATCATATTTTAATAATTATCATTTTTACTAATATTAGAAAATTAATATAGATAAATACGATCAAAATAATATATTAAAATAATACATTAGGATTTCTAGATTTCTATATATATTTTACAGTAATAAATTTACTGTTACATACTCATATATTATTTACTAATTAATATACTAAGTATTAATATTTATCGTAATTATTTGATATATACTATAAACATATAAATTATTTCTAAACAATTTAAAGTTAATATAATAATCTTGACTTTATTAAAGTTCTACAATTATACAATGTGTCCAAATGAAAATAATCCTAAAGATTATTATTGTTATGCTATTGTGAATAAGATAGGCTGTTGTGATGATTCTGAGTTTGTAATTATACAATACGATATTATTAGAGAACTTATTTAATTTATTATTTATAATCTATATTTATTACTTATATATTTTATTACATATATATTATTACATATATATTTTTAATATCATTATTACATTTTAAAATTAATTTATAATCTGTGATTGAACTATATATATATATTTTATATACAGATTAGCTAAACTAATGAATGGCGTCACCGGAATGATTTTAATAATAATATTTATTTTTATTTGTTTTCTTCCTTGTTTATGCTATGTGTATGGTATATTTCTTCTAAATATTAAAATATAATATTGATTGATATATATATAAAATTTCGATATAATAATTAATAAATATTCACAAAATAAATACATTTAATACGATTAATTTTTATATCAAATTATATTGTTAATTTAAGGAAATATATTTTGAAAATAATAAATTATTTTTTATATCAAGTATTTTAAATTTCTATTTTTATTGTATTTGAATATTTTCCGTTTATGTACTTATTTGCATATTTATTAAAAACTAAAATAAAGACACAATACCAATTAAAATAATATAATTAATTTAATATATTTAGGTAACGTTTAACTTATTTACAATATAATATTAATTTTATGTTTCATTATATTTTTGATAATCTATTAATATATAATTAGTATTTTTATATATTCTATAATACAAAATAAAACATATTAAATATAATAATACTATTAGATGTATGCCCAGGGAGTTCAAATAATGAAATAAGTAATATAAGGTTATAATAAATAATAATTAATATTATAATTATATAATATATATTATATAATTATATAATAATGTATTATATATATAATTATTGTGATATAATACAAAATATTTATAATTTAAAAATCTAGATTTAAAAATGTATATTACTAATAAATTAAACAAAAATATTAATGTATATCATCATCACAGAGAGTAGATCAAATATATAAATAGAATATATAAATTGCAGATAAAATATAGGGTCAAATGTGTAACATTAAAAAAATTTATATATATATTGATTGTGTACAAAAATAATTAAGAGCATGTAGATGAAGATACAAAACAAGATAGATAATATATAAAATATAAAACATTGAAACTGCTTGAAGGATTCACAAAATTCCGACAATAAATCACAAATTCATTTATACATTCAACTATAATAGATATAGATATGTACTAAGATTACGAGCTCATTCTTTAGAGCTACATTCTCAGGAAATTATGACCCAATTAATCCAACTACAATAGGAATAATGAAGCCTAGTACATAAATGTTTTCCAATTTTATGGATGTAATCATTGAGAACATAATTGAACGTTAATGTTGATTATATAGATAGCATTATTTTTGTCAACTATATCTGCTCTTAATTCGTCCGAAGATATGTTAATTTTTGAGTAAATAATATTAATATAATCACATTAATATAAATCCAATGCGCGAGTAATGATTGATTGGATTTTATTGTGTCGTAGTCATTGTTTGAACAACATTTAGTATAACCGTTCAGTATATAAATCTTGCCACAAGACTATTTAATTGGCAGTTTGCAATGTTAATTTCTTCAAACTAGACGCATGAACTTAAGTATAAGCCGGAGTAGCCAAAATGTACATAGAAATGTATACAAAATAATATAAAACTAACTAATGATTCAATTTTTGAAATATTTCCAAATAATTATAGTATACACGTATACGCACATTTTAAAGTAGTATTTTTTATTTATAATATAAAGCTATGTATGATATCCCGAATGTAACTTTATAATATTTACAATATTACGCATAATTTGGGACGCTTATTGAATAAATATGAAGTTATATACATATATCTAAAAAAATGTTTCTTCATTTTATCAATAAATAAATTATTATTGCCGAAAATTATAGGATAACCCTATAGGGTTAACTATTAATTTAAATACGTAAATTAAATTAAATTAAAATGAATATTACATTTATAATGAAATTAGGTGAATGAAATTAATTATTACTAGAACAATTTACACAATAATAATAACAAGGTTAATAACAAGGTTCGTTTATTTGAATATATTCAGAAGGTACATAAGCAGAAAGAGTTAATAAATTATTAATGATTTAGTGACAAATTCTGATTCAGTGACAAGTAATATTACTGGTTGATGATGTACCTATAATACAAATATGATCAACATTTATAATAATATTATTATAAAATTCCATTTTATATATAATATAAATATATATATATATATATATATATATATATATATATATATATTGATATATAATATTTATATTTACTATTATTATATTTTTGTGAATATATCTTAGTCAGCATATAACTCATATGAGTGTTTATTATATAGTCATATCGTAATAATAAATTCAAAAATTGTAAGTAAATAATTTGAAAAATTCAACAATATAAAGCAAATCTAACGTTTTTGAAAAGTTTTAATAGCTTAGATAATAATTTTATTTTATTGAACGAGTAGAATATTCAAATATAAATCATTTTATTTTCAAATTTGAAAATCCATAATTTAAATGGTATAATTATTGATATTCATTTTTTAACACTACCTTATAAAATAATAATTATAAACACTTATATAAAATACGTATTTATGTCATTTATAATAATTTTTTGAACGGAAATTTTCAATTAATATACAAAATATATAAATATAGCTAAATATATTATTTAAAAAAATCTGTAAAATATCAAAATGATATGTGACAATTGCGACTTCTCCTTAATTGTCTTAGCCTGAACTGTATTGATATATATACTCATATATTGGTGTGGAGTATTGTGATGATTTATGAATAAATAAGATTCGCGTATGATGGCAGATTACGTTCCAATAACATTACTTGAAAAGTTGAATCAAATGAACCCAAGTCTTACCACATTATGTAAGAGAATGGAATAATCTGAACAGTGCTGTTTATATTGGATTTCAATTTTAGGAAATGATATTATATAAAAGTTATGTAATACGGTAAATAGAAAAAGTTATAAGAGATCGGCAAATAGAAAAATTGAGTATTAAATATAAGTAATAATTAAGTATTTGTAATAGTAATAACGTTTATAAATTTGCGAGGTTTGGTTAAATAAACGTAAAATAAATAATGTTAACAATATTATAAAAATAACAATAAAGTGTAACAATAAAATGTAGTATAAGCAGTATAATAATATGAGAATAAACAAAGGAACAAAAAACATTTCATATTTATAAGATATCACTAGAGAATTTGTAATGTTACTTTTACATATCCAAGTATAGAATATATACAATAATAGGAACCTAGATTCTATGATAAAATACTTGTGATGTCTATATTGAGTATTTGCAGTATAAATATATAGTTATTCATTAGATAAAACATATTCTATGAAGAATCATTATATATTGATAAATAAAACAATGGATCTACCTAGATAACTTACCTTACGAAGAATGCGAGAAAGTAAATAATGGATCAATAAATCTTGGCTAAAGGAAGTAGAGTATAGCTAATATTAATACCCTTGGAATATCAATAATATATATATATATATATATATATATATATATATATATTGATTATATACGATTTATAATTAAATCTTATCACGTGCATCTACGAATACAGAAATAGTGATGTTATATGTCGAGACTCAGGAACGAAAATCCCAGGCTTACATGAAAGCATATAATCAAACATTTCTAAAAATGGCACAAATAAAACAAAATATATTCAGTAAATAAAGTTTGAAGAAAATAATTTCTAAAATATTTAAAGTATTTATATAAATTTAAATACAATTGTTTAAATATTATATATATTGAATATCATTTATTTATTATATATATATATATATATATATATATATATATATATAATTATATTTATTGTCTGGGATAATTTTTGTTATAATAATAAAAGAAGGAAAATACAAATTGTACATATATATTATGCATTATATTACTATAGTTTTAAAAATGGAATCAAACAATAATATGAAAAAAAATGTATAATTTATTACATATTTTAATGTTATAAATAATAATAATAATAATAATAATAATAATAATAATAATAATAATAATAATAATAATAATAATAATAATAATAATAATAAATATAATAATAACAACAATAACAACAATTAATAATAAAAATGAAATAATATGTATTCAAAATATAATTATTATTTACATTTGTATCTAAACAGAATACTATAAACATAATATTTTAAATATTAGACACAAAAAAGACTTAAAAATGTATTTTAATTAAATTAAATTGCCATATGTCATTGGTGATATATATTTATATAACTGATTTGATTATTTCTTTTATGTATATATATATATATATATATATATATATATTTTAACTTTTATATTTAGGCTACAGCTATATTAAATATATATATATATATATATATATATATATATATATATATATCTTAATAATAAATCAATTGATTAATATATAATAATTGACAGTAGATAAAATAACAAAATAAACAAGCTTACATTATAGTTTTCCTATTATTATCCTTTTGTTAGTTTATTATATACATGTTATTAAATATTGTAATTATTATATGGTATTAATATATATTATTATATATAAATAGAATTATATTATATCATATCGATATAGACTATTTAGAAATTGTATTCATTGGATGTATGTATATAGCATTTAATATATTAATTTCATAGAAAGAAATATTTAATTATACTTATCACTAAAATCTGATAAATGTCGTAAAGTATAAGTTCATCAAAACTATGTGCCATTGGTTAATTATTTATATTAATATAAATATCATAAAAAAAATATATATGAAAATTAATATTTTTATAATTTGAATTTGATTACATCGAGTAAAATCTTCGCGACTACAAATGCCCAAATCGTCGAATACATTTTAAAATGTTATCCTAATTTATATCTAATCTTAATTAACGAATCTAGAGAAATATATATAAAAAATTCATTATTTTTATTGAAATTTAATAATATTTGAGATAAAGATTTCAAATAAAAGCCATTCAATCTTTTTTACTAACACCGTTTTTATTAGGTATCTAATTTTAAAAATTTGATAACGAATGTAACAAAACATGATTTATTAAAACTATCATAAATACGTCAAATGTTAATATTTTATAATAAAAAATACACATTTTTATCAACATCATATACTCATTTAAAATTGATATAAAAAACTATTTATTTAAATAATTAACCAAATAATAAATTATTTAAATGAAATAAAAATGTGTAGTAATATTTAAATCACAAACTATATAGCTTGTGATACCTCTTTTAAAAATATTTATAGCTTTGGCCTCAGTTGTTATTATTATTTTCAAAATGGACCACGTAATTTATAATGTTGATCGAGCTAGAGAGTTAGTCCTTCAAAATAGTGAAGATGAACAAAAATAACTATTCGATAGTGTTTGTTATATAAATAACACATTAATTACATTAAATAGTTGTAAATATAGTTGATAATTAATCTAATAAATATGTTTTCGCGTATTATAATATTTTATTTAATATTTTTCTTTGTATCTAAATTGAACATAAATATAAATGGGAATTAAAGTAATGCCAAATACAAGATGTTACTGGAGCATGTTTCAGGATACCTATCTCAAAAGTAAAATATCAAGAAATAGGTGCCTGGAACTAACGAGGTACCTTCACCCAATCGAGTCTCTAGATATCTCCGATAAACTACGGAAGGTTAATCATATATTATATTATGTAATAATATATTTTTACATTACTGTAATATTTATAATACAATATATGTATTATTAGATGAGATTTATAATTCAATTCTACAGATGTCTAATTATTATTTAATGTTTATCTTACAATTCTTTAATGTTTGTACTACGATAAAAAAAGAGGTCAGAACTGTACTAAATAAAGTGGGAAAGTCATTCAAAGAGAGTTTGGCGATCCCTGGACGTAATATATCGATCCATGAATGTATGATAAAGTTCATTAGTCTACTCAGTTGTTTACAATAAATGCCACTTAAACCCATAAAGAGAGGAATAAAATCTTCTCTTTATGTGATTCAGTGAGCAGTTATTGCTTAAATTTTATAATTTATACTGGTAGGGAAGACAGATTTTTTTTCTGTCGAAGGCTTTACCTTCAATGTAGTGAATGAGGTGTTAAGTGATTATCAGTATAAACATAGCATTGTTTATACTGATAATTACTCTACTTCTCTAAAGCTTGTGAAGTATTTGCTTTCGACAGGAACGTGTCTTGGCGGAACTATCAGGAGAACGTCTAGACGATTTCTTCATATTGATACTGTCGGCATTTTTCATGGTGATAATTTCAAAGTGGCCAGTACTGATGATATCGTTGTCTGTCGATATATATTGACAAAAGGGATATTACTCTATTTCGACAAGAACAACAATAATGATATTGATGTTCTTGATTTGAGATACAATAGCATCGAAAAAAATTGAAACCGGCGATGCTAATTGAATAATCAGCATATGGGAGGAGTTAACAAAATGGATCAAATCTGTAGCTACTACGGTGTTGGACGTAGTTCCATATATATTAAAAACATATATCATTTAATATTTTTAACATTGCGATTATAAATTCATTTCATTCATTTTACGTAAATTATCATTCATTACGTAAATTAAGCAAGTTAAAAACTATTATTTATAATCTTCTATTTAATCTAATATAATATTAATGCAATTTTAAAATTAATTTGATCATGATAAAGAGTTTTTAATTATGATTAATATAAAAGTAAGTATCATTATGATAAATTTAATATTTATATTAGTAAATCGTATTTTAACAAGACGCCTATTTTATTTTGCATTCAAAGAATAATAAAAAAATGTAATATATTTTTTAATCTAAACTCAATTATAAAATATGGTTTAAAGTAATATTGAAATATAATTTTTTTATAGTTGATTTATTATTATATTACGGTTAATAATTTATAAAAATTATAGTAATGTGATTACTATATTATGTATTATAATGTATTATAATACATGAATGTATTAATGTATTATAATGTAATACATAAACGATATGTACATAATATGGAATATTAAATTCTTTATATAACCAAATATATACTTATATTCTATATAAACAAATTTTATATAGACATTTAGTAAATTGTATTCTTAACATATCATATATAGAATATATTTTATGAAAACTAATATATATTAAATTTAGTAAATCACATTATAAAATGTAGTATAAAAATTAAAATAGTAAAAAAATGCTGGGCAATTGGTAATTTAAAAATAAACGATCCTAGGCTGTGAATAGTTAAGGCCTTTATTAAGGTCATTATTGTCATTAGATTTAATGTTTTCCATCGACATAATGTCATTTGTATTTATATATATTTATTATACATTTTCTGAGGTATAAACTAAATTTTCTTAGAAATAGGAATATATAGAGAATAATATTATCGAAACATTTATTTAAATAATGTACGCAATATAATAATTATTAAAACTAGTAATTTCTATAGTATATATATAACTTTATATTACATATCGATTCTAAATATATCATATTTTATTATAAATTTAATATTGAAATGTTGATATATATTCTTTCTTATAATATATTATGATTAAATATAATATTACATATTTCGTATTTCTAAGTATTACCATCTTTTAATAATAATGTCGTTGTTTAAATTTTATAGTGTTATAGTTAAGTATAATAGTATATTGTTAAGTGTAATAGTTAATAGTATTTATTAGAATTTAATTTCTACATAATTGAATTACTTTACTAAAATAAAAATGTACATATTCAAAAACTAAATAGAATATAATATGTTCCATTCAAAAATTTGTATTTTTATTAATTTCAAATTAACATATATAATTTTCTCTAAATATGTTGATATAATAATAGTTATAACTTGCTTATTTGTAAGATTAGTATGTACGTTATTAACATATGCTAATACTGTTTTACTTTGATATATCATCTTGATAGTTCAAATTTAATAAAATATTAATTTTATACTTTTCAGTTATCACTTTAAATTAATATATAAATAGAAATCTATAGAAATAATCTATAAAATATCCAGACTATATATCTGAAGCTTTAAATAATTCAGCCATGTATATCAAATCTTTTAAATATGATAAATTGTTAATTTGTATATATATATATATATATATATAATACATACGTAACTTTTATATAGTGTCACTTCCTAAAATTGAAATCCGTTATAATCAGTATCGTTCAGATTACTTAATATTCTTACATTATATAACACATTACGTTAATATGTATTATAATAGACAATTAAAACAATGGATGTACCTAGATAACTTACCTTTCGAAAGTAAAATAACAAAGAATTTGCAAACTATTATTACGGCTACATTATGTACATTTGTCAAGCTGGATATGTATAAAGTATGTCTATGTATATTTTCTATATATATATATATATATATATATATATATATACATATACACATATATATATATATATATATATATATATATACATATATATATATATATATATATATATATATATATATACATATACACATATATATATATATATATATATATATATATACATATATATATATATATATATATATATATATATATTGTAGGGATCTATATAGCTACCTAGATGATATAAGCATACATCACTTGTGCATGCTTATGTCATCAATCAATCAGTTCCTGTACACTATTTATCGGACACGATGATATCAGCGTTTGTTATGATATTACATAACTAGCTGATATCATCACACGAATATACTATACATGTCGATACACGTCTTATATCGACACACACACCACATTCATATACACACGCATATATAATGTATATGAGACACCACGTATACTATTGAAAAGTTACTGTTATAAACTTTATCTAAATAAACTAATGTTATTAAATTAATTATCTTATTTACTTAAGTAGAGATAATCAACCTCTACATTGGTGACCCGGACGTGGAAAAAAACCATTTCAACCTAAACGAACACTGCAAAATGGGAGAAACACAGAAGGAAGAACAGCAACATCAACATCAACAGCAACAATCACACCAACCTTCATCATCTTCTGACCTTCAACAACAACTTACATCAAGTACGGTTTCAACAGTTTCGATCAAACTACCTCAATTATGGGAGACAAACGCAGCAGAATGGTTCGTAATAACAGAAGCTCAGTTCAGCAACGCACACATAACAGTAGACACAACAAAATACAATTACGTCATATCTTCACTATCAAACGAACTGGCTGGTAAAATCATTCATGTTATCACAAACCCTCCGACAAACAACAAATACGTTAGCCTTAAAAATGTTATTTGTAAATTACTAGAACCATCCGAATCAAGCAAAGCAAAAGAATTAGCAAATCTTAGCGGATTGGGTGATCACACCCCTAGCCAATTGCTCAATCATATGCTACGTCTAAACGGAAAATACGAAGAAACTCCACTCTTCAAAGAAATGTTCTTAAGTCAATTACCAAACCATACCCGTAGTATATTGGCTATATGCTCCGAAGAAACTTCATTAACAGCATTAGCAGATAAAGCAGATTCAATTATTTCATTCAACGATAATATCTGCCAAATACAAGCTAATACACTGACTACACTCCAAAGAAAACAATTAGAAGAATCAACAAACAATCAACATTATTGTTTTTTCCACAAACGATTTGGCAACAAAGCTATCAAATGCATACAACCATGTAACTACAACCAAGAACGCCGAATTCTACACAATGTACAAGGATCCGGCCAAACAACCAATTTATTATACGTTACGGATAAATCAACTAACATTCGATACTTAGTTGATACTGGAGCAGAAGTTAGTGTATTACCTACAACACAGCAAGACCGCATTCGAACCAAACCAACGCATCAACTAGTTGCAGCAAATGGTTCATCAATTAATGCATACGGTACACGGCAATTAACTATCAACATAAATCAACAAATATACAAATTTCGATTTACCATCGCTGATGTATCCAAACCAATAATGGGCAATGATTTCCTTAGAAAATTCCGATTCGCAATCGACGTTCCCGGTAAGAAACTAATAAATATCGACAACTTTAGATACAACATATTAGCTAAATCAAACAACAAGTCATTATCGCTACATACAATAACGAACAGTAATTCATGCCAAAACATTTTGAATGAATTTCCAGAAATCCTAGTTTTCAAATCCGATCAACATTATGCAAAACACGACGTCACACATTTTATCAATACAGAAGGACATCCATGCCATGCAAGATCTCGCAGACTATCTCCAGAACAACTGAAAATTGCAAAAAGTGAATTTAAAATGATGGAAACTAAAGGAATTATCAGAAGATCAAAGAGCCCATGGTCCTCTCCATTGCACATGGTTAAAAAGCCAAACGGTGAATACAGACCATGCGGTGATTACAGGCAACTAAACAACAAAACAGTAGAAGATCGCTATCCAGTACCTCATATACAAGACTTTTCATCATCTTTAAACGGCGCAACAATTTTCTCTAAAATTGATTTAGCAAAAGGTTATTACCAAGTACCAATGAACATAGAAGACATTCCAAAAACAGCAGTTATCACACCTTTTGGATTGTTCGAATTTATTAAAATGCCATTTGGTTTAAGAAATGCGGCACAAACCTTTCAAAGATTAATGGACAATATAATGCAAGAATTAGACTTTATTTTTGTATACCTGGATGACATACTTATAGCTAGCAAAAACGAAAAGCAACATCGTCGACACATACGACAGGTATGTCAAAAATTAAACGAAAATGGTTTGATCGTAAATAAAGAAAAATGTTTATTCGGAAAATCATGTTTAAACTTCCTGGGCCATACTATTAAAGAAAAAGGTATACAAGCAGCCGAAGAGAAAATTCTACCAATACTCAAGTATCCCCAACCAATTACCATAAAACAAATGTAGAAATTCATAGGCATGCTCAACTATTACAATCGTTTCCTACCGAATATCGCGTTGACACTCAAACCACTTTACACATGTTTAAAAGGTAGAAAAGAAATTGAATGGAATAACGAATTAAAACTATCTTTTACAGCAGCAAAAGAAATATTGGCGAAAAGAATACTATTATTCCATCCGCAAATGGATGCTACAACTCGAATAACTGTCGACGCATCAGATATCGCAATGGGAGCAGCTTTGGAACAAGACATTAATGGAATAATATACCCATTAGCATTCTTCTCGAGGAAATTAACACCTGCACAAACACGATACAGCACATTCGATCGTGAATTATTAGCTATATACGAAGCAATCCGACACTTCAGATATTTTCTCGAAGGTAGATCATTCCACATCCAGACAGACCATAAACCCCTAACCACAGCATTGAAAGCACTAACAGAGAAATATCCAAGATAATCAAGACACTTATCATTCATCTCAGAATTTACTTGCGATATCGGACACATATCTGGATGCGACAACGAAGCAGCAGACGCATTATCACGCATTGAAATAGAGAATATTAATCAAATTGAATTGCCAAAAGAAATATTTCAATTCGATGATTTCGAGAGACAACAAAAAGAAGATACATCCGTACAATCATATATGAAATTACACAAGGAAAATATCAAAATAAACAACAACATAATTTGTGATAATACCAACAATTCACTAAGACCAATCGTACCAGCAAAATACCAACGCATCATTTTTGATTTACTTCATAATACGTCACATCCTGGTATCAAAGCCACTAGAAAACTCGTAACTCAAAGATTTACATGGATTAACGTAAATAAAAATTGCACTGAATGGGCAAAGACTTGTGAACCTTGTCAGAAATCCAAAGTACAAGTTCATACTAAAGCACCATTAAGTACATTTGATACAGCAACACGAAGATTCGACAATATTCACGTTGATATAGTCGGACCATTACCAAAATCACAGGAAAATCAATACCTTTTCACCATCATCGATAGGTTCACTCGTTGGCCTGAAGCTATCCCCATGAAAGATATAACAACTACATCATGCTGCAAATCCTTATTAACATGGATATCACATTTTGGTCTACCGTTGAATATTACATCAGACAGAGGAAGACAATTTATTTCACAATTATGGAATGAATTGGCAAATAACCTTGGAATTCATACGAAGAATACTACATCTTTTCACCCACAATGCAACGGCATAATCGAACGGTTTCATCGTCAACTTAAGGCATCACTGAAGGCTAAACTCAACAATAGCAACTGGGTTGATGAACTCCCTTTAATCTTATTAGGAATTCGTTCTGTTCCTAAAGGAGATCTAGGATGTTCCAGCTCAGAACTAGTATATGGCACTACACTTAGACTGCCGGGCCAATTCTTCGAATCAACACCAACATCAACAATAGAAACAGACGTTTTCCTTTCTAGAATAAAAAACAGCATGACAAAAATACGAGCAACACCTACATCTTATCACGGAAACAATAAAGGACATACGATATCGGAAACTTTAAAAAAGACAAATTACGTTTTCATAAGAAACGATGCCCATAGAACACCACTGCAACGGGTATACGAATGTCCATACAAAGTTTTAAAGCGTACTCCGAAATATTTTACATTATCAAAGAATGGAAGAGACGAAAATATTTCAATCGACCGATTGAAAGCCGCATTCCTCGCCAATGATTTCAAGATGCCACCAATCGTCCGGATAGGACCGAAAACGCGTACAAAACTGGGGGGGAGCTATGTAGGGATCTATATAGCTACCTAGATGATATAAGCATACATCACTTGTGCATGCTTATGTCATCAATCAATCAGTTCCTGTACACTATTTATCGGACACGATGATATCAGCGTTTGTTATGATATTACATAACTAGCTGATATCATCACACGAATATACTATACATGTCGATACACGTCTTATATCGACACACACACCACATTCATATACACACGCATATACACACGCATATAATGTATATGAGACACCACGTATACTATTGAAAAGTTACTGTTATAAACTTTATCTAAATAAACTAATGTTATTAAATTAATTATCTTATTTACTTAAGTACTTAAGTACTTAAGTAGAGATAATCAACCTCTACAATATATATACTTTTATATATACATATATATTTAATAATATATGTATATTTTTTGTTATATATGTTAAAATCATTTATTAAATATATTTTTGATTATATACGATTTTATACTTACATCTTATATTCATATATATAAGTCTATCAATGAAAATAACAATACAATTATGTCTATGATTGGAAAGAATATTCCGTGCTTAAGCCAAATAAAAATAAAAGTAAAAATTAAAATTAATAAAATCAAAGGAATTATATAATCAAAAATGCAAAATAATTGCACAAATAAAACAAAATATATTCAACTAAATAAAATGTTCTGAAACAATTTCAATATAAATGTATCTAACATATTTATATAAATTTAAATACAATTATTAAAATATTATAAATATTGAATATCATTTATTTATTTTATATATTTATTTTCTAAGATAATTTTTGTTATAAAAATAAAAGAAGGAAAATTAAAATTTTAAATATTAAAATATATAATTACTTATTATAATTTATTATTCATTTCATAATTTTAGTTTTAAAAATCTAATCAAACAATAAGATTAATTAACAATTTATAATTTGTAATAACATATTTTTATTTTATATATTTATAAGTATTATTCATAAATTAAAATATTCAAAACATTTAAATCAATTAATATGTTCAATATTAATATATATTTATATATAAATCGTATAGTATGTAGGAATATTTGGATAGTGTGGATATATTTTATAGGATATATAATTCTACTTTAATATTATTATTATAATAAATATATGTATATTACTTATGTATCATTATTTATTTAACGTAAATAATTATTTTAATGATTATTTTGAATCATCAATATCTCAAAACGAGTTCAATAATGCTGTTATTCAATAATTGTATTCATATAATATATATAATTATAAGTATAATTATTAATATATTATAAATGATCAATTTATGAATTCTATGGTAATGTATTTGTATTGGTAATGTATTTAATATTTAAAGAATGTTATGTTAAATCATATGCTCTATGGATTACAAAATAGATAGTTTATATAATGATGTTTATTATTTTTACTTTATAGAAATTGTATCTTTCTTGAGCAAAATTTAAAAATGATTAGTTATTAAAATTACTAATTAATGATGCAATTAAGATATCTTTATAAATATTTAGAAAATAAAATTACAAATTAGCGAAACCATTAAAATAATAATATAAATAAATATTATAAATATTTATAATAAAAATATAAAACTTAATAAACACAACTTTCAATTAATTAAAATATAAAAAGATACAGATAATAATGATGAAGCTAAACGATATACCTAGAAGTGATGTTGACAATAAACTCTATTTTGAATATAAGGAGGTTAATATATATTTAAATCACTTACCATAGATATGTTTATTGATATATTAATTATTATATATATATATATATATATTCTAGTCTCAGTCAATGTTATATCAATATTCTAAGTTCAATTAGTATTACATATTTGTTCTATGTTCAATTAAAATTATATATTTATTTTAGGTTCAATAGGTATTATTTATTTGTTCTAAGTTCAATTAGTATTCTAGGTTTTATCGATGTTATATATTTGTTCTAGGCTCAATTAGTTTTATATATTTTGTTTAAGTTCAATTGGTATAATTTATTTATTCTAGGTTAAATTAATATTGTAAATAGTTGAGTTATAATTTTAGACATTCGTATTTTTAGATAATTAATTAGATTTTTAATATAATTTTTGACTGACAAGACATTAATAGATAAGTTTTTCAATGGTCATAGACTAAAAGTAATTACATAATTATACACCCTTTAATGTTTTAATGTTGTTGATTTGTTTTTGTATATTGGGTAAGTATTTATTAATTATAATAATACATCTTACATAATATTTAGGTTTCATGAAATAGTAATATATTTCTGAAGGTACTTTAGTACTTACTTTAGAATTATTATGTGGGGGTATAATTGACATTTATAGTAAATTATATAATTTGTACATACATTTATACATACATACACATACATACATATATACCTACATACATTCATATATATATATATATATATATATATATATATATATATATATTAATTGATTAATATATAATTATTCATATCGGATAAAATAACTCAATAAACAAGATTACCTTATAGCATTCCTATTATCATTTTGTTTATATTACTATATACGCGTTATTAACTAATTCGTTATTGTATAGCTTTCAATTATGTTATTATAAAGTATTATTTATATATTATTATATAAAAATACTATTAATATGTAGAAAGTATATGCATTGAATGTATTAATATAACTTGTAATATATAAATTTCACAGAAAGAAACATGGCAAGATGCTGGTAGATCAGATAAAATATTTAATTATAATTATTACTTAAATCTGATGAATGTCACAACTGATAAGTTCCTATTAACAATGAGTTAGTGATTAGTTATTATATTTATATAATTAGTAATATTTTTATAATTTGATTATTTAGCCAATAACTATCTATCGATTTAAAGTTTTTCATCAACATAATTTGTATATATATATAAATATATATATATATATATATATATATATATATATATATATACTATTATAATAAAGTATATATTATATATTTAATTACTTGTTTTCCACATTTTCACATGTAGCTATAGATATTACAATAATATATATAGAAATATTAACAGAAATATAAATCAAAGATATTTAATAATTTTGTAAAATAAGATCTAATACTTAATAGTAATATTGTATTTAATATTGCAATTAATATTGCAGTTGATATTACAGTTAATATTACAGTTAATATTACAGTTAATATTACAGTTAATATTACAGTTAATATTACAGTTAATATTACAGTTAATATTACAGTTAATATTACAGTTAATATTACAGTTAATATTACAGTTAATATTACAGTTAATATTACAGTTAATATTACAGTTAATATTACAGTTAATATTACAGTTAATATTACAGTTAATATTACAGTTAATATTACAGTTAATATTACAGTTAATATTACAGTTAATATTACAGTTAATATTACAGTTAATATTACAGTTAATATTACAGTTAATATTACAGTTAATATTACAGTTAATATTACAGTTAATATTACAGTTAATATTACAGTTAATATTACAGTTAATATTACAGTTAATATTACAGTTAATATTACAGTTAATATTACAGTTAATATTACAGTTAATATTACAGTTAATATTACAGTTAATATTACAGTTAATATTACAGTTAATATTACAGTTAATATTACAGTTAATATTACAGTTAATATTACAGTTAATATTACAGTTAATATTACAGTTAATATTACAGTTAATATTACAGTTAATATTACAGTTAATATTACAGTTAATATTACAGTTAATATTACAGTTAATATTACAGTTAATATTACAGTTAATATTACAGTTAATATTACAGTTAATATTACAGTTAATATTACAGTTAATATTACAGTTAATATTACAGTTAATATTACAGTTAATATTACAGTTAATATTACAGTTAATATTACAGTTAATATTACAGTTAATATTACAGTTAATATTACAGTTAATATTACAGTTAATATTACAGTTAATATTACAGTTAATATTACAGTTAATATTACAGTTAATATTACAGTTAATATTACAGTTAATATTACAGTTAATATTACAGTTAATATTACAGTTAATATTACAGTTAATATTACAGTTAATATTACAGTTAATATTACAGTTAATATTACAGTTAATATTACAGTTAATATTACAGTTAATATTACAGTTAATATTACAGTTAATATTACAGTTAATATTACAGTTAATATTACAGTTAATATTACAGTTAATATTACAGTTAATATTACAGTTAATATTACAGTTAATATTACAGTTAATATTACAGTTAATATTACAGTTAATATTACAGTTAATATTACAGTTAATATTACAGTTAATATTACAGTTAATATTACAGTTAATATTACAGTTAATATTACAGTTAATATTACAGTTAATATTACAGTTAATATTACAGTTAATATTACAGTTAATATTACAGTTAATATTACAGTTAATATTACAGTTAATATTACAGTTAATATTACAGTTAATATTACAGTTAATATTACAGTTAATATTACAGTTAATATTACAGTTAATATTACAGTTAATATTACAGTTAATATTACAGTTAATATTACAGTTAATATTACAGTTAATATTACAGTTAATATTACAGTTAATATTACAGTTAATATTACAGTTAATATTACAGTTAATATTACAGTTAATATTACAGTTAATATTACAGTTAATATTACAGTTAATATTACAGTTAATATTACAGTTAATATTACAGTTAATATTACAGTTAATATTACAGTTAATATTACAGTTAATATTACAGTTAATATTACAGTTAATATTACAGTTAATATTACAGTTAATATTACAGTTAATATTACAGTTAATATTACAGTTAATATTACAGTTAATATTACAGTTAATATTACAGTTAATATTACAGTTAATATTACAGTTAATATTACAGTTAATATTACAGTTAATATTACAGTTAATATTACAGTTAATATTATAGTTAATATTATAGTCAATATTATAGTTAATAAATACTTGCAGAAGAATATCCTAGTATTTGCAAGGCAAATATAACCAGACCTAGTGGAGGGGTAAGTAAATAATATATATAATTATATGAAAGTATGTGCATTTTTTAATTTAATAATTGAGTAATTTAATAATATCTTATATATATATATAATTTTAAACCAACCAAAAAAAACAAATTTTCAATGGAACATATTATATTTATTTAGTTTTTCAAATAAAGTTTATTATGTACATTTTTATTGCAGTAACGTAATTAAATTATATAGAAAATAAATTCTAATAAGTAATATTAATTATTATACTATGTTAATTATTTTAATTAAATAACGTAATTATTATTAAAAAATGGTAATACAATATTGTTGTATTATAATTATATTTGTATTACCTTATCACAACTATTAATTAATATTAATATATTGTTTTAACACTATTAAATATGATTAATAATAATAATAATGTATAAATATAACTATTTCAATAATTATCATAAATGTCTTTAGATTACTGTATTAATTATTAAATAATGAATATAAGTTAATAGTTCAGATATTAATATAAATATGTACAATATAGTATATATCGTATATATATATATATATATATATATATATATATATATATATATATATATATATACTTTTATCCATACATATATCACGGTATTCGAACACTAATATTAAATATATACATATATATTATTTAATATTAATCTAATATTTGATAATTAATATAATTAGTAGATCTTTTTGGAATAATTATTTGTTATATACTATAAATTACATATTATCTCCTAATCAATTTTAAATCAATATAATAATATTTACTATATTAGTTTTACAATTATACAATGTGTCCAAACGAAAAAAATACTAAAGATTATTATTGCTGTTCTCTATTGAAAAAAATAGGCTGTTGTAATGATTCTGAGTTTGTAATTATAGAATATGATATTATCAAATACTTTATTTAAATTATTATATATAATCATATATTATTTTCAATATCATTGTTAAATTTGTAAACTAATTTAAAGTGTATTATTTAAATATTAATAAAATATATTCTAAATAGATTAGAAAAAATAATTAATGGCATAATGTCTTCAATAATTATTGTATTATTAATCGTATTTATGTGTATTCCTGGTTTATGCTGTTCTGTATACTTTGCTAGTAAATGTTTGTATATATATATCAACATTATAGTTAAATATATGTTTGTACGATCATCACTGTTTATATTTGACATTTAAAAATATATAATGTTTTAAATAACTTGTTATTCAAAAGTATACATTTATTGAGTCATTTACTTATTAATTTCAAATTCGAATTACACTTTATAATTTCTAATAATGTAAATACTTTTATTAATTTTATTAGTTAAAGTTATTAGTGCTACTTTTATTATTGAAAAGCAAATTAATAATTTATTTATTTCCATAACAATTGTATCAAATATCTATTATTATGTATTAACATATTTATTATTATTGATTAAATTGTAAAATACCATAAATTAATAAAAATAATACATTTAGATTTATGCAACAAGAATTCAGATATGGAATCAAATTATAACGGGTCCGATTACATAAACTAGAAAATTATAATTATATAAAATTTAGATATCCATAAATACAAATTATTAAAAAGTAATCTTATTAAAAAGTAATACTTTCTCCCTGATAATAATAGATAGCGAGAAATAATAAGTTTCACTAATATTACAATATATTAGAATTATTAAAATTACAATGGATATTTATGTTAAATTTAATAAGTTATATATATATATATTTATAATATATATATATATATATATATATATATATATATATATATATACATACCTATATATAAATTGTGATCCATATGTAATATTTTTAACAACGAAGATATATGTTGAAATCTATAAATATATATTAAATAGTATTTCAAACATACTTTTAAATTCATAATTTGCTATCACTAATAATTACTAATCTAAACTAAATACAATAATATTAAAATATATATATTTATATATTATTATGTTATCAAATATAGTAAGTTATTATAAGATAATATATATATATATATATATATATATATATGTATATTTTTTATTTATAAGTAATAATTTACTTATCATTTCATAAATTTTAAATTAATATAATCATAATTTTTTTCAAAATAGAAACAATAATACTATGCGTTCAGAATCTGGCATTACTAATCAAGGCATGCATATTACTTTTAAATCTACAATGTTCAATGATAACAGCATAAGAAAATTGCATGAAGGAAGCTAATATCTAAATAAATTTAAGTAATACATTTTTATGATAATTATAAATTATATTCTAGAGTTATGTATGTATTATATATATATATACAAATTAACAATTGATCATATTTAAAAGATTTTATATTCATCGGTGATTATTTAAAGTTTCATGTGTAGTTGGATATTTCATAGATTATTTATATAGATTTCTATTTCTATGAGACTGAATATATTAATTTAAAGTGTTAACTGAAAAATATTTATAAAATTAATATTTTATTAAATTTCAACTATCAAGATGATATATCAAAGTAAAACAGTATTAGCATATGTTAATAACGTACATACTAATCTTAAAAATAAGCAAGTTATAAACTAGTATATCAACATATTTAGAGAAATTATATATGTTAATTTGAAATTAATAAAAATAAAATTTTTTCGAATGGAACATATTATATTCTATTTAGTTTTTGAATAAGTACATTTTTATTTTAGTAAAGTAATTAAATTATGTAGAAATTAAATTGTAATACGTACTATTAACTATTACACTTAACAATATACTATTATACTTAACTATAACACTATAAAATTTAAACAACGACATTATTATTAAAAGATGGTAATACTTATGATAATGTATAATAAGCAATAATATATATCAACATTTCAATATTAAATTTAAAATAAAATATTATTAATGTTTGTTTAAATATGTAATATATATATATCAATATTTAATATAGCTGTAGCCTAAATATAAGAGTCAATATATATATATATATATATATAAAAAAAGAAATAATCAAATAAGTCATAGAAATATATATCACATACAAATTATATGGCAATTTAATTTTTATTATATGATGTTTATAGTATTCTGTTAGATACAAATGTAAATAATAATTATATTTTGAATAAGAAATACTATTTCATTTTTATTATTAATTGTTATTAATTCTTATTATTAATTATTATTATTATTATTATTATTATTATTATTATTATTATTATTATTATTAATATTAATATTATCATACTTGTTATTTATAACATTACAATATGTAATAAATTAATTCATTTTAATTCATACCATTTTTTGATTCCATTTTTAAAACTATAATAATGAAATACATAATATATATGTACAATTTATATTTTCCTTCTTTTATTATTATAACAAAAAGTATCCCAGAAAATAAATATATATATATATATATATATATATATATATAGATCATTGTTCCGTATACTATTCAGGTGTGTGTTTGTTTATTATGTAATATTCTCGTCTTGATCTAAATCATCTGATTTTGTGCACATACTTAAAATATTTGTCTAACAATAATATTTTTAAATAATTAATATAAGCTAGATAATATTCATATCCAAGGGATATGAATATTATCAAAACAAGAACCAAGTGTTGTTAACGTTTATTCATCAATAAATCAAGTCTTAACAGCAGTGTATTGATATCTAAATGAATCTTCGAACATTATCCACATATGCACACTTATACACTCCAGTCACGCTCTGATACACGCCAGTCACGCTCTGATACACGCCAGTCACGCTCTGATACACGCCAGTCACGCTCTGATACACACCAGTCACGCTCTGATACACGCCAGTCACGCTCTGATACACAACAGTCACACTCTGATACACACCAGTCACGCTCTGATACACGCCCGTCACGCTCTGGTACACACCAGGCACGCTCTGATACACACCAGGCACGCTCTGATACACGCCAGTCACGCTCTGATACACACCAGACACGCTCTGATACACATCAACACGTCATCACAATCATTCTTTGCAAATGTATACAAACACAATAACACAATTATATACGAATACTTTTATACAATTCTGTTATTACACATTTATACTCCAAAAAAACTCTGCAATCCGTTTCATACGGTTACACTCATCCCCAGATAATAAAATAAATTAAATCTATTAATGTATTCTACCTATCTCTCTACTACCTTCCATTCTTTTCATATTACTATGGTGTATTACCTTAGAGTTACCATCCTCTCCTTTGATTTCGTATGTTTAGTTAGTTACCATTTTTCTTATCACTCTCCAGACACTGTCGGATCATAAATTCTTTAATTTGTTCCTACCTAAATCCCTTCTTTTAATTCTCACCATCTCTCCATTAATTAACCGATTATTTAATACTTTAATATTTATACCATCACTCCTCGTCTTCCATGCTTTTTCTAAGGCTACTTTTACTCTATACTTGGTCTCAATCATCACATCTTCTCCATGCTTTTCACACAGTCATTTTTACATCTATTTAAGTTTCCTAATATTTTCTGTTCTATTGTTATTCTCTCTTCTCTTCCGAACATTAGAAAGAAAGGTGAGTATCTAGTGAACGAATGTTCTAGTTTATTATATGCGCGTGTTAACTCGTTTAGGTATAGTGGCCATTTAGTTTTCTTCTCTTCAGATAGGGATCTTAACAAAGATAATAGTGTTCCATTCATTCTTTCGGTTTGGCCATTACCAGCTGGGTGATACGCTGTTGCATTACTTTGGTTAACATCTAATTTCATGCATAACTCCTTTACCAACGATGACAGAAAATTTCTTCCTTGGTCCGAGTGTATTTTTTCGGGTAATCCGAAATTATATATCCACTCGTTTAATATAACCTTATTGCCGATTGATTTCTGGTAGCAATGGCCTTCGTAAATTTAGTGAAAATATCCGTGATCACTAGAATCGAATCTCTACCATCTGATGCTTTATCAACAGTGATCAACAAAATCTATCGATACTAGTTCTACTTGTCGGTCTACTTGCCGATAACATTCCCATTTTAACAGATCCATCGCCTAAACCCTTACTCTTGTTACACACAGTGCATCCTCTAATGTAATCTCTGATATCTTTATATTTCCCTTTCCAATTCATTTCTAAATTAACTCTATGTATTACCCTTTTTATACCTTGGTGACCACATCCATCGTACATCCCTTCTAATATTTGGAATATTAAAGATCTCGGTATCATGATTCTCCTACTTGCTTCATTACCTCACATATTAGCAAATAAAACGTCCTCTACGATTTCAAATTTTGTATTAATCACTTTTTCTACTTTTCTCTTATTATATTCAGTTCATATTCCTCCTTTTGCTTACATATCATTTAATCTCTACTTAGAATTGGTATTAAATCTATACCCCCATTATTATTACTTATTTTATCTAGGACAACTAAACCCTTCGAACTAACTTCTACAGTATTTAGTCTAGATAATGCGTCAGCGTTTGCGTTCTTCTTTCCCTTTCTATATATATAATTTAGTTTGAAAGGTGCTAATTTCGAAACTCCCCTTTTTTCATACGCACTTAATTTATGTGTTGAATTTATATACGATAGTACAATGTTATCGGTATATATATCACACTCACTATCAATCAAATAATGATTAAATGCATTTGTTACTGACCAAACCTGTGTATTAAACTCTAACCTCTTAGACGAATAATCTGGTTTCATCCAACTTTTTGGTACCGATTTACTAGCATAAGATATGACCCTCATTTTTCCTTTACTCTCCTGGCTCAAAACAGCACCTAACTCATAATCTGAAGCATCTATGTCTAATCGAAATTTTCTATTATAATCTGGGTATCCAATATTGGGGTTGAACAAAATTTGATTTTCAGATTCTCGAAAGCTCCTAATGCTTCTATACTCCACAATAAATCAATCTTAGTACTTGATCTCCTTCCTACTATGCAAAACCTATACACGAACGTAATTGTTTAATCGTACGCTGTTTCTCCCAATCTCGAACTACTTTTAGTTCTCATTATCGGTTGCTATTCCATCTTCTGAAATTATATGTTCTAGAAAACTAACTGATTTCTTAAACCACAATCACTTTTCACTGTTTAATCGAAGGTTTACAGACTGAAGTCTTTCTAATACAGTTTCTATTAAGTTGAGATGTCCGTCAATTGTATGTGAATATATAAGGATATCATCTAAATAACATATTACCCGCTGCATTAACTTTTTCCTAAATAAATTGGTCATTATTCTTTGGAAAGTTGCTGGTGCCTTAGCAAGTGGCACCAAATGGCATCCTTTTAAAATTGGTGAGTCTGAATTTTATTTTGGTCTTCTGGGATTACAGGTATCCGACTATATGCTGACTTAAGATCAAGTGTAGTAAACCATCTTGATCCTGCTACAGCATCTGCAATCGTCAACTCGAGGTAAAGGATATTGATCTCTTACTACTTTAGCATTTAATTTACGGTAATCCACACACATTCTTAATTCCCCAGATTTCTTTTTTACTAACACAATTGGTCTAGAATGCATACTTGATGATTCTTCTATAACTCCTTCCCTCATTAAATTATTAATATGTTCTTTTACCGCTTTAATTTCTGTTGGTGGAATCCTTCTATAAGGTTGACATACTGGTATGTCATTTAAAGTCCTTATTCTATTGCTACCGGTAGATTATGGTAAATTAATATCAACTACCGCAAACCTGTCTTTATATTCATTGAATACATTTTCTAATAACATTCTCGTATTGCTATCTATATTGATATCTTCATTTATTAATCTCTGTTGAGCTTTTAATTTTCTTACTTTAACCGTTGTATTCCCTGTTTCTACTGTTACCTGTTTTCCTGTAAACCCTAATTTATTTCATATATTCATACCTATTATTTTTAATTTAGTATTATCCGCAACTAGAAATCCCTTATTCCTAATTATTCTACCATCAATACAAATATCAGCCATAAAATATCCTATATTTCATAGTATCTCCACTTGCTGATTTAACGATTTGCCAATCAGGTTTAGTCTGTAGCTTAACAACATATAATTTTTCAAAAAACCACAATGGAATAATTGAAACCTGACTTCCAGTATCTAAAATACATTCTAACTTATGATTTTCCTCCATTACCTCATAATCCCTTCTACTAATAGCATTATTTCCTCTATCTCTAAATCTCTTATAACTTCCTCTACGTGTATCACTCTACCCTCTAGTCAGATCACTACCCGATACCTTAATTTACTTCAATACCTTTATGAGTTTCCCTAGATTATTTTACTGTATAACAGTTCACATCATCCTCTACCATATCCTACCTTCTTATATATTCCATTATATATTTGAATGATAATTCACGTTTATTTATAAGACTCCTTCTTAATTCTCTAGATCCAACATTTTTCCTTATGCTTTCTACTACTACTCCTTCCCACTTGTCCTCTAGTTGTTTAAATTCTAGTCCTAATCCTAACATTACATCCAAGTATTCTATCAACCCTTCCTCCGTGCCTTGTTTTCTAGCCATAATTCTATATATTATTTCATTCACACTACTTTCGAACTCAAATCTATCGCATAATGATATTTTGATCTTATTTACTTTTGTGAGGTCGTCTCCTAATATTAGGACTACTATTCTAGCTTGACCTATCACGTGGTACAATAAATACGACGCGGCACCATCTTTCTTTAATCCCTTTATTTCTATACACGTCTCCACACTGTTAAGCCATATTCTAACGTTACCACTTCCATCAAACATCCTTAGTTTAGCATATGACGAATCACCACCAACTCCTATTTTTATATCTTTACTATCCGTCATAGTACCCGACCTTAACTTCATAAAATTCTGAATATATCTATAGATTAGATATGATAAATAATAATAGGTATAAATATAATTTAATATATAATAAATCTATTATTAAATTATTATATTTAATATTATAGTAATTAATACGTATACTTATGGTAGTATACGATTTCTATCACAAAATACATTCAAACAGATTCACTATGGATAATGTTCGCTTCACCATATATCATAGAATATATAGACAACCAGTGGGGAGAATATATCTTCTATCATTATCTCCACGTCTGCGAGTAATTGATTTCTTGTGATCCCACATCTGTCACCAAATATAGCCTTGTCGGTAGATTTTAGGGAACACAATATCCATTTGTTGTTAACGTTTATTCATCAATAAATCAAGGCTTAACAGTAGTGTATTGATATCTAAATGAATCTTCGAACATTATCCACATGTGCACACTTATACTAGACCAACACGCTCTGATACAGGCCCGTCACGCTCTGATACACACCAGTCACGCTCTGATACACACATGTCATGCTTTGATACACACCAGTCACTTCTGATACACACTAGTCACGGTCTGATGCACACCAGTCACGCTCTGATACACACCAGTCACTTCTGATACACGCCAGGCACGCTCTGATACATACCAGTCACTTCTGATACACATCAACACGTCAACACAATCATTCTCTGCAAATTTATACAAACACAATAACACAATTATATACGAATACTTTTATACAATTCTGTTATTACACATTCACACTGCAAAACATTCATTCTATTAATAGAAACATTCACACTCTGTAATCCGTTCCATACGGTTACATATATAATGATTCTTCATAGAATATGTTTTTATTCGTATGAATATCTATATATTTATACTGCAAATACTCAATGTAGACATCACAAGTATTTATCATAGAATCAAGGTTCCTATTATTGTATATATTCTATACTTTGATATGTAAAAGTAACATTACAAACTCTCTTGTGATATCTTGTAAATATGAAATGTTTAGTGTTCCTTTGTTTATTCTCATATTATACTTTTTAATAATATATTTAGCTATACATAATATTAATGCATAAACAAACCCATTTTTCAACTCCTGATAGATGCTGAACATAAAATCCTAGATTTTAGTGATTAATAGCTTTCAAGATTAAATTTGTATCTACTGTAATACGGAAACAGTCGATTAGTTGAAATAAACAATTAATTATATTGTTTTTTGGAGTCCTGTGTGGATGATTCCAGTACAAATATATGTTTTTGTATCACCCTATTACCCGAAAGGAACCATTTTTATTCCATTAATGTCTGCCCATTATATTAGCTATTGAACTGAACTGACATGCTAAGATACCAGAATAATGTTTAAATAACATGTTGAGTTATTAGCTGGAAATATTGCTATGGCAGTAGAGTTTTCTTATGGATTAGTATTATTTTGCTTTATTAATTAATGATTTCGTTATTTCTATTTTGTCTAACCATTTTATATTTAAATATTCTAATTTATCTGGACCAAGTATATCATTTCTTTTCCACTTTAGCTGTTTTTATTTTTTACATGGGATCCTGTTAATTGGTTATTTTTAAGAGTATGGATTGCCATCTATTGTATATTTGCATATGAGGTTTTAACTGTACTATGATATTATAAAAAGAAGGGGAATCGTATTCTATCCGAATATCCATATCACCTTCATGCGCAATTCATTACGAACAAATCTACACTACAACTTTTTTTGGATAACTACTAAATATGTACTGAATAATTTATTAACTATTTCTTTGATTCGCGTTATTTTGATATCTTCACGCGTCAATGTGTCCTCGAAAATTACAGCGCTTTGTTTATAGATACCTACTAAGGCATGAGATCGAATACAAATAACGTATTATAAGTCGCTACATTACCATAACACTATAAGCTATAACATTCACCCTACGCAAATCAAATATGCTACATATTTCCAAAACATAAAACACCATATTTTCTTAAAAATATTTATCTTATCATTTTCATTTGTTACGTTCACCTTGTTAACGCTCTCCTACAGGCAAATGACTCGTGTACCATTTATTTAACTATCCCTCGTCATCTCTCCATATATTCGCTAGCTCGATATGTAAAAAAACTCTATATAATAAAAGAGCAATTTAATATACATATATTTATATGTGTAGTCATTTTTATGAATTATATTTACTATTTAATAAATATGTATGCGTATATCTATATAAATATATTTTAGTATATATAACAATTTAAATTAAATTAGTTTTGGTTATTTTAATATATGTATAAATAATATATATATATATTTATTTATATTCTCATTATTATTATTAACATTTCTCATTATTATTAATTGTTTATATATTATTTTTTTCAATATTAGAAATATACAAATTATTCAGATTTTACATAACAATTGTAAATATTAAATTCTAATAACGATATTATGATATTTTGCATAATACATTTTTTTAAATATTTACTAAAATATTTACTAAAAAGTATATTTATTATGAAAACTATTATTATATTTATAATATATGTTTAATTTATAAAACAAATTGTTATATAACATATATACTGTATATTAAGCCAAATAATAATATATATTTCTCTAATTATATTTTTTATTTATTTTTTATTTTAGTTATACAGTATAACATTTACACAAATATTGATATTAAAATAATGATTATATTAGTAGTACTAATAAAATACATTTAAGTAATATAATATAATTATGTTACACTAATTCATTACATTTTAATTAATCATAATATTTGTTATTTTTATTTATAATTTTATTAATTTGATATAATAATAATCTATTGCATTGAAATTGTATATTTTTTTTGAAATATTCAATTAAATATTCTGATATATATATATTTATATATATATATATATATATATATATATATATATGTATATATATATATATATATATATATATATATATATATTATTTATTATATAAATAGTATTTCTCGATATAACAAATATATTATCATATATAAGTATATATCCGATAGGGCGTTCACACCTACGCGATTTTATATTAAAATTGAGAATAACTCCGATTTATTATTAAAAATCGGAGATATGTCCAATTTTTATTTTAACCTAAAAAAATAATTAAAACCTGTGTTCACCTATATAGTATTTTCGAACAAACGAGTTTTATTCTCAATTCCAATTTATATTTGACCTATTTGAACCTACACTAACATTACCCAAGAAAATAATAAATTAAAAAAAAATTATAATTAAAATTAATAAAAAAAAAATGCTTAATTACAAGAAAGCTGTATATTTAGCATTATCTGCTATTGAAGTGAATGAAAACAATGAAGGTAAAGTTTGAATAAGGTAATTAATGTATTCAATCAATGATTAATATGTTAATATAAATATTATAGTATGATATATAATATTAATTATTTTTTATTTTATTAATTATATTTACATTATATATAATTATAATTTTATTTAATTCTATACATTATTAGTATTTTAATATTTATTACTAATAATATAGTAACAATATACCTAGTTTTCACCCTATAGTATATAATTTAATAAACATTTATACAATAACCTTTATATATGTAGTTTTTAATTTTTCTATTGTGATTATTCACGTTATAATTTGATCATGTACAATATATTGATATATTATGAACTATATGTAATAATATATTGTAATCAAAATGTTATTAACAATGTTACTGAATACAATATTTGTATTCCCTGTATACTGCATATATGCAGTATACGGTGTGCCATTATCGTCATATACCATGTAACATGTAACATATACCATGTAACATAAGTTAAGTTGGTTATTTTGAATAACGTAAGCTACTTTGATGGTCATATATTATGTAATATTAAAATATTGGTGCACATCATTGCTAGCACCATTCAAATGCAATATCTTTATATCACACACACACACATACACACACACACACACACACACACACACACACACACACACACACACACACATATATATATATATATATATATATATATATATATATATATATATATATATATATATATATATACTATTACTACACTATTGACATTATTATAAATGTGTATTTTGAATACTATAATGTAGTATTATAACATTAAGATAATAGAAATAATAAAAACAATATTTAATGTAATTATTCGTTATGCAGAGAATGGATGGTAATATGTGAACATCTAGTGGCATATAATTTAGTTAAAGAATTGGCAATAGAAGATGACATGGGCTTTTCAAATTATTTAAGAATTGATCAAGATTAATTTTAAATGATATCAGAAAACATATCACCATTAATCTATCGAAGAGACAATGACATGCTAAAGGCAATACATGTCAAAGAAATACTTTCTATTACTCTATGTTATTTAGCTACAGGTATAATTATATAAATATTAAATTTGTATTGTTATATTTTTTACTTTTTTTTTTACAAAAATTTGTATTCACAAAAAATTAATATTCAATAAAAACAGGACATTCATATGCAACACTAGAATATTATTTCAGAAGATCAAAAGCCATAATTAGTTCAATTGTTCCTGAAACATGCGAAGCTATTTATTCAGTTCTAAAAGACAACTATTTTAAGGTTAGATTTCTAAATTTCTAAAGATTTATATATCTATTTACATAATTTAATAGACTCCGAATACTGAAGAAGGATGTAAATCTATTTCGATGACTTCCCGCTAACATGACAATTTCCAAAAACACTCGAAGTTTTAGATGACACATTAAAGCTGTTCCAGGGGATGTATGTGAATATTATAATTATAAAAGTAGAAATAGTGTGTTTCTTATGGCATTGGTAGATGCTAAATATAGATTTTTATATTGTAATATCGGGTCAATGGGAGAATACGTGATGGAGGTGTGTATAGACTTTGTAATTTAGCAGAATTTGTCAAACGATGATCCTCAACATCTTTTATCCATACCAAATAAGAAACCACTACCAGGTAGGAACCCAGCAGTTCCTTGTTTGTATTGCGGATGAAGCACTCCCACTCAAAGATTATATACTTAAACTATGTGCCAATAGAATTAATAAATTTCATATTCAAAACCTCAATACATTATACGTAATATATACATTTATTTAAATATATATATATATAAATAACTATAATAATTACAATATTATTTTTATATATTAAAATACTTATAATTTATGGATTATTACAGCATTTTTAATATGTACTTGTTAGCTAGCTTATTTTGAATATGAATACTTAACTTATATACTTCCGTTAAATAATAAGGTATGTATTGTTATATTTAATTAAATGTTTTATTTTACAAATTTTTAAATTACAAATTTAATAATTTGTCATTTCCTGTATGACTTTTTAATTATATCATATGACTTGCGTTATAGTATAGACATAGTTTCTACAATTATTTAGTTATAGATAATAAATATTCTAAATATAAAAATAAAATGTAACAAAGAAAAATACACAACAAAAAAATATTATTAATAAATTAATAATAACTCATCTGACATTTATTAATATTTTTAATAAATTAATTGTTAATTTAATTATAAAATTATATCGTATTATTATATATATATATGTATCATATACTATATATAAGAATAAGCATTCGTTAATTAAAAACTATTATTTGTCAAGTTATTACAAAATAAATGGATTTTATTTTTTTATAGATTTAATCATATTAAGTTAATAATATTATTTATATATGTTATGCAAATTATTTATTCACCAGATATGTGAAATGAAATTGTTACTATTGTAGTACAAATTATATATAATTTGTCATTATCATGCATATTTAAAATGATTTCATATTATATAATAAAAAATACTTAAATTTATATACATATTCTTGTTGCTATTATGAAAACATACTGGATAAACATGTCATGATTTAACTTTAGAATATGATATTCAAGATTACCTAATATACCAGATAACCCATATTTTATACTGCATAGTAGAATAGTATTATTTTACTATTTACTATATTAATAATTTACTCATATATATTATTTTACACGTATACTCACGAAAAAAAATAAAAATAGTTTTTATATTATAATAGCGTATAGAGAATGTTATGGTATTTAATAAATAATATATTATAATTATAAAATAAATATATATTTTTATAAACTCAAATTATAATATTGTATTTAATCTTATATATGAAAATAATGATTAATAATGCCACCCTATATCGTAATTATAATATATTTGATGTTTCGATGTCACGAGTGTGATATTATAAAATATTTTTAATTACTATACCATGGATGATATATTATCGGATGTATTATGTTGTGCTGTTATTAAAATAAAATAAATAAATGTAATAATTAATAACATAAAATAATGTATATATACTTTCGTATAATGGCATCAATATTACAATGACAACTTCTATTTAGTAATTGAAACATAATTTATGTATTGCTATACTTTTCTGTAATTTTAAAATAAATACAAATGTTTCAATAAGTGCAATAACATATAGAAAATTATATTATGAGTCTTATATAAAATAAACACAATGCGTTTTCATTAATATATACTCAATGATTGTTAAATTAATATAATATTATGTTTAGTTATATTTATCGAATATAAAGAATTAAAAATAGGTCACTAATTTTTTATAATAAACCCCTAATTTACGATATCTATTTAAAATGTATCTTGATTTATAAGTTATAATTTATACATTATTTAATATAATAATTTGAAAATTTGAATAATAATAATAATATATTAGTAATATCATATTTTTATAAGTATATTAAAAATCTACTCGTGTATCATATATTAGAATATCATATTTTTATAAGTATATTAAAAAATCTACTCGTGTTGGAAATATAACTAATAAACTAGACGCAAATATTCAAACATGTGACCATTTTAAAATATATTTAATATTTTAATTAGTATATTAGTAAAATAGTATAGTGTGAATAGAATTTTACTAGATTACTAAATATATTTAAACACGATATATTAAAATTTTAAATCCCCTAATATTTATAGTACCTATTATACTCATAAATTATAAATATACATACTATAATTCTCCGTGATCTCTATAGGTATCTACATATATGTATTATCCATAGTATTACATATATATATATTAATCTATAGTACTATACAACTATAGTATATCTTATATAGATAAATATGTAGGCTGTATGGTTACTTCTATTTAATATTGTAATAATGAATAAACAACAATAGACTTTCATTTTGTAATGAAATCAGATTAGATTTTGAATTACAATTAAAGTTATTTTAATATAAATATATATTATATAAAGAGTTTGTCATTTAAATAGAAGTAATTCCGGTGTTTCGAAACTGTTTTCTCTGGTTTTAGGAAGATATTCAATAAATCACCGTAATGAATATTCTGTAATGTTGATTATGGTATAACATTATATATCTTCGCAGACTTCACTTATTACAAACTGTACTTGTTGTTTAACTATTTATACATTACGCCATCCCAATATTGCATCTAACCTTTAATCAATCAATATCCATAGTTTTTTTTCAAATAGTAAAAATAATTTACAATTCGAAATAATATATCAAAATAAAATATATAAACATTTTACATTGATCCAAACTAATAATTGTTTATTTTTCATATCCCTGGTCATATATATATATATATAATCAATCATTCATTATATATATACATATACTTATTGTATACATATTATATATAATACTAATTATTTCTCAATATATTAATATATAATATTTCGTATAGGTATATAAAACTTATAAAAAAGTTAATTTATTAATGTTTATTAATAATCTGTAATTTATTGACAATTTTATTTTTAAGATAAATAAAATAAATTTTTAAGATAAATAAAAATATTTCTAATATTGTATTATATTTTAAATATTAAAAAAAATACGATATACATATATATTATTATTAAATTAACAATATTCTAAATTGAATTAATAATGTCAAATCCATTTTATATTTGTTATATATTTATCATATTATCATTATTTATTAGTGAATGCTATACATGGTAATACTATTATGGTATATCATATGGAATAAATAATTAAAAATATAATATAATATACAATTTATTAAATTTAAATAATATATTATTTATACAATATGTATAATATGTGTCACAAATAGTTCCAAATAAAATTATGACAATATTCAATATATTTTATAATTTGTTAGTATTTAACCCTTTTAGCGTCAATAACTTTTGCGTTACATGCTGATCGGAATCACTAGATTTTACATGTTTTCATTTTTTTACTATGGTCAATAAAATAGCGCATAACTCGGAAAATACTAATATAATGAATATAAAAGTAACAAGAATATTAAATAAAACATAAATATACATGACATAGTATATTTTATAATTAAAATCAATACATTTCGAATATATCAAGAGTATGTAAAATTTTTTTTTTTAATTATTTGGTTAAATTTACATAATATTATTTTACTAATATTTATATTCAATTAACGTATATACATATCTCGTAAAAGTAATAGATAATATAATAATCTTTATAATAGATTTTAAATTTAATTAAAATAATTAATATATAAAAAGTTATGTTATATAAACGGCACCGTATATTACGTCCGATTTACGATTACATTTTTTTAAATATTCATTTCTAAATTTACGGTGCCGTTTATATAAAATAACTTTTTATATATTAATTATTTTAATTAAATTTAAAATCTATTATAAAGATTATTATATTATCTATTACTTTTACGAGATATGTATATACTTTAATTGAATATAAATATTAGTAAAATAATATTATGTAAATTTAATTTAGTATGGATTATTTAATTTATCATAACTCATGAACCATGAACATTTCTTATATAAAACTAAAACTCATATTAAAGATATTTAACTACTACAAACTAATATATTATCTATTTAATGATAAAATAAAATAATAATGAATTATATTCATGTAAACTATTTAAAAAAAAATGTAATATAAAATTATAAGAAAGTTGTTTATTGCTATTTTACCAAATTAAATATATAATTTAGGAATATATGTATAACAAAATTGGGCCAGAATTCACCCTAAGAAGCATCTGATGATAAATCACCTTGATCATTAGAAATGTCTTGAGGTATAGAAAAAGCGGACATATTAAAAAATTAAAAACGTAATGACGCTCTCTCTGTTTGTATCATCTTTATTAAAATTCAAGCAATATTTTCATATGTATTAATGCATTTTATTCATAACATTTCACTATTTTAATATATTTAATAAGTTTTATAATGATATATGTATTATTTTTTGTTCAACATAAATAACTTTATAGATCACATTTTCCCACCATTTAAAAAAAATATTTTCATATTTTTTTGGGGTTTAAATCATCATTTATTAACAATATGTACTATTTTTCTTTAATTTTTATTCCCAACAATAAACTTATGCTAATAAACAAGCATATATCGAAAATTTTAAGTATATATATATGTTATACATTATAAAATATATGTTTAATTAAACCCTAATTGAATAAAATTATTAAGCTTAATTTATTATTATTTTTTATAATATATGGTTAAATATTTAAATAAATTAACATATAAACTGTTTGTTATTTTAATATAATATGATACATTAGATTGTTATCTATAAAATGTATATTTTGGAATTATATTAACCCTTTTAATATAATTTAATAATTTATTTTAAGTAATTAAGTATTTAATTGATTTGCGATCCGTTCCGATTACTTTGCGATAAGAAGAAGTAAGACATCGAGGGTAAAAGGGTTAACCCTTTTACCCTCGATGTATGTGTTGATCTAGAATATAAATATAATACCTGAATGACTTTGTTTAACAAAATATTTATTACGATATAATATTATGTTAGACATTAAAAATACTAAGAAAAATGCTATAATTTAGTGTTGAAAATAAATTACTTAAATTTAATATTCTGATATATAATATATTTATACCATTAATTTAAATAGTTCAATTTCATGTTTACATTGTAAAAACAAAGAAAAAGGAAATATTAGATTTCTGTTAAAAGGAGCTCTAGATAAATTTGATTGTTTCAACGCAAGCTATTCTAGTACATTATCATGTTACTCATACTGCGTGGTCAAGTTAACTATACATTACAACCATCGTAAATATATCAAAACAGAAATAGAAGAAATGATTTCAACAATGGTAACTATTGACTCAAATATTGACTAATTATTTATATATTGAAATTAAATACGTACACAATTTAATAAATTATTAAGGTGAATTTAACACGTAAATAATTTGTTTGCAGATTTATGTATTATAGTAACCCATATTATGATAAAATAAGATAATATTAAAGTAAATTATGTAGAATATATTTGTAATTAAAAAACAAAATAAGTGATTTAAAAAGGATCTTAATTTATATTAAATATATTTACTTATTGTATATTTAGAGTTTTATAAATATATTTTAATACGATTATATATATATATATATATATATATATATATATATATATAAGTTGACTAGTTTTTATTATAAATATATAAATAAAATTTGATTATATTCTAAGTTTAATTGAAAGTTAGTAATTTTAATCATAACATTACAAATTAAGTTACTAATAACATATAATGTAGCTATATAATTTAGTAATAATTATTTCATTATTTCATAATTTCTTATTTCTAGTATAGTATTAAATGACACAAGAATAATAATTACAATTCTCTTATTGATGATTATATTTAATCATTATAGCCTGTAAATTATTTTTTTTTGTAATATGATCGTTTTCTTTCTGTGGGTTCAAACTATATACTTATAACTAACTAATACATCTATAGATTTAATTATTAAGTTTCATATTTTATGTGTGTCATTAATATGATTTAATATGTATTTGGTAAAGTAATAACAAAAATAATAGCATTTATTTATATTAATCATATGATATTAATATACTTGATATATAATTTATAATAAATAACGAATATTATAAATAGTATTCATTTTATATGATAAATAGATTACTATATTAGTTAGCATTAGATTTCTAGCAACTTTATCATATATTATTATAATTATTAATTCTCAAGTATAATTTCAACATTTTTATAAATAAAATGAATATCTTATATGTAGTTCGTTTGATAACTAAGTTTATATTTATAATATTTATTATATAATATAAGTATATATATATATATATCTATAATAAATACATGTAAACATAATATATTTTATAATTAATTTGGGGATATTATATTTATTACTAGCTTTTAAAAAAAATTTGTTCTCATAATTTCATTCTTATCATATCTAGTATCTAGTATATCTAGTATCATATATTATAGTATCTAATATCTATAGTATCTTATATTATAGTATCTAGTATCTATAATATCTTATATTCCAGTATCTAGTATCTATAATATCATATCTTCTATTATCTAATATCCATAGTGTCCTATCTTCTAGTATCAATTATCTATAATATCCTATCTATGGTATCCTATCTTATAATATCTAGCATCTATAGTATCCTATATCCTAGCATCTAATATCTATAGTACCCTATCTTCTAGTATCTAGTATCTATAGTATCCTATTTTCTAGTATCTAGTATCTATAATATCTTATCTTCTAGTATCTAGTATCTATATTATCTTATCTTCTAGTATCTTGTATCTATAGTATCATATCTTCTAATATCTAGTATCTATATTATTCTATCTTATAGTATCTAGTATCTATATTATCTTATTTTATAGTATCCAGTATCTATAGTATCCTATCTTCTAGTATCTAGTATCTATATTACTCTATCTTATAGTATCTAGTATCTATATTATTATATCTTCTAGTATCTAGTATTTATATTATTCTATTTTATAGTATCTATATTTATAGTATCTTTATTATCTTATTTTATAGTATCTAGTATCTATATTATCTTATCTTCTAGTATCTAGTATTTATAGTATCTTATCTTATATTATCTAATATCTATAGTATCATATCTTCTAGTATCCAGTATTTATAGTATCTTATCTTATATATTCTAGTATCTATATTATTCTATCTTATAGTATCTAGTATCTATATTATTCTATCTTCTAGTATCTAGTATCTATAGTATCTTATCTTATATTATCTATTATCTATATTATCTTATCTTATAGTATCTAGTATCTATATTATTCTATTTTATAGTATCTAGTATTTATATTATCTTATTTTATAGTATCTAGTATCTATAATATCATATCTTCTAGTATCTAGTATCTATAGTATCTTATCTTATATTATCTAGTATCTATAGTATCATATCTTCTAGTATCTAGTATCTATATTATTCTATCTTTTAGTATCTAGTATCTATAGTATATTATCTTATATTATCTAGTATCTATAGTATCATATCTTCTAGTATCTAGTATCTATAGTATCTTATCTTATATTATCTAGTATCTATAGTATCATATCTTCTAGTATCTAGTATCTATATTATTCTATTTTATAGTATCTAGTATCTATATTATTCTATCTTTTAGTATCTAGTATCTATAGTATCTTATCTTATATTATCTAGTATTTTAGTATCATATCTTCTTGTATCTAGTATCTGTATTATCTTATCATATAGTATCTAGTATCTATAATATACTATCTTCTAGTATCTAGTATCTATATTATCTTATTTTATAGTATCTAGTATCTATATTATCTTATCTTCTAGTATCTAGTATTTATAGTATCTTATCTTATATTATCTAGTATCTATAGTATCATATCTTCTAGTATCTAGTATTTATAGTATCTTATCTTATATATTCTAGTATCTATATTATTCTATCTTATAGTATCTAGTATCTAAATTATTCTATCTTCTAGTATCTAGTATCTATAGTAGCTTATCTTATATTATCTAGTATCTATATTATCTTATCTTATAGTATCTAGTATCTATATTATTCTATTTTATAGTATCTAGTATTTATATTATCTTATTTTATAGTATCTAGTAACTATAATATCATATCTTCTAGTATCTAGTATCTATAGTATCTTATCTTATATTATCTTGTATCTATATTATCTTATTTTATAGTATCCAGTATCTATATTATCCTATCTTATAGTATCTAGTATTTATAGTATCTTATCTTATATTATCTAGTATCTATAGTATCATATCTTCTATTATCTAGTATCTATATTATCCTATCTTATAGTATCTAGTATTTATAGTATCTTATCTTATATTATCTAGTATCTATATTATTCTATCTTATAATTTCTAGTATCTATATTATCTTATTTTATAGTATCTAGTATCTATATTATCTTATCTTCTAGTATCTAGTATTTATAGTATCTTATCTTCTAGTATCTATATTATCATATCTTCTATTATCTAGTATTTATAGTATATTATCTTATATTATCTAGTATCTATATTATTCTATCTTATAATATCTAGTATCTATATTATCTTATTTCATAGTATCAAGTATCTATATTATCTTATCTTTTAGTATCTAGTATTTATAGTATCTTATCTTATATTATCTAGTATCTATAGTATCATATCTTCTAGTATCTAGTATTTATAGTATATTATCTTATACTATCTAGTATCTATATTATTCTATCTTATATTATCTAGTATCTATATTATCTTATTTTATAGTATCTAGTATCTATATTATCTTATCTTCTAGTATCTAGTATTTATAGTATATTATCTTATATTATCTAGTATCTATAGCATCATATCTTCTAGTATCTAGTATTTATAGTATCTTATCTTATATATTCTAGTATATATGTTATTCTATCTTATAATATCTAGTATCTATATTATCCTATCTTATAGTATCTAGTATTTATATTATCTTATCTTATATTATCTAGTATTTATATTATTCTATCTTATAGTATCTAGTATCTAATTTATTCTATTTTATAGTATCTATATTTATAGTATCTTTATTATCTTATTTTATAGTATCTATTATCTATATTATCTTATCTTCTAGTATCTAGTATTTATAGTATCTTATCTTATATTATCTAGTATCTATAGTATCATATCTTCTAGTATCCAGTATTTATAGTATCTTATCTTATATATTCTAGTATCTATATTATTCTATCCTATAGTATCTAGTATCTATATTATTCTATTTTATAGTATCTAGTATTTATATTATCTTATTTTATAGTATCTAGTATCTATAATATAATATCTTCTAGTATCTAGTATCTATACTATATAGATTCTATAGTATCTTATCTTATATTATCTAGTATCTATAGTATCATATCTTCTAGTATCTAGTATCTATATTATTCTATCTTTTAGTATCTAGTATCTATAGTATATTATCTTATATTATCTAGTATCTATAGTATCATATCTTCTAGTATCTAGTATCTATATTATTCTATTTTATAGTAACTAGTATCTATATTATTCTATCTTTTAGTATCTAGTATCTATAGTATCTTATCTTATATTATCTAGTATTTTAGTATCATATCTTCTAGTATCTAGTATCTATAGTATATTATCTTATATTATCTAGTATATATATAGTATCATATCTTCTAGTATCTAGTATATATATTATTCTATCTTATAGTATCTAGTATCTATAGTATCTTATCTTATATTATCTAGTATCTATGGTATCCTATCTTCTAGTATATGGTATCTGTATTATCTTATCATATAGTATCTAGTATCTATATTATTCTATCTTTTAGTATCTAGTATCTATATTATCTTATTTTATAGTATATAGTATCTATATTATCTTATCTTCTAGTATCTTGTATTTATAGTATCTTATCTTATATTATCTAGTATCTATAGTATCATATATTCTAGTATCTAGTATTTATAGTATCTTATCTTATATATTCTAGTATCTATATTATTCTATCTTATAGTATCTAGTATCTATATTATTCTATCTTCTAGTATCTAATATCTATAGTATCTTATCTTATATTATCTAGTATCTAAATTATCTTATCTTATAATATCTATTATCTATAGTATCCTATATTCTAGTATATGATATCTATATTATCTTATCTTATAGTATTTAGTATCTATAGTATCCTATCTTCTAGTATCTAGTATCTATATTATTCTATCTTATAGTATCTAGTATCTATAGTATATTATCTTATATTATCTAGTATCTATAGTATCCTATCTTATAGTATCTGGTATCTGTATTATCTTATCATATAGTATCTAGTATCTATAATATACTATCTTATAGTATCTAGTATTTATATTATCTTATCTTATAGTATATGGTATCTATATTATTCTATCTTATAGTATCTAGTATCTATAGTATCCTATCTTATATTAACTAGTATCTACAATATCCTATCTTTTAGTATATAGTATCTATAGTATCTTATCTTATATTAACTAGTAGCTATATTATCCTATCTTCTAGTATCTGGTATATGTATTATCTTATCTTATAGTATATAGTATCTATAGTATCATATCTTCTAGTATCTAGTATCTATAGTATCCTATCTTCTAGTATCTAGTATCTATATTATCTTATCTTATAGTATCTAGTAACTATAGTATCATATCTTCTAGTATCTAGTATCTATAGTATCCTATCTTATAGTATCTAGTATCTATAGTATCTTATCTTATATTATATAGTATCTATAGTATCCTATTTTCTAGTATCTAGTATCTATATTATCTTATCTTCTAGTATCTAGTATCTATATTATCCTATTTTCTAGTATATAGTATCTATAGTATCTTATCTTATAGTATCTAGTATCTATATTATCTTATCTTCTAGTATCTAATATATATAGTATCCTATATTATAGTATCTAGTATCTATAGTATATTATATTATAGTATATAATACCTATATTATCTTATCTTATGGTATCTAGTATATATAGTATCCTATCTTCTAGTAACTAGTATTTATATTATCTTATCTTATACTAGCTAGTATCTATAGTATCCTATCATATAGTATCTACTATCTATATTATCCTATCTCCTAGTATCTAGTATCTATATTATATTATCTTATAGTATCTAGTATATATGTTATCTTATCTTCTAGTATCTAGTATATATATTATTTTATCTTATAGTATCTAGTATCTATAGTATCCTATCTTATAGTATATAGTATATATATTGTCCTATCTTCTAGTATCTAGTATCTATAATATACTATCTTCTAGTATCTAGTATCTATATTATATTATGTTATAGTATCTAAAGTATCTTATCTTATGGTATCTAGTATCTATATTATCCTATCTTATAGTATCTATTTTCTATATTATCTTATCTTATAGTCTCTAGTATCTAAAGTATCTTATATTATCTAGTATCTATAGTATCCTATTTTATAGTATCTAGTATCTATATTATCTTATCCTATATTATCTAGTATCTATAGTATCCTATTTTATAGTATCTAGTATCTATAGTATCTTATCTTCTAGTATCTAGTATCTATAATATACTATCTTCTAGTATCTAGTATCTATATTATATTATGTTATAGTATCTAAAGTATCTTATCTTATGGTATCTAGTATCTATATTATCCTATCTTATAGTATCTATTTTCTATATTATCTTATCTTATAGTCTCTAGTATCTAAAGTATCTTATATTATCTAGTATCTATAGTATCCTATTTTATAGTATCTAGTATCTATATTATCTTATCCTATATTATCTAGTATCTATGATATCCTATCTTCTAGTATCTAATATCTATAATATCTTATGTTATAGTATCTAGTATCTAAAGTATCTTATATTATCTAGTATCTATAGTATCCTATTTTATAGTATCTAGTATATATATTATCTTATCTTATAGTATCTAGTATCTATAGTATTCTATCTTCTAGTATATTGTATCTATATTATCCTATTTTCTAGTATCTAGTATCTATAGTATCCTATCTTCTAATATATAGTAGCTTATAAAATGTCTATTATATGAGTTTATCAATACCATTGAGTATTTTTCATATCAGATATAGTTCTTATTTAAAATGAATACACTAAGAATATGCAGATATGTGAATGATTGCTATAGCAATGTGGCTATAAACTCTTCAAATCGTAGATAAGTAAATATGTTTATTACGCAGCGTAAGTCTACTATTTAGTAGATATATGTAAATGCATTTCTGGAATCAGGAGAATGTTTTCGTACCAAAAATTGCAACAAGAATCATTTTTCTGGTTCAATTGATAGCTACCAAGGATATTTAAACTATATAATAAAAAAATTTGTCTTAAAATATTTAACTTTAAATTATCAATAATTACTAAAAAAACGTTATAGTATTCAGAACATGAAGTTAAATTTATCACATTTATACAATAACATATAAAATATTATTTCAATTCAAAAAATCCTGGTATTGCCATATTTATAAATGATTGTATAATAATATAATCAAAAAATGTAATAATAAAAAATTAAAATGTAATTAGGAAAAGTATTTACACTAACTATATGGCGCAGTGAAAATTATGACATGAAAAATAATTATAAAACTCGGCATTAACCGAAAAAGACTGGATATTTTAAATAATTTATTTAGATGGAACTATGTTAGATGGCTGTTCTATTACTAATATCATATTATCTTGTTATGCCATATGTACATTTTTACACAGCGGTTTTATATTTCTTACACGTTTTAATTTTGTTTAACTTTTAACTTTTTAGTCATATTTTAATATATTTTATTTCCTTGCTTTATTATTTCATGGTTTTAACTAATTTGATTTACTTTTAATATAATTATTCTTGTAATGTATATTATCAAATATATAATTTTAATTGTTATATCAAATGGTAAATATACTTGTTTAATTGATTACCAATAACACCCTTTCGAGAATTACTTTATATATATTTGTAAATAATACACAAACAAATTATATATTTTATAATTAATTTGGATATACATATCATATTTAATTTTAATTTATTATTAAAAATTAATAATATTTTATTGACATGATTTATAAAAGTTAGATTAAAATAAACAGTTTTAGAATCATGTGTATATAAATAATATTGATTATAAGTAATACAAACTATTATTATATAAATATTAATATTTATTATAAGTTATTATATTTATTTATTATATAAACTGTTATTATATAAATATTAATATTTAAATATCATTATAAGACAAGTATTATTAGGAGTTGTGACGACGAGAAAAAAATAAATAAAATCAATAATAATTGTAATTGGATATACACAGGTATTCAATATAATAAAATATAATTTTAATTATACAATAATGAATCATTGATATCAAATGACAAACATAATATTTCATAATTGACAATAAATAATATATATATATATATAAACATATATATATATCTATATATATATATATATATATATATATATATATATATATGTATGTGAATGTGTATGTGTGTGTGTGTTTGTGTGTGCGTATGTGAGTGTGTGTGATTGTGTGTGCATGGGTGTGTATGTGTGATATCTGCTATCATAAACAATGGTTTATATAATAATATATTATACATATATGATATGAATATAAGTTATATATTTTATTATAATATTTACTTAAATTTATAGTGTAATTTTTGAGAAAAATATTAGATCTTTTTTAATGGGACACTATTTCGATCAATAAATTCAATAAACTAATAGATTCATCAACTTTTAACCTATATAATTATTTAAAATAATAATGTAATCATTAAAATATTAATTTAATAACAAGAAATTATAATTATATTAATATATGTATAGTATTTCTATAAATATAAATATTATATTATTACCATCAGTAACAATATATATTGGATAATAGAATGTATCATTAATTGAAATTATATATTTTATGAAATAAATACATAATTAATAATTAAAAATAAAAGAATACTAAACTATTTCTAATTAAATTATTTTTTAACATTACAAAAAATATTTAAATAATACAAACATCCCCATTTAAAATTTAAATAATAATTTAATGAGATTTTATAAAGTTTTTAAAAATATGTTACAATTAAATTGGTTTAAAATACGTTTAATTATAAAAAATAAAATGAATTATAGTTTATTATACTTTATATTTATTATTTTAATTTTTTAAATCTTATAAAATAAAAATAATATATGTTTATTTATAATAATGATCCATATTACATATACAATGTATACAATTTACCAGCAATTGTATACCGTATTAATATAATAATAATTTAAATATAAGTATGCCATTCTTATTTCATTTATAAATATTTTACTCTATTTGCTAATAATTGTAATTATAATTAATATTACAAATTGTTGTCAAATTATTATCTATCTAAAATTATTATCTATCTTAGATACTAAATACATTACGAATTGTTTTTCACATTGTAATGGTTATGAATGCAACAATCAAAATGTTTATGATAACTTCATAAAATACAAGAGTTATTATTTAATAAATATTATTGTCAAAATATATATTGTATTTACATATATATATATATATATATATATATATATATAAATATATTTTAAAAATAGCTCAACGGTGGGTATCAAACTGTAGAAAATGTTCAACCATTATTGCAAGTAATAAAACGTTGATATACGACGGATGTGCAAAAAAAAGTACTCTATTATAAATAACATAACTATGATACTTTATATGTACTTATTTCCTATGGATATTTGATATTATACATTCTTTGACATGTATTCTTTAAAAAAATATTTATAAGTGAATAAGGAATCATAGAATATATTATACAACATAATAGTCTAATTTAGTAATTAGTAAATTATTTAATAGTGATACGTATTTATATGTATCAATATATATATATATATATATATATATATATATATATATTTATATATATATATATATATAATATTTATTTAAAATAATAATATTATTATATAATAGTCATATATTTCTATCTGAATTAATATTTATATATATTAGTTTTATTTAATAGCAATTTTTGTATTAATTAAAAAATGTATCAATAATTGTAATGAATTTACAATAATATTATAATTCGAAATCGTTTTATATAAAGTAATAATAAACTCATTAAATATTTTAATAGCGAATGTAACTCAATATATATATAGCTTATTTATTAATATATATTTCGAAAGTTCAGAACTATAATATAATCATATGCATATTATTCAATTAAATTATTTCTTCTAGTAATTTAACTATAGAAATTTAAAGTGATAAATATATATCGATAGATTCGATATTTTATTAATTTCATCAATTGTTTACCTATTAAATTTTGCTTGAACATATTTGTATTTGAAACACTATTGAATAAGCAGAGTTTTTGTTTAAATTATAAGTATATCACATTAAAATGTATATACTAGCTATAAATAATTAATTATGAGGTATTATATATATAATACTATTATTGTGTGTATGTATAAATTAATTTCTATTTTGTGAACTTTTTTTGTTTATATATTTCGTCCATAAATAGAAAAATTATAAATACTTTTTTTAAAATTATTTAATATCAATTATTAGAACAAATATTTTAATATCAATGTTAAATTTTAATATCTACATTTGTTTTCAACTAGAATGGAATATGTTTGCGAGTTACTCATATTTTAATATATATCTATTATAATAGATCATTTTAATTAGGTTATTTTTATTGTAAGTAACAATATGTAATACATTTGCAATACTCAATATATATTAAAATATGATATCGTTAAGAGTTAAATAAGTTTTAACATAATAATTAATAGTAATATATAATAAACATTGTGAATATACTATGTAATATGTTACTATTAATATATTCCCTAAATTTAAAAATTAAATTATATACATGTGTCACGAATTATCAAATATAATAATTTCTAGATGAAAAGGTCATGCAAATAAATTAAATTAAGCCAAATAAATTAATAAATTAACCAAATATATATTTGCTTTTGAATTTAATATTAAACTACTAAATAGTTATATTGATACATTTTGAAATATATAAAGCCTATCAATAAAAAATAACAGATAATTTATTTATGATCTGTTTCGGGGTATGTTATTTTATCAAACATGAAACACTATACAATAAAGTTAGTATTGTTATAAAATTCTCGTTGATACATTTTGAATTCTATGGATACAAATATTAGCAATTTTATATAATTATTGTATATATTGCGTAGGTAATATTTAGAAGAGGTTGTATTCATGACTTAAATGGATATATTATCAATGATGCACATGAAAAAATATACAATTTAGGTTTTATTATTCAGTTATATATAAATAATAGTAAATAAATAAAAAATAAATACAAATCAAATCTCAAACATATATTAATATATTAATTGTATGATGTTATATAGGAATATGGACATATTCACTGTGTAGAGCCAGATTATATGAATCATGTAATAAGGCTAATGTATTCACTAAATCGAAATATAAAAACGGTAAATAAAATTATTTAGATATATATACATTTATATTAATATTTAATATATATATATATAAATATATATATATATATGTATATTTATATATATGCATACTTATTTTTAAACAGTTCATTTTTACAGGTTTATTATAAATAAATAATATAAAATAGATAAATATATTTATATTTGTAATTATATGCATATTTAATCTACATATATATATTTTTAAATAAATAAAAAAATCGCTTTCAAAATTGTAAAATTCGTTATTTAATAAACATATGAGATTATATTTATAGTATGTAAGACAATTTATAAAATTGTATATGAGTAAAATTATGTTAAAATTTATTAATGAAAAATATCATTTATTTTAATTTAATATATTACTAAGTACATGTATAAATTTGAATGTAAACATACGTATATATATATATATATATATATATAATATTATACTTAAGTTTTAATTAAATAGTATGCAATAGTTATATATTAAGTTACATCTAGGTAGAGGTATATAGAAGGTATATATGTAGAACCCTTATATGAATAATTGCTGGCAATAGGTTTAAGATAAGAATACAACATTCACCTTAACATTGCATTTTGTTTAAGTATTATGCTATTTAGGAGAATTCATATTAAATATTGGAAATTGTATTGTTTAGCATACAGTGTAGCATATGGGGTGTTTAAATATATAAAGTATCACATATCCAATATATGATATAAATTATCAATAACTATCAAAAATATTTTTAAATGTAACATCATTTTAAGATCCATTATTAATGAATTTAAGTTTTACATTATTATCATATATTGCATTTTATACAAAATATATAATATATTCCTATACATAATATAGTTTCATATAATTGTCCAACTGGTATTTTATAATCATTTACAAGTTTCTATATATAAATAATTGTAATGAAAAATGTATAGAAATTTAAATAATAATTTATACTATAGAACAAACACATGTATTCATTGCATAAACATAAGAAGTGTATTAGATAAAGAAACTGAATGCGAATTAGGTAATTAATTACTTGTGAAATTACTAAATATATCTTTGTATACGGTTGATAATTTATAATAATTACAGCAATGATTTTAAATTGCAACACTTTTTAAACATGTGTTATCCTATATTATATATCATAATAAGTATCTCATATTAATAAATATACATACTTTATAAAATACAATAGATAAATATAATATAATTATATAATATTATATTATATTATATAAATAAATATACATTAAAAATCCAAATAATTTAACGGAAATGATTATTGACTATTCAATTACGTTAGGCTTGCCAGAAACTATGTTTAACATTGTTCCATGTAATACAATATGTGTAACTTACTATTTTCAAATACAAAATAAGGTTACTTTTGAATATATATTTTGATTTTAATAATATAATATATATTTATATTATAACATTTTATTTCAATATAAATAATATTAACAGTTTTATTTATTATAAATAATAATAATATATTTATATTTATATTATGATATTAACTATGTGTATTGAATATTCAATTAAACATAAGTTAATTATAATAGTTATGTATATAATACACAAATATAGTATAATTCAGATTAATTTATTTTTGTATGAATTCATTGAGAAAATATTTTAAATCAATATTGTTCTTTATTACCTATACATATCATTATATACATTATACTTATATTATCTAACAAGATTCAAATAACAAGAGGCTGTGAAGGCCAAAATAAGATCAAATTTTTAAAAAATAATAAAATTTTAACAAATGTACCAAATCGAAATGGAAAAAATAATTATTGTAAAGGTTAACAAATATATAAATATATGAACAACAAATATTTAAATATTGATAGATCAATTATTAGGCATGATGTGAATATTACCATCAGTACAATAATATATTATAATAAATATAACATAGTTACGATATATAATCAAATACAGTCGAATAACTTGCTATTACTAATTTCCATTATTTGAGTTTAATAAATGGAAATTCACATTATTCTAATCATTTATTTAAATAATATGATTTTAAGTTAAATTTGTGATGGTAAAACTACAATATTTAATATTCAATATATAATATTTAAACTAGAAATCGGTATTTAACATATTATATATACGAAATAAAAATTAAATATAAATTATCCTATTTTTAATACAAAAAATTGATTGAAAAAATACATTAAAAATAATAATTATTAATTAACATATTAGCTTGTAAATAATTAAATACCAATTGCAAGTATCTAATATTACCTTAAATTTTATATAACATTTTATTAAATGCTTTGAATTTAAATAATATTTAAATAACTAATTGTCAAGGTATGTATTACCCTACTACCATTATAGTTTATATAGTACTTTAGTTAGATTTAAATCTATAGCTAAAATAAATGTATTAAAATATAAATAATGTCTTATGATTAATACCTTAATAAAGAGTATTATTATTATTGATTAAATGTTATTTGTAGATATGTAACCTATGTACTTTGTATTTAGTCTAATATAATATTCATATTTTAAATTAATAATAATTTTATAATTACTTAATTAATTAATTAATAACTTATTATTAATTGATAAATTATATGATCAAAGGTTGTCTGAATAGTTTTAAACCCAAAAATAAATTTACATATACTTCATCGATGTATACTTCTAGAAAAGTAAATAATATACAAGAATGTAAAAAAAATTGCACTTTATTGGTATGTATACAAATATATATATTTATATAAATATTTAAAATTTTAGAATAAAATAATATTAATGTTATATTATTTCCATAATTTGTATAAAAACATGCAATAACTTATTAAATTGTTTAAATTCATTAATTTTGTCGATTATTATATAATTATAAGTATAGTTTATATTTTGTAATTAAGTTTATTTCTAGATAATAATATATACATATTAGACATATTATACATACACACACATATATATATATATATATATATATATATATGTATGTGAATGACGTGTGTTTGTGTGTGTTTATGCATGTGTATATATATATATATATATATATATATATATATATATATATATGTGTGTGTGTGTGTGTATGTTAAAATATAATAATAATAATGTATACTTAAAATTATAATTGTATAAAATAGTAATATGAATAATATTAAGATATTATGATATTAACCAAGTTCTAAATAACCTGAAACTGACTAATTCACGAGTAAACATTTCCTTTATAGGATTAGTCTAAATCAAGCGGAACAAACTAGATTATAAACACTAATTAGATTATTATTGCGGCTCCTAAATCGCTGAATTATTATATTGCATAACACTAAATGCAATTTTAAATGTAATAGAAATTAATATTTCACTCGGATCATTAGAAATGATCTCGCACTACATAACTACTTTATCGCACTACTGCATTACGAGGTGGCCTGGTAGTTCCCATAGGCGAGGTCATAATTAAACCGTTAGAGCAATACGAATGCTGGTTGACCTCTATAAACGGTTCCGAAGAGAATTATCATGAATTTGTATGCGCCTCAAAGGGTAATCCGAAATAATACTCTCATATGCAACTTTTATATCCTGCAGAGAAATGAACGGTAAGGTCGAACTATTTAAGCGCATTTCGCTATCCGCTTGTCTCCAGGCACTCTGTAGAGAAGTTATTTCCTCTTATTCAGGTACCTATTAATGTATTTATTGATAAGAAGGTGTCCCTACCCAGGAAGAGAAAGAACGGAGATGATCCGGTAGAATTATGTATGCCGTTATTAAAATGCGTACTCAAGATTATCAATATGCCGATGCCATTTTAATTTGTTCTCTTATATAATCGTACAAAGTAACCCATATAAGGTGCTTTTAAATCGCTCAGTTAGTCTTTTGTCTTGCGAATAATATGTAGCCATCCTATTCTTTTATTCACCATGTAACTTGCATAAATTACGAATTGCTTCCGGTTCAAAATTACGCCCTTGATCGGAGTAGATTTTGGAAGGTAGCGATACTAATATTGATGTAGAATATTGAAAAGCGTTACCAATTTCGGATTATTGGTTGGGATTTCAACTTCATATTTTGTAAAAGAAATATAGTTTAAGACTAGAATATCTCCGATGCTACAATATATCTTATCTATAGTTGTGAAATCCATCGCAAGAATTGGGGTTTTTGAGCTCTTATCGTCCTCATAATCTATTTAACTGTCGATGCATTATCAAAGACAAGTGGCGTTATCTTGAATAGTAATCATTGATATCTACGCAGAAGATACGACAGCATGTGGAGTGAGTCGTGTAGTCTATATGTTGGTGATTTAAATCACCATGCACTGTGGATCGCATAAGTATTCGAAGTTAACGTCGAGGTAACAGTTTAGTTACTTGCTTCTCTTACCCATGCGTTTCACTTCTCGATTCAGGATGCCACTTACTGCTACAATGTCATAATACATTAATTATGAGGTCAGCGGTAGTGGATCTATTGAACTCTAAAATTCTATCTCTAAACGAGCATCACCTACGATATTATTTAATACAAATTAACTATGCTAGAATACAAGATAATTACTTATTTAAGTTCTAGAATAATTAAGCTATCCTTTATTAGGGAGTCATACTTATGAATATCCTTAAATTCTACTAATTTAATAGCATTAATCTTCAGATATAATATCTTAGAATGATACCTTAGATATAATAAAAATGCACTACCCATGAATAAGTAATAAACTGAAAGTAAACTAATTGAAATAACTGTACGATATATTTTCTTTAGCATATCTTGCATACCTCGTTATTGGGTAATATATATTCTTCTTCCTGGTGTTTGATCAGTGATCGAATCCCGTTCTTTTATATAATATAATCACCATTTCATAACAATACAACTAGAATAGTATGAAATATTAATATCACTAATACTATTAATCAAGTTCTAAGTTGCTGAATACTTTACCGGTTAACATTTATTTTATATAATTCTCCTAAACGCCGAACTAGTCAAGCGGAACCGACAGGAATAAAGGACATCAATAATTCATTATTGTGTTTTCTAAATCACTGTATTATTGTATTGCATAACATCATATGCAATTTTAAATGTATTACATCTTATTCGCTTTGAAATATATATTCAATATATATATATATATATATATATATATATATATAAATACAATTTAAATTTAGAAATTAACTTTATATATAATTATATATTACGGTATGCTATATATAAAGTTATCAATTGATAACTATAATTTATAATAATTATTACAATATCATATATTAATATGTAAAATTTTAAGAATTAATAATAATTTGAAATGAAAATTAAATATATTTATATATCAAAAATCTAATATAATTATTATAATTGAGTTTATTTGATAGTATTAAATGTATTGAATCATGTCTATGAATATTAATACAATACATCCAGAAATATCATTATCGTGTCTATTTCATAACAGGGCACATTTGGATGTATAACTTTCACTATTTTGAAAATGAAAAATTCTACAATGAAATTATGTCTGCTTGTAGGAAAAACAATAATCAATTTTAACAATAAATCATATATTTCAAATTTTAAAACATATGTCAAGGATAAATATAATGATTGTATATTTTGTTAGTATACTTTACTAATAAAATATGAATATGATTTTATATTCTATAATTAATAAATACAAAATTATACTTAATATCTTAATTAAATTTGTTGATTAATCTATTTATATTTAATAACAACAATTTAATTTAGATTGTTTTACAACTTGTATACCTGATACTCAAGCGTGTAATAATTTAATTTATTCAGATTTAAAAAGTTATTATTAAATCTTATAATAATATTAGTTTTAAGTATTAAAAATATTAATTATATATATATATATATATAATTATGTATACCAGGAATATGGCAGTATGGTAGTATACTAAATTATGCGAAGAAATATAGTTATAAAAATCAAAAATATACAAAATCATATTTCAAATCAAGAACTATTAAATTCCATGTTTGTAATATTAAATATAAATTTATATTTAACAATTTTCATTAATAGTTTTTAATATATCATATTTATAAAATAAGAAAACAGATATAAATAATACATCAATAGAGAATAGGTTCTATAATATATATATTTATAAGAATAATTTATACTATATATTTATAAAATTATAAAATATAAAAATTTATAAGAATAATTAATATTGTATATTTATAAAATTTATATATCTTAATTATTATCTTATAAGAAACCAAACCTACAGGTTCAATTTCATAGAGAAATTAAATATGCCATTTAGGTTCATAATGAATAAAGTCATATATATCTTAATTTATAATGACAATCTAAAAATAGAAGTATATCAAATGGTATATAATTATAATGTGTTATAATTTGTAATAAATAATTTTAGAATTTAAAAATGATATATTAAAATATGGAGTAATTAATAATATTATTTGTAAACAAACAGTAGACGAGTTAAAATTCATATAGTTCATTATGGTGCCTTGTAGGTGGTTAAAAGTTATGTTTATTTACGATATAAAAATACTCAAATAATATATTCGTTTATTATATGATTGGTACACATTTATGTCAAAATTATTGTAGTATTATTGAGTTACTCAACTAAACAATATCGATGTTATATCCATATACATTGTAATTTATAACTACAAATTCTAAAGCATTTAATTTTGAAATAAAAGTCCGGGATTAATATGAAAGTTTCTCGGCAATACCGATTGTTATATTAAATAACATACTCAATAGTTCACCATATCCCTTAAAATATTCACTACTAGCCTACTCTATGATCTATAATAAACGAAATTTTAATAAAGTTTACGAATAAAAATCTGTTAAACCATTTTTATTAACTATAATTAATACACCGAAAAATACGACAATTCAAATATTTTAGGCATGCAAAATATCAGCGGTATTGGACTAAAATATTCAAATAGGTGATTTTGTAACTATCGGATCTACTTCTTTCTTCACTTAACCACTTGATTTCAGAGCCAGATAAAAACATATTTAAGTGGAGTTATCTCTTCGGCCATTAAATAAGTTATATGCATTGTAATATTATTTATCGTCGAAATATTCAGAAAACTCTTTTTAAAATTATTAAATTTCATTTATATATATATATATATATATATATATATATATATATATATATATATATATATATAGGTGTGTGTAATCCTTCAATCTCGATGTTTTATAAATGTATTTGCTTAATTAATATAATATTATTTCAGCTCTGATTACATGATAATAGACAGTCCAAATGGGTTAAACTTTAATAATATAATAAATGATATAATTATCTATATTTTAATACAGTTGAGTATAAATAATATATGTAGTTTTAATATATATATATATATATATATATATATATATATATATATATATATATATATATATATATACAGACTACTGTAAGATGACTGAGAAATGTTCTAACATATTTTATAAAACGTACCATTATAATAGTAAAGTGCATTAATAAATATATGAAGTTGTATATAGAATTGATTCTTTTCAACATTAAATTGATATATAAATAATATAAAATTATTTTGAATTTATTAGTCATAAATACTTTATCTTTATTAGAAAATACACCAATAGATGCATTATTATTCAATACGGATATTGTACTATGAACTCATAGTGTTTTATGCATTAAAATGAGTAATTATATAGATCTCATAAAATATAAACATTAATAATTAGCTGTGGCTTTATTATTTAATTATTAACTATAATCAAGAAGTTTTTAACGATTTCTGGTTGGTTTACTTTTTGTATATTATTTCTTGTTAATTCATTAAATAATGCAGATATAATATGGTGATATTTATCATTTTTTATGAATACATTAATTATGACTATACTATTACAATATAGTCTATTGATATTATTGTATTTCATAATGCTATAATTTGGTATTTAGTATTTATTTTCCAGGTCATCAAAGTATCATGGAATATATATTATTTATTAAATTAAAAAGATATTTGTGTTTTTAATTATAAATGTATTGTAATTAAATATTCTAACACGAATATAACACATCGTCTACTAATTATAAACTATTACGCACGATGAGCATACCGTTTATAAATGATATATATATATATTATAAAATACATTTAGTATATTATCTAATACGAGATGAAAAATATACAACACATAATGAAATATAAGTGGCCATGATATATATATATATATATATATATATATATATATATATATATATATATATATACATATATATAATTATGTAAAAATATTGTGAAATATCTAATGTTATAATGTTTATTTAGATACAATATAATGAATCGTAACATGATCAAATGTGCAAACACCTGTGCTAATAAAAACAAGTAATACATTATTGACGTAATACATTATTGATGTAATACATTGTTGACGTAATACATTATTGATGTAATACATTGTTGATGTAATATAAATTACATATTTATGAAAGCATATTAAATAATTCAATATGTTATGGTAAATATTGGTCATCTATTTATTATATATCTAATACAATAGAAATAAAAATACTAAAGGGTAAACGAGATATTTATTAAATATATAAACACATATATATATACATATATAAACACACACTCATACACAAACACACGCACACATACACACACACACACACACATATATATATATATATATTATATACACATACACGCATATATATATATATATATATATATATATATATAGATATATATATATATATATATACATATATATATATATATATATATATATATAATTATATTTATTCATAGTCCATTATCAATGTATATGTTTACATTTAGTATATACGTATATATATCTATATAAACATTTCTTAAAATTGAGAATAATTTTTAAATACATAATTTTAATTATTCAAATCAAAAAATCAAATAATGTATACTTGAAATTCTTATTTATGTTTTAGCATTTCTTTATTATTTTTATCCGTACATTTTTAATTATAATTTTTCGAACATATATTATGTATTTTATAATTGTATTTATAATATAATTACTTATACATTTATTTTAATATTTATATAATTATATATTTATAATTGTTATTCAAATACTTTATTATATTATAACTATTTTATTATTAAATATGTTTAAATTGTAAACCTTTTAAAATTAACAATTTAGATCAATGGTACGTATACAATTAATATATGTTTGTGTGTTCATAACGTAGTAATAAATTACATTTATGTAATAAAATGTTATAAAAAAAAGTTTATTACATTTCATATCTTCATATTTTCATCTTATTTTATAGTATCAAATAATATAGCATAATCAACATAATTAGTAATGACCTTAACTATTTATATAGTTTATTATTATACTTATATATAAATATACGTAACTTTATATACGAATACAATAATACTTACTATATATTATATAAATTATTATTCTTATATATAGAATATAATGTAATACAAATATTCAAATAATAACGTATACACTATATATTAGTATGTATTATTTTATTCATACATAAAAAATATGTATATAACCTATATATAGTTATTTTTTACTATAGTTATATATTAATATATATACCACATACAACATTGTTCGTTATTTATTTTCTTATGTTTTAAATTTTTAGATGCATCACGGTATTTCTAAATCAATATTTTAATCTTTTGTTGAATAATCACAATTTAATTTACATGTCTCGTTGTCATTTTGAGCGTATTCTTTTTATTTTGTGTATTTGAATTTGATTTGATTTAATTAATATTTTCAATGGAAGATTAATCTAATATTTACACACAGTACTTTCTAACTATTATTTTTAAATATCACAGGATAAACCTACAATTCCGGTAATATATTTTATTAAAATTTACATTTATATTATTAAATATTGAAAGTTTTAATATATGCTTATATCTTAAAGGCAATAATAAGTTTACTATTATAGAAATAATTAATAATTATTGAGTTATTTTTATTACGAATACATCTGAATAAATCTAAATAAATAAATATTTTTAATTTTTATTATACAGGTAAAGCCACATAGAAAAGTTATAAAATAGTATATGCTATGAAATATATCATATAAAGAGCATAACAAAAATAAATACTAAATTCATTATAATTATTTATAATTAAAGTAACTAATTATCATTAAATTCTGATACAATAATTAAAAAATTAATACAAAAATGATATATAGGTATCATTAATATAATATATTTTTTTATTGTGGAATATATTATGATCTTCTATAATTAAATTTTGCTTTTGATAATATAGATCACAGTATATATATAATATGGAATTAATGATACTTTTCCTGGTTGTTCAAATACTACAACAAAATTAACAAATAAAAAACTAATTCATAAACCTATTAGGATATTATAAGGTTATATTCTTATTATCATCATGTTGCATTTGGTCATTTCTACACGAATATATTCATATCGAAAATAATATTACACACAATATAGCTCCTAAAGTTATCGTGAATACCTTTCCATAATATATAATACAAATAATATATTCAATGGAAGCTTAATCTAATATTTACACACAGTACTTTCTAACTATTATTTAAAAAATATCACAGAATAAACCTACAATTCCGGTAATATATTTTATTAAAATTTACATTTATATTATTAAATATTGAAAGTTTTAATATATGCTTATATCTTAAAGGCAATAATAAGTTTACTATTATAGAAATAATTAATAATTATTGAGTTATTTTTATTACGAATACATCTGAATAAATCTAACTAAATAAATATTTATGATTTTTATTATACAGGTAAAGCCACAGAGAAAAGTTATAAAATAGTATATGCTATGAAATATATCATATAAAGAGCATAACAAAAATAAATACTAAATTCATTATAATTATTTATAATTAAAGTAACTAATTATCATTAAATTCTGATACAATAATAAAAAATTAATACAAAAATGATATATAGGTATCCCCTTAACATAATATATTTTTTTAATGTAGAATATATTATGATCTTCTATAATTAGATTTTACTTTTGATAATATAGATCACAGTATATATATATATAATATGGAATTAATGATACTTTTCCTGGTAGTTCAAATACTACAACAAAATTAACAAATAAAAAACTAATTCATAATTCACCTATAAGGTTATATTCTTATTATCATCATATTGCATTTGGTCATTTCTACACGAATATATTCATATCGAAAATAATATTACATACAATATAGCTCCTAAAGTTATCGTGAATACCTTTCCATAATATACAATACAAATAATATATTAAATAAATCATCAAATAATTAGGTTCGCTTTAATGTCGACGACACTTAAATTTACATAGTATTAATGAAAAAATATAATACAAATAATACTATATATTTAATAATACATAAACAATATGTATATAACCTATTTATAGTTATTTTTACTATAGCTATATATTAATATATATACCACATACAACACATTGTTCGTTATTTATTTTCTTATATTTTAAATTTTTAGATGCATCACGGTATTTCTAAATCAATATTTTAATCTTTTGTTGAATAATCACAATTTAATTTACATGTATCGTTGTCATTCTGAGCGTATTCTTTTTATTTGTGTATTTGAATTTGAATTTGATTTAATTATTATTTTCAATGGAAGCTTAATCTAATATTTACACACAGTACTTTCTAACTATTATTTAAAAAATATCACAGAATAAACCTACAATTCCGGTAATATATTTTATTAAAATTTACATTTATATTATTAAATCAAATAATATTAAAAGTTTTAATATATGCTTATATCTTAATAATTTTACTATTATAGAGATAATAAATAATTATTATATAATTACTATATATTTAATAATACTACTGATTCATTACATAAGTTGATAATTTAGCTTAATATTTCTTTATATATTCATTTATGTATTCATTTATATATTCATTTATATATTCATTTATATATTCATTTATGTCATTATATAACAGTTTTAAAATTATATATTATAAATATTATGTATTAATTTAGAAAAAAATATTAGCAGATTCAGTTAATTTATATATATATGTATATATGTATATATATTATTTATAACTGTTATATATTTTCATTAATAAAATTATATGTTTTAAACAAAATATATCTAGTATTTGTATCATCAAATAATAACATTTTTAATATGATTTTGATATTTAAAGAGTATTATTAAGTCTAAATATTTGTTATCCATTGATATGTATTATATATATAGATATATATGAACTTTCACAATATAAATTAATCCGTTAAAAAAAGCAATACTCATTTATAATATATGCATATTGAATATATATATATATATATATATTATGAGATCTATTTAAAAAACATATACATTCAATACAATTATTAAGATTAATCACATGCAGATATATTTAATAATAAATATTTACACTATTAAATGATTTGGGTATAATTATAAAATCTAAAGCCTAAAAAATAATTATACATCTTATTAAATTTGTTGGAACATTAATAAGAGAGAATTAAAATTATCCAAAGTAATAGTCATCTATGATAAATAAAATACTTCATTATATAACTGATATTACTTTAATATAGGTTGCAACATTAAGTAAGCCAGATATCGTTAGTATATTCTAAATATAATAAAAAATAAATTATATATATATAATATATATTATATATATTAATTTTGTATTTATATTATAGTTTAATATAAATAATAATGTAATTAATGTATACATATGTATATAATACAAATTATAATCTGTTACATTAATAATAGATGAATCCAGATTGGGGTGACCAGGTTATAAATATCATATAATATATCTATTATATATAACTAACCACGTCTGTGTGTGTGTGTATCTGTATGTGTGTGTGTTTCCAATAATCTCAAAAACTTATGAACCAATTTTGAATATGAAAATATCGTTGCAAACCTATGAATCAGTTTGATGTCATAGCAGCGTTTATTTTTCGAGTTTTTGTTCATAAGTTACTGTAAAACTAGAAAACCCAGAGCACGTAGCCAATTATTTTCATATTTTTTGCATATTTTGTTTTTATTTTATTTTGAATAATTATTTCGGCCGTCTTTTGTTTTTATTTTAAAAAATTTTTAATTAAATTTTTTATATTTAAAATAAGTATTATAATAAAAATAATTTTAAAAGATTCATTACTTTATGCAACTATTAATCCCTCGTTCATCTATATATGCATCAATACTCACATCCACCCATCCATCCATCCTTTCATCTATATATATATATATATATATATATATATATATATATATATATATATATATATATATATATATCAATCCATCTATCAATCCAAATATATAGTCATCCATCCATCCATAAATCCGTCACTCCATCCATCCGTACATTCATCCATCCATACATCAATACATCAATCCATATATCCATCCATCCAAATATATATTCATCTATCCATCCATTCATTCATCCTTCCATCCACCCATCCATTCATTCACCCAGTCATCCATCCACCTATTGAATTGAATTGAATTGAAAAGTTTATTTACACACAAAATAACAAATAGATATGTTCTCATTTGTGTTTTAAAGAGAATAAAATAATATCATAAGTGAATTAAATGATAAAATCAAATCAGTTATAGGACTCTGACATTCGGGCAGATACATATGTGATCGGAGTAGTCATAGAACATCCGCACAGATGCAGAGCATAAGATCAATCCAAAAGCTCATGTTAAGCAAATAATTTTTCACTGCCCTATTAAATGTTTTTATGAAATTACATATTCGTAAATGTAGAGGAAGGTTGTTCCATAAAACTGGCGCTGAAACACTAAATCTTCTTTTACCATAGGTATCACGATTACATTTTTGATTTGATAGTAGCAAATTGTTACTAGATCTTAATCGGCGGGTATTTTCCTTTAGTTTAATAATATCATAAAGGTAGCGCGGTTGTTTAGCGTTTGGGGTAGTATAAGTTAAACATAGTATTCTATACGCTGAATAATTTCTCTTTTCAAGCCATCCTAGTGATGTTAAACATTCGGTAATACTATTATGGTCTTTTCGCTTAAAAACATATATCATTCTTACTATAATTCTTAATATACGATCTAAATCATTTATTCTAGATTTAGTTATACCATAATATATATAATTACAATAATTTAAATGCGATATAATATAAGACTCCATCCATCCATCTTCCGATAATATTACTCACAATAAAATAAAACATGTAACGATTAATATACCATAATAATACCGCTCTAATCATACCGAATATTATAAAATGATTACAATACCGCTACATTTTATAAATGATTTTAATACTTTAATGTGCATGGCTAATATCACGTAATTATTAATATTGTAATTATAAAAATATTGAAAACAAATATATCGACAGTAAACTATAACGTTAAATATAAATAGTATTACTTATAATAGAAATTTTGAAAACTAATACATCCATTATAACTAAACCATAAATGCTACCTCTAAATATACCGTTAAATATAAATAGTATAATTGTAATGAGAACTATAATTACATAATTAACTATAAATATATCTATAATTTTTATAAAAAATGCTTTAATTTTGATTTAATTTTGAATTTGCGTATAATGTATAATAGGTTCCACGATAGTTAGTTTTTGTAATTCATAACTATCTATAAAATAAAATAACATCGGGCATTAACGGGAATAATATAGCGTTATATTCCATAAAAATAAATAATTACATAAATAACTAATTTAATAAGGTATCCATGTTTTAGTATATTACAGATATAATCGATTATAATATTTGTTAATAGAATATAATTAAAAGAGAGTCTATATTTGTCCATTCGATTTCGCTAATAAAGAGTACATATTTATTTAGAAAACTATATAATAAATTTAATAAATGTAATTAATTCTATAATAGTAAATGAATAAATAGTATTTTTACTATATATATATAAGTATTTCATTTAGCTATATATATTTATAGTATACAAATATTTATAACATTCTCAAAATGTCGATTATTTATTAACATCTAATATATTTATATTTTCTTGGTCATAAAAACTATTGTCTAAGAACATTAAAAATTCCCATTAAATATTCATAATATATATTATTATTATTTTAGTTAAATCTAAATTCAGTAGATTGAAATATAATGTACATCATTTTTATTTAAAATTAAAATATATAAATTAAATAAATAAATATGAATAATAGCAATATATAAGCCATTTATATCATTTTATAAAAATTTAAATATAAACACTATTGCTAGGCTAAAACATCCACTATTACATTATATATATATATATATATATATATATATATATATATATATACATATTATTGATTATAACTTCTGCTATAGCTATTTTGACATAAAATATTTAAGTATTTTTTAAAGTTTTTGCAGATAAATAATTATTCTAATAGTAAAGTAAAGAATTAATATAATTTAAAATGGTATATAAGATATATAAAATCAAAACATAAATACATTGCAATTTCAAAATGCATTTCATCATTATTTTGCATGTATACGCATAAATCTATGAATGTAATTTAATAAAAAGTTCCTGAACATAATGATAAAATTATATAAGATATATTAGTGTTAATTAACTAATTAGTATCTTCCATATAACTCAAATATCGTATACGAATTCAATTTGACGTAGTGAATGTTTAAATTGCTTTTTTTTTCACGAACATTATTACAGTTATGAATACATTCATTATTTATATATAATATAATTAATATAGACAGCTAAAGATAATTTGAATACTGTTGTTAGTTTAATATATATATAATTATATATTTTAATGTTTACACATCATGATATGATTAAAATTAATATATATTTATTTTTTTACCCACTGTAGTTTGTTATATATAAAATTATATATATATATATTTATATTCGTTTATTAGTATAATATGTAGTACACATTTAATCATGTAGTTTGTTTTCTCATTGATATAATTATTATTAAAATTTATTTGAATGTTAAATTTCAAAAAAAAAATTATTATAACTGAAGCATATTTTAACGAGTATAGCAATACTATATATTAAATACAATTATAAAATAACGGTTATTATATTTTGTTTCTATATTTTCTATATTTATTTATATTAAATAATAAATTTGTTCAATTTTATGGATTATTATTTTATTATGTAGGATATTTTAATCTATCCGGGTACAATATATAATATAAATTTGGGTAGAGTACTATTTATAATAGGGTAAATGGCTACGTTTTAATTAGGGTACGCTACAATATTTTATTTAGGGTACACGAGGCGATTTAATTAGGGTATATAAATACTTTTTATTTAGGTTACATAGATACCCATTCAATTATGGTACAAATACATTTTTTTAATTAGGGTACACACATACGTTTTATTTAGGGTACAATAATACCTTTTCAATTAGGGTTCAAAACAATTTTATAATTAGGGCACGCTAACATGTTTTATTTGTTTTGATAATTGTCAATTTTGATTATTGTCAAAAATAAAATTAAAAAACAATATTAGCTATGGTCAATATGTAAATGATTAAATAAAATTATCAGGTTGATTAAAATGTTGAATATATTATATTTTAAGATATATGGCAATGGCGTAATAAAAATATAGAAAATAATGAATATATATATATTTTTAATAATATTAAATCTATATGAATAAATATACTACATGTATTAATATTTCTATTTAACATTCAATAAAACTTTAATTTATATATGAAGAAATACAGATAGAATTTAAATAAAATATCATACATTTATTAATTACACTTCTTAATATAGCCGTTGGAAACGCCAGATAAGGTCATTATATACTATTTTTATATTTAATATCTATTTATAAACATTATATGTATATTTAAGTTATATTATTGTTATTTTTAAATTGGTGATTATAAAGAATTCATATTCTTACATATCAGTAAACAATTGTGAAAAAATACTGGGTTAAGCACAAGATTGTGTTACTCTATGTTTTACAAAACTATTTAAATTCAAACACACAATATACGTGTTAATATATGTATTTTTTTCTATCATATACTAATAAGGTAATATATATATTAGATATTAATAACTTACACTAGTATACGCTAAATAACTATTTAAAGTTTAAAGTCATTATTTATTATAAATTATTATAATTATTATTTAGTATAGTATAATAAATTTTACATTATTTATATTATTATATTATTTAAAAATTAAATACAAATATAAAATAATGCCTAAGCGATTTGAGATTAAATCTTATAACAAATTGTATAATCAAATAAATTAGAAGTAAATAACATGCATTTTAGTAGCATCGATTCTGAATCGTATTCTAAGGATAACTAGCCATTATCTGTAGCTTATGTTTTTAAAACAATACATCTAATTTTAAAACAATACATCTAATTTTACAATTTCATATTTGAAATAACATTCACATATCTAGTTATAATAATATGAGTAATAGTAGATAATGTCAATTCTAATAATATTAATATTAACAATTTAATAAATAGTAATTTATTTAATTTTTTTGAATTAGTAAGCATACTTTAATAAATATACTATATAGTATAAAATATATATTTCCTATATTTATAAATATATACATATCTATTAAATAGAATCATTTACACCTCAATATTCGAGTATTGGAATAATGGCGTATTGGACCAATTCGATATTCTGTATATTAATCTTGAAAATAGATTTTTTGAGAAAATGGTTACTAAATATTATTTTGTAAATATTATATATTATACTAAAAATAAATTATATAGTGGTTTATTTTCTTATTATCTTAATTTATATACTACATTTTAAAATAATAAACTAGCAATATATATATATATATATATATATATATATATATATATATATACATATATGTATATATATACATATATATATATATATATATATATATATATATATATATACATATATGTATATATATACATATATATATATATATATATATATATATATATAATAGATTATATATCATAAGTAGGTACTATAAGTAATATATGTTTTTTGATCAAATAATATGTTTAACATAGTATATTAACTTATAATTATAATTTCGTAGACAAATACACTCTCATTACACTAAAGATGTATGGTGTTCTTACAATAATGGTTGGCAGGGAGGTTGACGTTCCTTTATAAAGACACGATGTGCGCAGACTATATTTCGTTAGTATAAAGTTAACATTATATATCGATTATTGTATACAAAATATAAGTATATAAAGTAAGTATTTCTATCTATAAATTATATGTTCATATAAATATATAAATAGTATATATATATATATATATATATATATATATATATATATATATATATATATTTATATTTAATTTAAAGTTAGAAATATTTAAATTATGTAAATTATAAAATAATATACTTCGTAATATTGTCATAAACATAATATATATATATATATATATATATGTATATATATATATATATACATATATATATATTTCACATGTTATTGTTAAGCAGATTCCATAAAGAAATCTTCATTAAAGGATATCAAGTGATCCTATGCTATGCGATTGGATAATTTTTACTAAATTCGAAAATAATTCTAGAAATAAATAAATAAATTAAATAAATATATTTTTATTTATTTTATAATAAATAATGATTGTGTGTTTTATATCACGTGTTATAGCATATTGTTATTGTATGTTTTTTACATGTGTTAACATACGTTTTTTATACATGTTAACCCAAGTTTATTTACGCGTTAACCAACGTTTTTTTACTCATGTTAATCCAAGTTTTAACTATAGTCAAATTCTCGTGCAAACACAACAATTTTACACAATATTTTATGAAAAAATACACGTGTTAACCCAAGTTTTTTTTTCAATATTTTTTACTGGGATGTTATTATATATTGTACCCTATAGAGTTGGATACTAAATCGGATTATAAATCTGATTGCTAACCCAAGCTACGATTTATTAGTTACAAAAATTAAATTTGCTCTAGTTTCCGTAATCATAGTTATGAGAACATCAATTACTATTTTTAAACCGTACCGGAGTAATCTATTGTAACTTGAGAAGTTACAAAAAGAGTAACGAAGTAACCTTTTGTAACTTATTCTAGTTATACAAAATAGTAACGAGGTAAACTATTATTGTCTTATATTATAAATAGAGTAGTCATACCATATTTAAGAAATAGTTCATCATAACCTATTTACTGTATAAGTATTTTCATAATTAAATATTAGAGTTATGTTTAAGAATTTTCATATTAATAAATTATAGGTATGAGTTATATAATTTGATTAATACCATAAATGTTACTATTTTTATTTATAATTTATGATATATAGTAGTTATTCAACAAATAAATAAATATGTTTAGATATATCAACATTTATTTTACAATATTGTTCTCTTCGCCTCTATCACCTCTTCCGGAATCCTACTATCTACGGGCAGCTACATAAATTTTAATAATTCTCCGAGTTTTGCAGCCCGATGAAGTTTCAATTCACACATTTCTATAAAATATATTTTTAAAACTTATTATTTTAATTCTATAGTGAATATAATTAAGATTAAATAATCTAGTCGTTAGTATAACATTATTTATTAACTAATTAATTAAAATACAATCATTTATAATTAGACATATACATATTACTTTACATATATAATTGAACATATGAATATTATTTAAAAAATTTAAAAATATTCTACAAATATTATTAAATCAATAAAATTAAATCTTGAATTTATATACAAACCGTATTCTATACATATTTTCTAATTCTTCCTCCATTCATATTTTATTTTTATCACCATTCCCGCCAATATTGTATTGAATCCCAAGTTGTGGATCAGCTATAGATAACAACAACTATCTAGGATAATTATTTGTGTTGTTGTCGAATTAAATGAGATTCAAGTTTTCTTTCAAACAAATAAAATTATAATTTTAGAAATATAGAATAGAAATTTTTGAAATATCCACATGGATTTGCATATATATATATTCCGATTAGATTCGCATAGATATTCATATAAACTTTTGAGTTTATAATATTTATAATATAAGATCAGTATTATTATTTTTAACTAACATATTTTTAACTACATAACATTCATGTGTATTTATTAAATAAACATATTTATTTTAAATAGGAATTTCTTTTGCAGCTTTTATTTTGATATTATTTCTCTCATCTTATCTCGCTATAAAGCTTCAAAGGTAAAAAACCAGATTTTAACATCCTTTATTTATTAACATTTCAGTTAAATGGGATAACATATGTAAATTATATGTTGAAAAATCATGTCCATATTTATTTTCATAATCCTAAATTAATAATAAAAATAAACGTTAAATTAATATATTAAAATAATAATTTAGTTAATTATGATTAATGAATTATATTTAATTAAATAATTGTCATTATATATTAATTTTTATTGAAATAAAAAAATAAAACCTGAATAAAATAATATATTAATTCTTTAGGCGTATGTTATTATTGAATTATTTGAATTCGGCTTCAGTAAGATCAACGAATCCGCATTTAACATTAAAAGTGATGATGGTATTGTGTTGGTAGTAACTCTTTTAATATTATATTTCCAGTATATAGTAAAAATTGACGATATGCCTTCCAAAACATAATATAGTCAAAAATCGAAGTCGACCACTATATATATCCTTCGACATTTGAGATGCAAGAGAAGATATTCTTTTATTTAATTCGTGAGTCGAAGAAATTATATTATTTTCTGCTATTGAACATCTTATCTCTTCCTAACCAGATAAAAAGAAGACGTTTCATTACACATAAGCACAGTCAGTGCATGTAGTCAATTGGAAAATCATATATCATATCAATGTTTAGTAAGATAAATAAAGAATCTGATGTCTATAAGATATGTTCCTCATTTAATTTATTTCTAAATGAATGATTTGTTCTTAATTCAGCATCAATTTCTTTAAATATAATTCTTTCATTTACACTTTCTCCGGCTTGTACAAACTTGTATACGTATACATCGGTCACAACTATAATATCCAGCATGATCTTTTACGTATTTGATCATTGATCTAGCAGGTTTGTCGCACGGTATATCATTCAATTTTACTGTTAGTCTCTTATTAAAAATATCTAAATCTGATTTCTTTAGTTCTTTAATTTCTAATATGCATTCTTTCCTGAATTAATTATTTTTTTTTGGTTTTGAGTTACCATATGTTGTAGTTACTGGAAATACAGTAATTGGTTATATATTGCACGATACAAGTATTGGACAATATGTATGTTTAGTTGATTTAAAAAATGGAAAACCATATATATTCCTGCTCAATAATATTTCCGACACTTTAAAATCAATAAACTTGTAAATTTGATATAATCATATTTTTAACACTGAAATGATAATATTCCATGTTTGAAACAAGTTGCGTAACAAGTATGTTGGCACGTGTATAAGTGTACGTGGTGTTAATGGAAGTTTACCACTAATATTATATTTACGAAATAACTGTAATAATGCACTGATTTAGATTCCATTTAAAGATGATTTAATTGCCGTATTAATAAAAATTATTTTTAAAATTTAATTCATCACTATTATTTACATCGTTATCTTCTCTTTCAGTTTCATCATCACTTGTATATTGACTACTATATTTAGAATCTTCTGAAATTTATTCAATAATTCTTCCTCTATATGTATAATAAAATAAAATAATATATAATAGTTATTATATACTTTAAATAAATCTTCATCGTGGATATTCATATCCGTCATACCTGGATTTATTTCATTGATACTGTTCTCAACGTGAACCTACTTAGATGAACTATCTAAATCAGCAAATGATAATTATAATATTTCATTGAATTCTCAAATTATTAAACGTAATTCATATACATTATAGAACAATTTCAATATTGAATTAAATTTATATTATATAAAATAAATATTATACATTCAATGATATAAATATTCTATAATAATATGCATATTTACCATTAAATAATATATTTATAACAGTATACTATCCTCAATGTATGCTGTAGGTGTTGATAGTTAACCTGTTTCATTTTCATAGTAAGTAATTACTTCCTTATAAATATAATTACTTTGATCATAATTATCAACTGCAATTAAATAATATATTTTATATTATCTGCTATACATTTATATTATAATTATTATTATTTTAATGTTAAAACTAAAATTTGAGATATTGGTATATTCTATTACAAAAATAATTGATCTGAAATTATTTAAAATATAAATTATAAGCTCTCGTAGATACAATCATACACATATTAATATTTCAATATAAAGCTAGATCTTATATTTTTTATTAAATTTATCGATATTATTAATATTCTTTACAAAAATAAGTAGCATATTAGTAGTTTATTAATCAAATACCAGATATTAAAATCTAAATGTTAGTAGAAAAAGCTTTCAAGATCTTAAATAAAATATCTTATATCTCATTTTAAACAATATTAGAAAGCTTATATATCTTTTAAAAACTTTCGTTTAGCCTCATTTATATTTTTATTTTAAATTTGCGACTTTGATTATCCATTATTAATTTAACACCGAGATTATTTTAAACTTTTAATATTCATATTGTTGATTTTATATAAATTATATAAATTTTATGTAATATAACTACAATTACATTATAATTACTAGGATAATTTTAATTAGATTATATATATTAAGTATGATATTTTATATAATAATTATTATTACTATTTATTATAAATTTTTAATTAAAAATTGATAATACTATAAAACTTATATTATATTAAATTAATTTGGATTACATTATAATATTATATTAAATTAATCATTCTAGAATAATTTTTTTTTGTTTTCAATTTTTATTAATATTTTGATAATTTTAACATGACAAATAATACAAATAATTTAATTGAAAAAGTATCATGAATCATGTGTAATATCATATATGCGTTATATATCTTATATATAAATATAAAATTAGAAACTTCTATAAATTCATATATAATTAATTAATAATAATTAATTTAATATATAAATTCACATATTATAATTAGTATAATCATAATACCAACAATGATATAACTATAGCTATAATACAAATTATAACCTTTTATATGTTTCATAAATTCAATAAATTGATTTTCAATATTAATTTCTTGCAATTAAAATATATTTATACAATAATTGTTTTATACAACAATCATACTATATTAATAAATAATTGAAATTATTCATAATTAAAATAATAATCATATATTATATATTAATCATATAATATATGTTAATTATATTATGCTACTATTGATTTATTAATATATTACACTATTATATAATCATATCTGTTAAAATATAATTTTAAAATATCTTCTCATAATAAGTTACATTTGTAACCTCTAACTACTGTTTTTGTAACTAAGGTTAAATTTGTAACCTCTAACTACTGTTTTTGTTACTAAGGTTACATTTGTAACCTCTAACTACTGTTTTTGTAAACAAAATTACACTTTAAACCTATTTGTAACTAATAAATTGTAGCCTGGGAAATTAGACCGTGGTTGAGGCAGTTGTTTCACGGATGATGGCTTTAATAATAGTATGATTATATTTAATATTATGATATAGATATCTCATAATTATGATAATATACGATACTAAGTAAGTATCATTAATGATTCAACACTACTAATATACATATATATATATATATATATATATATATATATATATATATATATATATATATATAATTCTACCTCAAATGTATCATTACATTTACCTTTCAATTAAAAAAATGAAACTACAATTATTAAAGTTATTTTATATTACATATAACATCTATTTAGCGATCTATAGTATTTCATTAGAATTACATATTTTATAAATTATTGAAGATTATAATTATGATTATAATTATATTTGAATTTCCATTAATTATTTGTATTCGTATTTACCTAATACACTAACTTATTTTATAAATTGTAAGTTATATTATTATTTGTAATACATCATATGTAATATATATGTAATATATATATAAATAAATATATTATTTTTGCTTCAGATACAATATACTAAGGTTAATTTGCATATAACATATCTAAATATATAGAAAATGGATAATTTATATATAATGTATTTAAGTTTGTATAAGATCATAGCTGGATATATATTCTAGATGAAATATTTAAGAAAATTAATTTAAAATATATAATTAAAATATATTATCATTTCAGACCTGTATAAATTACAACCTAAAAATGTAGTAATAATATAATATACTATTATTACAATTAGTATTATTGTTAAGATATATTCCTATATACTTTTAAGACTTACAAGCATGGCGATGTGGTAATTACAATCTATTATATTATACAAATATGTAATTATTTTTTATATCAAATTAAAATATTCCATTATATTCGTATAATTTTATAACTAGTTTATTAAATGAAATATACTTATGTAATTAATTATCGTTGTATATATATAGTGCTTTTATCATATATTTTAATTAATTTGTAATGATAGCTAAATCCAGATTGGGGGGTTAGTTGCTTTATATATATATATATATATATATATTATTCTTTAGTATAATTTAAATATAATTCGCGAATCTTTTTTGAATATTTTTGAGTTCGAAAATATGCAATATATGAAATCATTTACCAATTACTATCAAGTTAATATTTAAATTAACATGTGTTAAATTAAATAATATATACAATTTTCTCAGCAAATAAAAATATAGAACCTTATCTTAATAATACAAATATTTATTAATTATTACTTATAATCAACTTGTACAGTTATAATGCAATATTTTTTATATAATATCGAAATTTACAGAATTAAAAAAATAGTATATTATAAAAAGTTTCATCAATTGTTAACATGGATATATTTTCTCTTAAGTATAGTAGATTTTTAATTTTGTCGTGTATAATAACTAATAATAACTATTTTAAAATTAGTAAACATTTAGTATATATGTACATTTTTTATTTATAAGCATAATATATATGTATGTAAATCCATTTAAAATTTAATACATTTATAGCATAAGAAACGAAGTTTATTTTTTAATTTAATGATTTTATTTTCACACAATTTATAACCATTTCAATACTTAAATAATATTTTTATATGTTAATTATTAACCAAATTAATAGAAGTTATAACACTCTAAAAATATTTTATGAAAAACAATTTTGTTACACTTGCCTAATTATACGAATTTCAGTGGAAAAATTTTGTAGAAAATTATACAGACATCTATAGATAAAATCTATATATACTATACAGAATATATATATATTTTTGATTTATAAAATCAACTTAACACCATACAATAATATATTTGATTTTTTGCAGATTCCATATTATTATTTTATAATTAAGAATATTTTAAATATTGAAATAACTCATTTGGAGTATGGAATAACCAAGAACTAACACACTCTAAGATATACCACACTAGATATACAATAATAACGGCATGTATAATTTATCATAAGAAATAATAATATCCAAATCATAATACGTATTTTCAAATAAGTGTGTATTATTTTATGTATATTTATTTTAAATAAAATAATACAAACTTATTTGAAAATACATATTATATGTTGGATCTTATTATTTGTTATAATAAATTATACATGCCGTTATTATTTTATATCTAGTGTGGTATAGCTTAGATGATAATCTATATAATCTATATAATCCCACAGAAAAGTTTCATTCATATCTGTATTATTATTTCTTTAAGGATTTAAAATCTATACTTATTTTTTTTAAACAATTATACATATAGAAGACTACGATAAACTAGTTTATGTATTTATTTTTTAATTTTTTTAAAATCTCTTTTTTTCACGTTTTTGCATCATAGTGTATCATAGTGTATCTAAACAGTTTAGTGAAAGTGATAATAAATAAGATTATTATCACTTATTATTTAATAAATATATAATATTATAATATAATATATACAAATAAAGTCAAAATTTATCAAAATATTATAAATGAATAAATAATAGAAATAATATAAAAAATAGTTAAAAAAATATTACAATTTGCACTTCCAGCACCATAACTAGATGTAGCTCTTTACTTGACTTCTTATGCACATGATTAATGCACTCTTCCTTATTGACCAAGTAAGGATGACCATTCACCTTCACATTTGCTTTTCTCAGTAGAGCGTGCCCAAAACTGCAGCATGAACCTATTATTTATATCAAATTATTATAAATGATCAAAAATATTATATTTATATAAGTATTTACTACCATGCCACCAGAATATCCGTTATAGTTTTTACAACATTCAGCTTTATGTTTCTCCTTCCAGTCATTATCGGCATTCTTGTTGGCAACACATTTCTGCAATATATAAAAATATATATTTTTTATATATTCATAACATTATTATTAATATAACAAACATGATAGTACATGCTCAATATATCAAAGTAGATTACAAGTCCTGTGTACTCTTTTAGAAAAGCTATGCCATACTTGTACTTGTAACCTCTTTTCAGCTATGTACCATCGAACGAGACCATAAATCATGTATAGCATTGCATGAGATGTGGTAGTTCACCTTACTGGCTAATACAACTCTACCAGCTTTCCGGCATATAGAGTTAGCTATCTGTATAAAAAATTATGTAATTAAATTTAAATGCAATTATTATATTATTATAATTATTACCTCAAGTGCATCTGTTGAAAGGATTTGGTTATCTTTTGAAAAGATACATGGCTCAATGTCGTCAATACTAAATTTCTCAGCAAAGATTGCAATCTATTGCAGCGGATACCATTATTATGAGCCGCTTTCACTGACTGCACAATGTACATTATATAGAAATGGAGAGTGGTTATCGTCACTGAGGCATCTCTGCGTCCACGTAGTGAGAAGTTCACCGCAATATGTAAAATTGATGAGTACTTTCTCACTTGTCCCGTAGGTTGTCACAGTGTTTATACTTACTGTACCTTCTTGCTTACATTTGGAGCAAACCAGCGCAGCAAACAACCCTTTACTGAAAAATACTGCTTCCATGAGCAGGTTGTTTTCCTTCCAGGAAAGAGAGCGACATCGTCATCACTTGATGTTATCTCAATACATGTTTAATTGTTGTTCACTAGTGCTAGCTTAATTGTTAATATCATTGTCTGATATCTAGTAAGTAAATTACTTATAATAATATGTTTTATAAATTAATATAATTATATATTTATTTAGTGTTTAGCAAATATATTTTATTAGTTCTAGATAATCTAAAAATACAAAAAAATCCTACTTTATCAAAATTATCTAATTTTTATAATAATTATTATTTTATGAACATAATATGACTTTATTACTAATAAATTATTGACTTATTTATTGTGTTTTTCATATACTACAATTAGTTATAACAAATATGTAATAACACACTTATTGTAAAATATGAATGTCAAACAATATTTCATATAGTTGAAATCAATTTTTCTACATCATAGAAAAATATCATTAAATTACATATTTATACATTTTGCTAAATATATTATAGTTTAATAGATTGTATACTTACTTTTTTCTGGTATATACTCTTCATTGATTTGGTGGAGACATAATGATGAGAATTCAAGTATAAATAAAAAATAAAATTGACAGGTGAAAATTTCAATACAAAGAAATTATTTATGTTTGAATAAAATGATTTCGTTTCATTGGTTATACACATTAGTGCCACCTACTGCATACAAACAAAGTTGCAAACAAAATCTGTGCAATGTTTATAAATAAATTTAAATTGAAAATATATTAGTAAATATAAACATAGAAATACTTTTATAAAACATTTTATACATGATTTTGAAGTTAATTAATTAAATTTTAAAATTTTAATATAAAAATATTTTGTAAAAAAATTTAAAACGAGGATACGTCGGCTCTTAAAGTATAATATTATTGTCATTTTAAATTTAGCCTGAAATTCATTTATCTCATTGATTTTCACGAAAAATGCAACATGTTTGATATATATTTGTTAATATTATTATATTTGTCAATTCCATGGAATTTGTCAATTCCATGGAATTTGGATCTATAACAAATTTCCAACATTTCGAATTTTCACCCGGAATTAATAATTCTCCCAAATTATGCCAAGTGTAACCGTATCTTTAGATATATATATATATATATATATATTTATATATATATATATATACACACATATATATATATATATATATATATATATATATATATATATATGATTAAATTTAGTTGTAAATTTATATAATTTAATGTAAAATTGTATTTATCTTTTATTTTTTTTAATAATTAATAAGTTTTTAATAAATAATAATGACTTTAAGGTTTTATCTTTATCCTAACTTAATTATTCATGATCAATGCGAATTAATGATGTATGATTGAATATATTGATGTAGACTACTCATCTATTTAGGTGGAGATTATATAATGCGCTCATTCATAGAAATATTACTATAAATGACAATAGCCCATATAATTTATATATCTAATAATTTATGATATTAAATAATGCAATTACATATGGATTATAATCAATTAAATATGTAAAGTATACAAATGTAGTATTAATGTATATTAGTATCATAATCTATTTTAATGTTTATACTATAATATAGACTCCAGTAAATATTGATCAGGTTATTTTGTAATGTCAATATAATATATATAATTAAGTGCATATATATATATAATTATACAAATGCATTTAATATTTTAAAATTCATACATATATATATTGAATAATATAATTAAAATCATTATTAAATATCAAATCAATATATTATTTATAATTATAAATTAAAAAATTGCTATATATAATAAATTCATAATATCAATATATACAGGTTCTACAAGGAATTACGTATTCGGGATCACATGACTCTGTTAATATGAATTATAAATAATTATAGTTTATATAATAATTAATTTATAATTAATATTGTATATTGTAGGGTATTAATTAATATATTAATAATTATATTTCGTTATTTAACATAATATATATAGTATCTGATATATCATAATATTTCGGCGATATTAAATATGATAATATTATGTTAACATAATAAATGTATTTTATAGTATTCTGGTATAATTTCAAAATGTGGATAAGATTATAAATTCCTTACATTTAGCGACGATTGGTTAATTATGGAAAGGCATATACATAAATGGTATAAGGATACTAATTATGTATATATATTATTAATAATAAATTATCTATGTAATAATTATTAATTTAAATTAACATATTAGTAACTAACTGTTTATATATATATATATATATCAAGTTTTGAATTAGATTTAGTAATTTTTTGTTTATTTATTTGATAATTAGGTATTGTCAATAAATAATTTTCATAATATATTATATTATATGATAGCTATATTATGATATTTATTATTATATATTATCGTGTATTCTTTTATTGATATTTATATCGATACATCTAGGATAACTCATTACTTTCATTCATATAATGTAAAAGCCTATTAATATCATACAAAGTATGATAATACTGTACATATTATTAACAACTTTAAATTAAATACTAGTTTTTAATACTTCCATATTTACCAACAATAATAAATAACAAACGGCACTGGATAATAACAGGGTAATTTTAAACCTTGTGTATAAACTTTTAATAGAACACCTATATGTAAATATTGTTATATTTATCTATACCAATGTTATATTATAGATGTATTTTATATTAGGTATATCAGTATTATAAGTTATATATTATTTAAGTTACAAATAAATGAAAATACCTTATAATGGATAAAATATATTGAAATATAACAATAAAACAGAATAATCCGGATAATCCAATACCAGCGGAAGATATGTTTGCTTTACCAGTTAATCAGGAAGTTAGATATATATTTTGTTTATGCATTTAATTTCCACGTAACAACAATACAATTTAGGTATAATATAAATTTATTTTATTATTATTTAAATGATTTAATACATAGATATACTAATAACTATACATTAAATGACTTATTTTAATAAATCTATTAACGTATTATATTTATATAAACATACTACTTTATTCTAATCAATCAGTTTAATTAGAATTTAAAATTGATATCATTGACTATTTTAAAATATAGGTTTTCATGGTTACTATTATAATCGCTATGGATGCATTACGAAATATATTCGATTACTTAATCATTTTTATTATACGTAATTTGTGTAATTATGGAGTTAGAATGAGTCAATGTGGTTAAGTACTTATTCATTTGGAGTATTCTAAGTATGTATTCCAGAGTATTATATAAATATATAATTAGAACCTAGAATTAATTTATATTTTTTCGTGGATTCGCAACATTTTCTTTTTTCTATTAATATCTTGTACATATATATCTATAGTATTTGCATCATATCGTGTATTAAAATATTAAATATCTTCGCAGTGTAATTAACAATGTGTCAATCATTTTTGTTGTTTATATGTTCTTGAAATTATCTAAATCTAATTGTGAATATTTTATTTATTATTCGTCCGTATTGTCATTATAGTCTAAATATAAATTCATAGATATTATCTTCCAAACGAAAAATCATGTACATCGTATATTTTCTAAGTATATCATTCTCTTTTGTGAGTCCATTTTTCCTGATATTAAATGTACACATATTCTCAGTTATTTATCTTACTGTATATTTGTCAATTATCATTATATTCCACTAAATATATAGAGTAATATGAAAATATAGCATGCTCATTATTTTAAATACTATAATAATAAAAGACAATATAATATATTTTTTCATTTTTATTTAAAAAAACATATATTTATATTCCATTGCCTCCTAAGTTTCTTAAATATAAACTTATTAATAATTTATAAAATTTAAATAAAATTATGTTAATTTGGAATATATTATAAAATGATAAACCATATGTATATGAGTAAATGAAATATATATTATAATTTCTATAAAGGATGATATATATTCAAGCGCATTAGATGATGTATGGAATCAAAATATAAATTATAATCCTCTAGTTAGTATATAAATAAATGCATATATATATATATATATATATATATATATATATATATATATATATGTTTGTGTATGTATGTGTATGTGTGTTTAATTATATTTTAAATATATAAAATCTAACTTGATAATTAAGGTTTAAAAATTTGTTATAAAAATCATATCAATTTGTACCGTATACAATTTGTATTATATATGTTAATTGTTGTATGTAACTTAGAATATATATATATATATATATATGTATATATATATATATATTATATTATATATATATAAATTACCATTGTTTTTGAAAAATTTAATATTATGAAACATGTCATCATTATATTGCATAATTTGAGATTAATAACTAATTATAAACATAATGTCAATATTACTTCATTGATTGTTAAGTTATATACATATTTTATTTGTATATATATTAATAAATTAGGTTATATTACATTCAGCATTCATTATCATATATTTTAGATATATACAATATATTGATATATCTAAAAACTACTTGTTTATTAATTAATATTTTAAAGATTCTGAGTACATTATCAATTAAAATATGGGGAAAATAAAATTGAAGTATGATGAAAATGTATAATTAGAAATTTATGACATATAATATAATTTTATGGATTTTATTTTAAGCATACCATTATTTAATTTTAATTATAATATCTATATATACTTATTTAAAATGTCCGTATATCTGTTTTTACAAAATATCTAGATTGAACATATATAATAGTATAATACACTATTTTTATCATATTAATGCATATCATATTAATATTTCCAATAATGTGTTGTATTTTATTAATTATTTGCAGAATTATAAAGTTGAAGATGAAAATGTACATAACATTCCTGGCATCCAACATCAGGTATTGTTATTAATTTATTACAGAAGATTATTATATTATATTTAATCATAAAACGTGATATATCAGATTTTGCCTGTAAAATTATTTTATATGCAGATGACTCAATTCAATTTTTTAAGTCATAGAATATCAAATTTACACAATAATACTCTAGTTAAAACTGGTAAAACAAATAAAATAGCTTTTGATATGATAATAGAAATTTTATATTATATAATGTTTACAATATGTACTCTTATTCTAAATTAGGTATACTTCTAGTTAATAATTAATATCATACATATAAATATATTATATATATTAATCTTAATTTAAGATATACACTAATATTTTTTAATTATTATAATTCAATAATTATAACAATTAAACAAATGTAGGATATTGCCTGCATTATAATACCATTTTAAACTTTTGTGATATTGTTTACATTAATTCAATACAATAAATACTTAAGTGTTTGCTTGAAAACATTGTAAAGATTGACATTAAAAATAAGATTACTAAAAATATTGATATCCAAATTCATTGGTTAAACACATTCTTCGGAATCTTATATCAAAAATTAAACTAGGATGAAAATGTAATAGAAATATTATGATTTTACAAAATAAAAAATTTTATTATTATTTAAATTGATTTATTTTTGTATTAATAATATTATATTTTTTATATAATGTTTAGTATAATGTTTTTTATATAATGCTACTTCATATCTTGAAAATTCATATTGTTAACAAAAAATGATCGATAATTAGTTTAAAATATATTTTATTTCGCATACATAATTAATTTAATTTGATAATTTTTTTTATATAATTAATGATGACTATAATTAATAATGAAAGATTTATATTATTATATAAATAATAGTGTATCTTAATTATTAAATAATTAATACTGATCTTGGAAAAAGTGAAAACCAATATTACTGGCAAAACTTAATACACAAAGTGTACAGAAATTTGTAAAAATGTATAATGTATCTGATAGTTTAGTTATTAATATTTAATTAATTAATTTATATTTAAAAAAATATTATTCAATAAAATCAATATGTAAATTATAAATATTTAGTAGAGATTAAAGAAGTTTGTAAAATATAATAACAAATTTTGTTGTAAAATTAAAAATATGTTTAATGTTATCTTTTTATATTATATATTAGTATATCTAATATTTTTATGTTTCATATTTTGATAAATTAAATTACAAAAAATATTTCATTTATATTATTGCTATATTTTATTTTTATATAGTTTATATAGTTTATAGTTTATAACCCATTATTTATTGAAATTAATTCGCTATCTGATATTCATGTTAATATTATTTATATTTGTTATAGGTTTTTTCTATTTATATTTAATTTAAATTACTTATTGATGTAGATAATATACTACATTTTTATATATTCATTTTATTATTTTATTCTTCATCTTTTGGTAGGATAAATATTATATTTATTTATTTATATAATTAAAATTCTATTTAGATTACAGACGATTCGAGTAAAAATGAAGAAATTTCGAAAAATACGGAAGTCATTCAAGATTTATATATAGTTTATTTACATATATTAATAAATTACATAATATATTAATTTAAAATTGAATATAATTAATATGTTATATTTTAAGTTATATAAATTATATACAATATATGTATTATATATAGTATTACAAATTTATAATTTTACATAACATTAATTTTTAAATATATTTTTCATATTAGAATATCCTAGAACCCGGTGAACAATTACAAAAGGTAAATTAAATATAATTATATTTTTTAATTAATTATTAAAAATAAATAATAAATCATAATTTAGTATGAATCCTCAATCCCTGTTGAATATAATGACCCACAAATAATTGTTTGTTTTAATATATTAAAATAATTTTTAATTAAAATTGTTATTTCTCTTAATTTACAAAATATTTATAAATATTTAAGAATATTATATATATATAATTAATAGGGATCCATAAATCGTCATAACAATCATAATATATATATATATATATATATATATATATATATATATATATATATATACTAACACAGACAATTACAGACAAATCAGGAAAAAAAACCAGACTAATACACCCTCAATATAGAAACATCCAATATACCGGATGTTTCCATGTCAGCTACATAGTTTAACATGATAGTGTTCGTTTTAGATATTGCACTTATGATATGTTATAAAAGATGAGCTATACTTCATGTATACCTTTAATTTATATTATTTTATCGATAACTTATGGAAATATATAAGGTTCATTATTGATGATGTATATCCTCAAAATATGTAAAACGGGTTAATACACCCATATTATAAAGTCATTTTTTCATATGAAAATGGATACATATTTAATATTTTATTTGATGAAGAATTTTTATATTAATATTTCATATTTTATCTTTATTTTCAAAAAAAAATCTATTTTATTACAAATTTTAGAAAAATGTATTATTAAGAGACTATTTTTTCCATTTCCGGAATATATATTTTTTTAAATTAAAAGGAACAAAGATTATAATTTTTATTAATTATTATTATTTGTAAATAAAAATAAACTTCCGTCATTCATTTTTATTCAAGACTATATATTGTAGAGTTGTAATTTATTTAAATTATCTAATTAAAATTACATTTTTATAATGAATTATGTTAGTAAAATACTAATATTATTATATATATTTGTATTATATATATCTTTTAAAATATAGATATATTTAATATAATTAATAGTATTGATAATATTATATATAATACCTCATGCCGTTTTATAGTTGATTGATATTAAATTATATTATTACAATTATTAAAATTATAAAGAATTAATAATTGAGAATGAAATATAACAATGTAATTATTACAATATACGTTATTTTATATTTATATTATGATGAGTATGTATATTTATAGTTTTAAATATATATGTATATATTAATATATACCTATGAAACCTGACCTAATTAAAAATCGTATATTTAGCGCTAATGAATAACTAATTCAATTAATTTATGATAAATCAATACATTTATAAAAATAATGTAATAGATAATTATATTTTTTATTTGTATTATTAATTTTATTAATGATATGAAATTTATCATTCTTATATACTTGAATATTATTTATAGTTTTGCGTATATTAAATACACTAATTAACCATACATATGAAAGCTTAGTATAAGGAACATTACATTATTATATAGTAGTATCGATTATTTGACCGAGTTAAATACCTTACATAACTTAATTCACACACGCATATACTCAAACTTACATATACATGTGTAATAAATTTCATACCAATAAAAAAATATAATTAAATAAAATGTAATTGCTTTAATACAAGTTAATTGTTTTTATAAAAAATTAAATTCATTCATACAAATAAATCAATGCAGATTTATTATTTATATTGACCATATATATGAAAGCTTAGTATAAGGAACATTACATTATTATATAGCAGTATCGACTATTTGACCGAGTTAAATACCTTACATAACTTAATTCACACACGCATATACTCAAACTTACATATACATGTGTAATAAATTTCATACCAATAACAAAATATAATTAAATAAAATGTAATTGCTTTAATACAAGTTAATTGTTTTTATAAAATATTAAATTCGTTCATACAAATAAATCAATGCACATTTATTATTTATTATTTATATTGGCCTATATATATTGACCATACATATGAAAGCTTAGTATACGGAACATTGCATTATTATATAGCAGTATCGACTATTTGACCGAGTTAAATACCTTACATAACTTAATTCACACACGCATATACTCAAACTTACATATACATGTGTAATAAATTTCATACCAATAACAAAATATAATTAAATAAAATGTAATTGCTTTAATACAAGTTAATTGTTTTTATAAAATATTAAATTCGTTCATACAAATAAATCAATGCACATTTATTATTTATTATTTATATTGGCCTATATATATTGACCATACATATGAAAGCTTAGTATACGGAACATTGCATTATTATATAGCAGTATCGACTATTTGACCGAGTTAAATACCTTACATGACTTAATTCACACACCCATATACTCAAACTTACATATGTAACATACATGTGTAATAAATTTCATACCAATAAAAAAATATAATTAAATAAAATGTAATTGCTTTAATACAAGTTAATTGTTTTATAAAAAATTAAATTCATTCATACAAATAAATCAATGCAGATTTATTATTTATATTGGCCTATATATATTGACCATATATATGAAAGCTTAGTATAAGGAACATTACATTATTATATAGCAGTATCGACTATTTGACCGAGTTAAATACCTTACATGATTTAATTCACACACCCATATACTCAAACTTATATATACATGTGTGTATGCATGTAATCTACTTATATTTCATTTCAGATGATACGCCAGGAGAAACTTCACGAAATCCATCTATCAAAAATATTTGTTTTGAAGATGAAATAAATAATGATGAGTATATATACTTTCACAGTAACTATAGTTACTGTGAAAATGATGATATCAAAAAAAATCAAAAAAGGTATATAAATACAATTTAAAAATATTTAATTATGTATAATATATATATGTATATAAATATATAATTAAACACATCATTATTTCAAACAGCTGTAAATATCAAATGGAATAAAACAGAATTTCAGAAATTATCGGAACATTCTATATCATTTAAAAAAAACAAAATGCCAGGTTATTAATATGCAAATAAAAATTATTCTTAATTTATGTATAATTCATATTTAATTTTAATACAGATAATTACAAATAGTTAATTAAAAATTTTCAGGAAAGCAAGAAATAATAGAAATATTAAAAATATATTCTCCACCGTGTTTATTAAAACTTTCCGAGGAAGAAATATATTTAAAAGTCCGAACGAAATTCAATAATGTATTAAAATCTAATATAAGAACATTAAATAAATTAATAGAATAAAGCAATATCATTATATACAATATAATTTTTTATTTGGTTATAATATAATACAGTATTTAATTTAATTTCTGATAATTATTGTAATTTACTTATTTAATATGTTTAATGTAATGCACATATTTAAATATACTAGCCACTCATAAATATCTAACAACTCATAATTAATTTAATTAATATAGAATTATCGAGCACAAAATATTTTAAACATATTTCGATTTTATTTATAATTTTAGATAATATATTGTAAGATTCTTAAAATTAATAACTGTTTCTGAGTTTTGGACCCGTGATCAATTAAAATTTTTGCAATATTAAAAAAAAATTATTTAAGCATAAAAATGATCAAGTTGAAGTATATTTATAATTAATTTTACTATGAACTCGTTTTCAATTAATATATTATTTCCATGAAAATTATATCGAACTTAATTATTATGAAGCTACTATTTTTGAGATATATGTATCACTTATTATTTAATACCTAGTTAATAATATATCTATAGAAAAATTGAACTCATTTATGTATAATGAAAACAAATACTATGAAACTTAATATTGTAACAATAAATAAATATATAATTTTTGTATTACAAATATAGCGATTATTCAATGCGCTACAAGATATATTTGAACCTAGATCATTACAAATATGTAATTAGATGTAATTCTACATAACATATACCTTAATACGCTGTACGTTTCCTTTATATATATATATATATATATATATAAAGAAAACGTACAGAGCATTAAGCTACACGAACACTTTTTATAAATTTAAAAAAATATATATTTTATATTTATTTAATTACATATATTATTATTTCTATACAAAAATGAAATATCACTATGAGAAACTATTATAAAACTATCTAGTAATAAAATAATATAAGATACATTAATACATAGTGTATACTATGTAATATAAATATATATACAATATTGTAAATAAAACATTTGTTTTAATAGTATGTTAATAACATATTCATAAAATTGTCATAGTATATTTATTACATGTATATCGTATATGTTATATATTTTATGGTAACAATTTTATAAAAAATTATTTAAAATTTACAATGACCATAATTATTCAGATATATCATGATTACGTAATAATATTATAAATGGTTATAATAGGTAACAATACTTGATGTAAATTAACATAGGTAAAACTATTTATCCTTGTTATGTATTGTCATTTACATTAAAATATGTTTTTAATAGTGATATCAAATATTTTTTTAAATTGATATAAAAATTCAAAGCATTACAAGAGAGATTTGAACCTAGGATCATTACAAATATTTAATTAGATGTAATTCTACATAACGCAATAACGAAAATTTACAGCGCAACCTACACGACAAATGAGACTTTTTTGTAAATGTTATAAAATATATATTTTATATAAATTTAATTACATATCTTATTATTTCTATACAAAAATAAAATATTACAATATCACTATGAGAAACTATTATACAACTATCTAGTAATAAAATAATATAAGATACATTAATGCATAGTAATAAAATAATATAAGATACAGTAATACATAGTGTATAATATGTAATATAAATATATATACAATAGTGTAAATAAAACATTTGTTTTAATAGTATGTTAATAACATATTCATAAAATTGTCATAGTATATTTATTACATGTATATCGTATATTTTATATATTTTATGGTAACAATTTTATAAAAAAATATTTAAAATTTACAATGACCATAATTATTCAGATATATCATGATTAAGTAATAATATTATAAATGGTTATAATAGGTAACAATACTTGATGTAAATCAACATAGGTAATACAATTTATCCTTGTTATGTATTGTCATTTACATTAAAATATTTTTTTTAATAGTGATATCAAATATTTTTTAAATTGATATAAAAATTCAAAGCATTACATGAGAGATTTGAACCTAGGATCATTAAAAATATTTAATTAGATGTAATTCTACATAACGCAATAACGAAAATTTACAGCGCATTAACCTACACGACAAATGAGACTTTTTTGTAAATGTTATAAAATATATATTTTATATAAATTTAATTACATATCTTATTATTTCTATACAAAAATAAAATATTACAATATCACTATGAGAAACTATTATACAACTATCTAGTAATAAAATAATATAAGATACATTAATGCATAGTAATAAAATAATATAAGATACAGTAATACATAGTGTATACTATGTAATATAAATATATATACAATAGTGTAAATAAAACATTTGTTTTAATAGTATGTTAATAACATATTCATAAAATTGTCATAGTATATTTATTACATGTATATCGTATATGTTATATATTTAATGGTAACAATTTTATAAAAAAATATTTAAAATTTACAATAACCATACTTAATCAGATATATCATGATTATAATTATACTTATACTACTTATAAGTACTAATATTATAAATGGATATAATAGGTAACAATATTTGATGTAAATTAACATAGGTAAAACAATTTATCCTTGTTATGTATTGTCATTTACATTTAAATATGTTTTTAATAGTGATATCAAATATTTTTTTAATTGATATAAAAATTCAAAGCATTACAAGTGAGATTTGAACCTAGGATCATTAAAAATATTTAATTAGATGTAATTCTACATAACGCAATAACGAAAATTTACAACGCATTAACCTACACGACAAATGAGACTTTTTTGTAAATGTTATAAAATATATATTTTATATAAATTTAATTACATATCTTATTATTTCTATACAAAAATAAAATATTACAATATCACTGTGAGAAACTATTATACAACTATCTAGTAATAAAATAATATAAGATACATTAATGCATAGTAATAAAATAATATAAGATACAGTAATACATAGTGTATACTATGTAATATAAATATATATACAATAGTGTAAATAAAACATTTGTTTTAATAGTATGTTAATAACATATTCATAAAATTGTCATAGTATATTTATTACATGTATATCGTATATGTTATATATTTTATGGTAACAATTTTATAAAAAAATATTTAAAATTTACAATGACCATAATTATTCAGATATATCATGATTAAGTAATAATATTATAAATGGTTATAATAGGTAACAATACTTGATGTAAATTAACATAGGTAAAACAATTTATCCTTGTTATGTATTGTCATTTACATTAAAATATTTTTTTAATAGTGATATCAAATATTTTTTTAAATTGATATAAAAATTCAAAGCATTACATGAGAGATTTGAACCTAGGATCATTAAAAATATTTAATTAGATGTAATTCTACATAACGCAATAACGAAAATTTACAGCGCATTAACCTACACGACAAATGAGACTTTTTTGTAAATGTTATAAAATATATATTTTATATAAATTTAATTACATATCTTATTATTTCTATACAAAAATAAAATATTACAATATCACTATGAGAAACTATTATACAACTATTTAGTAATAAAATAATATAAGATACATTAATGCATAGTAATAAAATAATATAAGATACAGTAATACATAGTGTATACTATGTAATATAAATATATATACAATAGTGTAAATAAAACATTTGTTTTAATAGTATGTTAATAACATATTCATAAAATTGTCATAGTATATTTATTACATGTATATCGTATATGTTATATATTTTATGGTAACAATTTATAAAAAAATATTTAAAATTTACAATAACCATACTTAATCAGATATATCATGATTATAATTATACTTATACTACTTATAAGTACTAATATTATAAATGGATATAATAGGTAACAATATTTGATGTAAATTAACATAGGTAAAACAATTTATCCTTGTTATGTATTGTCATTTACATTTAAATATGTTTTTAATAGTGATATCAAATATTTTTTTAATTGATATAAAAATTCAAAGCATTACAAGTGAGATTTGAACCTAGGATCATTAAAAATATTTAATTAGATGTAATTCTACATAACGCAATAACGAAAATTTACAACGCATTAACCTACACGACAAATGAGACTTTTTTGTAAATATTATAAAATATATATTTTATATAAATTTAATTACATATATTATTATTTCTATACAAAAATAAAATATTACAATATCACTTTGAGAAACTATTATAAAACAATCTACTAATAAAATAACATAAGATACATTAATGTATAGTAATAAAATAATATAAGATACAGTAATACATAGTGTATACTATGTAATATAAATATATATGCAATATTGTAAATAAAACATTTGTTTTAATAGTATGTTAATAACATGTTTATAAAATGTTCATAGTATATTTATTACATATATAATGTTATATTTAACAATGTACATTATACATAACACGTGTTATATATTTTATTATAAAGATTTTGTAAATAATATTTGATATAAAAAAATACTTTATAAACTCCATAATTATTCAAATGTATCACGAAGTACTAATATTATGAATGTTTATAATACTTAACAATAATTGGTATAACTTAAAATAAGTCAAAATAAAATGCCCGTGTCCTAGCTAGTTATATTAAAGCTTTAATATAAGATGCTGCCCCTATGTATATACTATATACTGACATTACTCATATTTATACATACGAGTATCCCCCTAATATAATGCGACTTCAGAAAATCCCCGCAAGCGCGGAGCGCTAGCAACTATCCCTGCTACTACGATATCGAAGATTTTGTCAAAATGTATGACTACTCGAAGACTACTCCAAATTTTGGGATTTAAAAAAAATTCTATTTCCCCCAAAAAAATAATGGTAATTATCATTTTCAATATAAACTATTACATATTTTTTGCATAAAGATAACTCTCTATATCTAGACTGATAATTCAATTTATACATTTACAACCACCGTTTTTTTATAAATTATAAGGCATATGCAATAAACATATTTTATAATATAACGAATTTGAAATAAATATTTTGAATTAGATACACGAATAGAAATTATATTATACATGTTGCATTGATAAACCTAATCACTTCAATTATAGATATTTCATGTATTCGTTGTCATTATATAATGTAGAAATAAACAAATTATTATATTTTCATAATTATAAAAATATACTTTAAATTATATTACATAGAATACATTCTGTTAACATATATCGTATATTTTATATAATATATGATAATAATTTATAATTAATAAATTATTATTATATATTGTATAAAAGTAAAATATAGTGAATTCTATATTATAAATATATATACTATTGTAATTAAAATATGCATATAAAAACATACGCTTATTATGTTCATCATATTTATAATCGATTTATTCATAATTAATATATTAGTTTGTTATTAGATATCAATTATACATTAAATACATTTTAGTAAAATACCTATGCATAAAATAAAAATGTATTTATATTATAAAGTATACTTTTGAAATTATATTCTATAAATATATAAATTTTGTTTATAATCAAAAATATAGCAATATAATATATATATATATGTATATATTAAATTTATATTCAGCAGCTAAAGTTAAAAGGAAATATTGTATATTATATTATGAGGATTATTTCATATGCCATATTTCCAAATATAATAATGTATATAAGTAATCGACAAGATTACAAATTAAATCTCTGATTGTAGTTTGATAGTATACTATTAAATTATATAATATAATATATAATACCATAGCTTTGTATTTGAATATGGTTTAGTAATATTTTATAATAAAATATTAGTAATAGTTAATATATTATTAATATTTAAATAAATTGGAATTATTTAGGCTACAATTAAAAATATATAATATTAAAATATAATATATATATAAATAATGATTATCTATTAATGCATCTAAATCTATGAATGTGTTATTGGGTGTATTACTCCGTAATAGTGTAATGTATTAAAAGGGTGTATTAGTCTGGTTTTATATTGGAAAATCAGGTGGGTGTATTTGTCGTGAATAGGAGATGACGAACATGGAAACACCCACCAAAACATGTATATCAGAAAATACTGATTTATTCTTTCTCAAATTTCCAGGCATTATTTATTAACCTAATAGTAGCCCGAATGTAAATTTTCGACTAAAACCAATCATTATTCAAAAGGGTGTATTTGTCTGGTTATACAAAAAATATACATTGAGGGTGTATTTGCCCGTAATAGGAGGTCTATATATATATATATATATATCTCCATGTAAAATCTGCCGAATATAATTCCATAATTCACAAATAATCAGATAATTATATTGTTCATGGTAATTCATTGTGTTAAAACTAAAACTAAAACCATCCTTAATAATTTGAACTCTATTTTAAGAACTTAGGTATTTGAAGAAAACTTATTTGCTATATCCGAATTACCATTTATGGCATTCCTAATTGCAACCTATCTCACTTCCAAGTATATAGCTTAATCGTTAACTATGTATCAATAGAAATATAAAAATTAATAATCTTAATATTAATTATTTATAGAGAAATATTATGGTACTCAAAATATAATGTATTCAATATATTATATAAGTAATTCAAAATTGTCATATATAAATTTTTAATCACAACTTCATAGAAATCGTAACCTTCTTAAAATAAGTTTGAACTATCACAGGATTCCAGAGAACCGATATACTAATCCATTCCGTTAATACCTTTCTATAAATCTCTCTCTTATTAACTGTATAATACGATCTAATTATCTCCCAATATCGCATACACTAATCATCGCAATTCATCTAACTTACAATTACCATGTATTACTTAACATAAAGTAAAAAAATATCATTGTATTTTTAAAATTAATTTAGGACTCTAAATATATTCTCTTATCAGCTGAAAATACACGTTCGAAATTTAAAAGGTGTTTATGAAGGCTGATTTATATTTATAATTTACATTCTTAATACTTTATTTTTCTCATGTAATACAAATAGAGCATTCCTTATTATGGTTGAAAATGTATATTATTTTAAATAATTATATATATAACTTCTAGCATACACTATAGCGTTCTAATAACTCTACTATTATAATATATAATATATAATATATAATTGAATAACTGAATAACATTTACTACTAAATATCATTAAAATATAACTTTAACAAAAATAATATTCAATTAGAATATAGACTATCCTACGGATTTAATTCCTGATAACCAAGACCCACAAATTGATGACATACCGCTTGTTATTATAACGATTATATATGAAATACAATATGGTTTTTAAAATTGTATATATACCATTTTATCAAATGTTTATATATTTATAAAGGATGATCCGTATTTCTCGAGCGCTATTTCAAATCCATGGAATAATAAAGTTCTAAATTCTAAAGTTGCTGTTAGTATTTTTATAATGAATTATTATAAATTGTATTAAGGTTTCAACGTTGATAATTAAATAAATTCATACTCGTGTTCAACACTATAATATATATATATATAGTATATATACATTATAATATATATATATATATATATATATATATATATATATATAATATATATACAATCTATTATTTATAATTTTTTATTAATTTTTATACCTATATTCCTATACCGATGATCATGACTACTAAAAATTCTACTTCTTGTTTGAAATTGTTATTGTTTAATATCATACCACCATTTTATTCTCTTCAGAACTATTTTTAAATACGGGTAGTCTAGATAACTCCGTAATATATGTTACTAGCCTCATTGTCTATTTTGAAATGATATTTTATTATAATTCTGTCTGCATATTTTGATATATATAATCCATAAATCTTTTTCTGAATTCAATCTTTCCCTAAATTCAATAAAAAATAGTAATCTTTTCATGTTTCATGTTGAACTTTGTCTCACTCAATATTATTCTACCTCTTTTGACTTAAAAATATTAAACCATTGTCTCCATCGATGCATTTAATAACATTTTACTTATTTCTACAGGAAATATCGTTTCTTGGGTTATTTCCAATATAATCAATATTTTCGTTACCCCGTTCTTAATTATTCGATATTATGTACTAGTTACTTCTTTAATCATGTTCCAATATTTCTTTGCAGCTCTACTCAATCAACTTCCTATGAAAATCATAATTTCAAAAACTAGTCCTTCAATGAACAGCTGGACTTTAATTAATTATTCAAATGAATTTAATTTCACAATTTAATGGTAATCTTCTCATATATTAAAGGTAGCATTAATATATTTTTATTTCGTTCTACTACCAGTTGAATAGAACTATTAAGAATGTGTAATTTTCGGCCAGGAATAATATAATTTTTGAATTGATTTTTTATTTAAGCCAATTTCTATTTAACTTCTATTATCATATGGTGGTCATCTTTCTAACTTTCATCTTGGATAATTTTATAATTGAATGAATTTTATAATTATATAATTATAATTGAATGTTGACCCCGTTAGCTCTATACTGTTTAATAATATTCCGATGCGTGCTTTTTCAGGTTCATCTTCGATTTCTTTAGTACATTCACACATTTCATATTTCTCTATCAATATTTCTCTCATACAATTGAATTTTTTAACATACATACACAAAATATATAATAATAATATATAGAAAGTCCATTGGACACATTCATACTGATATATTTCAACAGCATCAATCTATAGAGTCACAGAATAACAAAAACGAAATTAATAATCAAAACAAAATCCCTTATCAATATAATTATAACAAAGTTTGTATACGTAATTTAATATAGCAATATATATATTTGGTATACGTTTATCATTGTATAATATGTTGCCATAATGTAATTAAATATAGATATTTAATGAATATTGTTTCATAAATCGTTTTCAACATTTTATATATATTCCTTAAATTAATTAAATTAATCATTTCTATATTTTATTAAATATATACAATAATATGCTTATATATATAAATATTATGTTTTTTTAATGAAAAAGTATTAATTTAAGAATTTTATGTAATCGAGTTTACTATTTATTTGTATCACACATATATATATATATATATATATATATATATATATATATAAATATCTATATATATATATATATATATATATATATATATAAATATCTATATATATATATATATATATATATGTATGTATATATAAATATATATAATCACAGTTGTAAAAATAAAATAATTAAATATTTTTATATACTCGTATTATACGTATTATTACTAGGGTTGTAAATGATACCCAAAGTCAAAGTTTCGAAACAGTATCAAATGCTAAAATCAAAGTTTCGAAACAGTATCAAATGCTAAATTCAAAGTTTCGAAACAGTATCAAAAACTAAAATCAAAGTTTCGAAAAACTGCAAAAGCTAATTATATATTTAAATATTATTGCGAATTAATTAATATATTTGTTATATTTTTGAATTATTATCTATAATAATATTACAATTAATAAATTAGAAAGTAAATTAATCAGTAAATCACAAAGAAACTTAATTAAATTTAATATAAATTATGATAATAATACAAATTCGTATAATATACATTTTGGTTTGGTTTGGAACAATGGGAAGTGTCATAATTAATAAAAACTAATTCAGCCAATCATTGATTACTAATTGAGTTCATAATATAAATCTCAAATCAATATAATTATTTATGTTATATAAATCTATGATTAATAAAATAATCATTTTTATTTTGCATTTTTGACCTTAGGTCAATTTTTATTGACTGCCAATAAAAAAAATGTATCAAAATTAATTTTAATTACAAATAAACTCCATGAAGTTATTTATGACTTTATTATTTAATAAAGATCATAAATGTATCAGTTTGGGTTCAAGTTCATAATTTTTAATATATCAAAGTATCAGTTCGGTTCAGTATCAAAATATGAAAGTATCAGTTCGGGTTCGGGATCGTAATATATTGAATTACAAAGTATCAGTTCGGTATCAAAGTGTTAAAATATCAGTTCGTAATGTATCAGTTCGGTTTTATTTACAACCCTAATTATTACTCGTATTATTTATATACTCGTATTTAATATAACTAATTATGTATTTTTTTTATTTAATTTATATATTCTTCCTCTTTTTTATAGGCAAATGTTCCTGATCCTAAAGTAAGTATACAGTATATTTATTAAATATTTTGTTAATTAAATACATAGTCAAAATAAATGTATATATATATAAATATGTTCATGTTATTTAAACTTTTAATTTTTTATTAAGATCATTGATTCATCTAAAATAGTTGATATAATATATATATATATATATATATATATATATGATTTTTTAAATAAAATTATATATAATTGATAATTGTAATATATAGTATTTATAAAATAATTGACTATTAGTATACTTAACTTTTGTTATCAAAATATGTACCAATGTTTAGATTACCAACAACGATATAATTATTTAAGTAGAATATGATAATAAATATTTTTTTAATAATCTAATTAGTTCTATTTAACCAATTTATTTATTCTAATATATTGTTAATTCTATTGTTAATTCTATTGTTCATTAAATAAATCTAATATATCTATAAATAAAAATATTAATATAATTTAGTAATTTAGTAATATTAATAGTAGGTAATAATTAAATTAATCCAATTAGTTTAAGATTAACTTGGCAAATAATCCAGTTTGTATATAAATATTAATAATTATATTATACATTATTTTGAATAATTACTAGTTATATTATAAAGATTTTGATATATATAAATATATATAATTAAAAAATAAACTATTTTAAGTATGATGATCCATCGGTTAATATTATTCAATATATATAGATACTTAATATATATTTATAAATATACGTAATAATTGAATTCATACTTATTTATATTGAAAACATTAACTCGATAATTGATAAAATAATTAATAATTCTAAAATATAAAATAAATACAAATACATATGTTAAATTATAATTATAATATAACTCCGACTTAAAAATAGATATTTAAATTTGTTTATTAAATACAAACTATATAACATATTTTATATAATATTAATATTTTAAATGTAATAAATATTAATTAAATATATAATAATTTATATGGATATATTTGAATCATTATATATAATTTCTATATATTTATTATTTAATAGTTGGATTGGGTAAAATATGTATATATTTATATTTATAAATTACTATTTATTATAAACAAATTAACCAATACATATAATTATATTTAATACATATATTTGCAATAATAATTATTATATAATAATCAGAGTTTAAGATAGATGACATGAAAATAGATTTCCAGTTTTAAATATATCAGGATATTCTTAATTAATTAGTCATGCGTTAATAATATATAGTAAATAGTGCTATAGAATACTATGTGGATATGATCGATATAATTATTATAAATTATCTTTTCGTATATGTTTTATATTTACTTTGTAAGGTTGTATTAACAATAATATTAATTATTTAGTTAGGAATACAAATCTAAATTATTTATAATTTATATTTTTTTTCAATACCCAGAATATTAATGTAATGTACCCAATGTAATATATAAAATATTACAAAATTAAATAAGACATTAATGAAAAAACATGTTCTAATAATTCCATTAGATCACATATTTAATATATTATACTAATCCATATAATGTGAAAACTACATCAATAGAACTATTTAAGAAAATAATAATCAATAAAATATATAGTAATAATAAACCTATAACATTAATAAAAAGTAACATACAATAGAATATCTAATTTGATCAAAAACGATACTATTATAAAGTAATATGGACTTTTTACTAGTGATTTTAATCTTATTTAAAAAATGTTATATTACTATCGCTTAATAGTGACTCAATTTAATGACAAACTCAATACTAAATTATACTCTATTTCTCCATGTGTAAATCGTAGAGTACCCAAGGATGTTATTATTCTTATTATTTTATTAATGACCTATCAGAAATTTGTTAAAGATTTAAATTATATTAATTTAATTATATATACTGATAACACATTATTAATAATACATGCATACATACATGAGTAGCTAACTATATGCTCTTATATCTAAATAGAATATTACTCTATTTTAAAATATATTAAATATATATTTAAAACCCACTTTAGACCTTAGTAGTTATCTTTAGACCTTATGAGTTAATTTTTTTATCTTGAATGAAATAATATTTTACAAATGGAAAATATTCTTCATACATTAGTTATTGAATTATTTAATATAATATAATATTCTAATATAGTTATAATACATTATAATTTATTATTTTATTTTAACAAATATTAGAATCCTAATTTACATATATATTATAGATAATTTATTAAATACAGACTATAAAAATAAATATTGACAAATATCAAATAATTATTACTACCTATTATTAACAATTTTATTTATATATTATATTATAACAATTTATTATAACATGTTAAATATTTATTTTTATTTAAATTTTTTAATTGATAATAATAATGTATTGCATATTATCATAATAGTTAAATGAAGAACCCGTAAGTAAATCATTTATATTTGTATATCATTATCCAAAATTATTAAATATTAATTAATTTGTTCATTAATTCTTATATTAAAATATATGCTAATTATTAAGTTAATAATCTATAATCATTATATGAAATAAATAATTATTTTTATTTAAAAATATTCTATAGAAGCTAGTTAAACCGAATTAAAAATTATTGAATTTATCATATTTTAATTATTATTACTATAAATTCCAATTATGTTTATTTTATAAATAATATATATAATTATAATTAAAATATAATGATTGATGTTTTAAATATTCTATAGGAAGTAATATATATAGATAATGTTATAGAAAATGTTATGTTCTAATTATTATATATAATTGAATATACAATATAGTATATACAATATAGTATATATTGTAGATTTTTCAATATTTATTTTAGTTATTATCAATTATTATATTTAACAATATATGTAATATAGATATATTATTATTAAATATGTATAGTTTATTAATGTATTACTACTAAATAAGTTTTAGATTAATTTAAGTTTTATTAAATATAATAACTAGATAGGGAATATTAATATATCACAAAATAATAATTTTTTATATACTTATTCATTTGTTAACAATTGAATTGAACTGAATTGAATTGACTAACTCATAATTAGATCAATTATGTATTTATATAATTTATCGGTTATTTGCAGAAACAATAATAACATTATAAATGAACATTATTTATATTTCTTTTTAATTAGCGAATTTGCTAGAATAATCAATAATTATTGTAAAATATTTATATTGAATATTAATTTATTTATTCTAATGATATGGATGATAATATAAATATAAATATAGTTTACCATGGTAAATATAATATGAATATTAAAATGACTTCAATTAAATATATATATATATATTTGAAGAATATTTTGAATTTATTCAATTTAGATTAATTTATCAAATTGTACATAAAAATATAAATTAACTTAATTTTTAACATTATAGGTTTATTCAGAACCATCTGTAACGGTTAATTTTATTTATTTATATTATTACTAGATTATATGTTGTTATGTAATCACTATATATATATTGACTATATAGATCTAATTAGCATATATTATTAACCTAAAAAACTGATCTAGTATAATATAATATAATATATTAATATAAATAATAATTATATCATTTTTTAATTCCAAATTTACACTTTTTATATTTTTTAAAACACTATATTAATTGTATTGATAATTAATATGTAATTTATGTAAAAGTGTACAAATTTAAAAATAAAATACAAATAATCAACCTAGTCCATCTAATTAATCGCATAAGCTGTATAATAATACATAATTATTTTAATTTCTAATATTATATTGTATTATACAAATATCATAAAATATAATTGAATCAAAGATGATTGATATACAAAATTACAATACTTCTTTACTAATATGATGTTTCACATTATAATAATTCAAAACAATATTAGGCATGCAGTAGCATGAATATATGCAATTTAAATTATAAATTACAAATTATATAACAGTTTTTATTTTAAATAAATATTCTATAACATATGTAACACATGTTTAATAATATATATCTCCTCTTAAAATTAATATACAAATTAAATACTCATATTAAAAATTTAAAATATTACATAAAATAATGTGAAATAAATAATATATAAATATATATATAGAACATATTACAGAAATAAATTAAATTAATTGTAATAGTATTCTATTTTTATTAAAATAATAATTATATATTTATAATTAATATATTATAATAATTATATATATTTATAAAATTATTTGTTTAAATAAGCTAGCTTATAGAATTATATACTTATTCATCTGTTAACAATTGAATTGAACTGAATTGAATTGACTAACTCATAAGTAGATCAATTATGTATTTATATCATTTATCGGTTATTTGCAGAAACAATAATAACATTATAAATGAACATTTTTTATATTTCTTTTAAAATTAGCGAATTTGCTAGAATAATCAATAATTATTGTAAAATATTTATATTGAATATTAATTTATTTATTCTAATGATATGGATGATAATATAAATATAAATATAGTTTACCATGGTAAATATAATATGAATATTAAAATGACTTCAATTAAATATATATATATATATATTTGAAGAATATTTTGAATTTATTCTATTTAGATTAATTTATCAAATTGTACATAAAAATATAAATTAACTTAATTTTTAACATTATAGGTTTATTCAGAACCATCTGTAACGGTTAATTTTATTTATTTATATTATTACTAGATTATATGTTGAATAATTGTATATTATATTAAGAACTAATGCAACTATTGTATGTTAAATTAATAATAATTAATTAAACTAGTTAAATTTATACAAAATATACACATGTTAACCTACATTAATATAAACTAGTGTTAACACTAACGTTAACAATTGGACTAGTGAAATTTGTTTTCAAAATAATTATTTAACATGTGTTATATATAAAACATTTATAAATCTATATACTATTTTTTAAGATATTTTATTCATAAATTATATATTATACTAGTTTATAAATTTCACGAATATAATATTTTTCTAAATATAAAATATACAAAATTATTATTTTATCGATTTTAATGAAAAAAAGTTAACATATATGTGTACTATATTTAATGACGTTTGACTTATATTATTTGATAATATAAATATATTATAAGCAAACATTATTTTAAATTGTATATCCGATTACCATATATTATAATAAATTATATATTATAAATTGTTAAATTATTAAATAATTCTATTTAAAATGTAAACTTGTATAATAAACATATTTTAAAAATCATTAATTTAAAACAATACACAATATAATTCTCATTATTAACGGTAGAATTAAATATAAAACTTTCTCGTGTTAAATTAATCTAATTTATATATATATTACACATTTTCATCATAAATTAAACCTATTTTACATCATTTACTGATAAAGTATTATATATTATATATCAATAATTTATACTAAAATATGATATTTTAAGTTTGACGTAATTATTTATTTATAAACAGTAATATATATAATAAATTATTAAAAATAATAATAATATTCATTAAATTAATAATAATTATTATTTAGTTCATTATAATAAAATTACTTTATCTGTAATCTTATATTATTTAGAAAGTAAATAAATATAGAAAATAATTATGAATAAACGATTTAATATTAAATATTATAAAAAATTGTATAAACAAACTAAATTAGAAGTAAATAACATGCATTTTAGTAGCACTAAATAATAGCACTTTAGTAGCATTTTAGTAGCATTTTAGTAGCACTAAATAGTAGCACTTCAGTAGCATTTTAGTTGCACTAAATCAGAATCGCATTCTAAAGATTACTAACCATTATGTGTAGATGATGTGTTTGAATTAAAATACAATAGATCTGATTTTACAATTTCATATTCCAGCAAAAATTCACATACATGTAGCTCTAGTTATAGAAATATGAGTAATAATGATAATGTTAATCATAATATTACTAATATTAATAACTTAGTAAATGGTAATTTATTTTATTTGAATTAGTAATATTTTAATAAATATACTATATGTATAAATTTATAAATATATACATATCTATTAAATATAATCATATACACCACATCTATAGAATAGATAGACGACATTGTACGAGTTCGATTATTGAGATTAATATTTTGAAAATAGAAAATAGTTACTATTTTTTTTAGAAAATTGTTACTAAATTGTAATGTATATTATAGTAAAAATAGATTATATCGTGTTTTATTTTCTAATTATATTAATTTATATACTACTTTTTAAACAATATAGATATAATGATATACGTACAATGGGAAATATGTGTTTTTGATCAAATACTATGTTTAAATTTTCATGTATAAATATAATCTCATTGCAATAAGATATATGTTTTTCTTTCACTCTTGCGGAGAAGAGAGAATGACTGTTCTTTATAAAGACACGATTTTTTAGGACTATATATCGTTAGTATAATGACCTTATATAGAATTATTTATAGAAAATATATTATATATATGACCAGAGTACGAAGTACATTAGTTAAATAATACATAATTTAATGAATATAAATTTATTATTTCTATCTTTAAATTATATGTCACATAAATATATAAATAGTATATATACCATATATATATATATATATATATATATATATATATATATATATATATATATATATATATATATCATATATTATTGTTTCACAGAAGCTATAAAGAAATATTCACTAAAGGATATCAAGTGATTCTATGAATGGCGATTGTAATGGATGTTTTTATGAAACTCCAAAAGAATTCTAAAAATAAATAAATAAATTTAATAAATATTCTTTGATAAATAATTTGATTAATAAATAATGTTTTTAAATACTACTTTATTACTTATGTTATTATGTGTTTTATGGCATGTGTTATTGCATATTTTTTCAACTTGTGTTATTGTATGTTTTTTGACTTATATTAACCTAAGAATACTATAGACAAATGCTCGTGCAAATACGTAAATTTTACACAAATTTTGTTAAAAAAAATTACACATTTTAACCCACATTTTTTTTACAAAATAATTGTTTACTGGACATATAAAATATTTAATCTTTAAAATAATATATATCAGATTTATAGTATAGGTCAGATTTTAAAATTATTATAATATTCTTAAATTGCATTCACTTAATTATATACTATATAAATACTAGATTATATATATATATATATATTTGTTATATTTAAATATAATAAATATATTATTGTATCAAATTAATAATGCAGAAAAAATTGAAAAAGTAATTATTATAATAAATATATATATATATATATATATTTATATAAAATATAAAATTATTTAGTTTAAAATGTTAATTATATGGAATGTACTAATTACATATTAAATCATTAATATTTATAAATACAATTGGTTAATGTAAAATATAATGAATTTCATTAATTAAATATATGTAGGTTCATCAGTTATATATCAGTTATATATTTTGTCATTGTTTAAAATTTTCCATTGTTTAGCATATTTTAATACTTTATAATGAATTCGATTTTTATAGAGATTTTTAAAAAGAAATTTAAAATTATATTTACATTATTTTAAATACTAAACTTAATGTAATTATTTTTTAATTACATTAAGTTTAGTATTTAACTACAATGTATTATTTAATGTAATTATTATGGTTATTATATTTTAATATCGAAAATAAATGCAGTTTTATAAACATATAAATCTAAATATATATATATATATATATATACATATATATATATATTTATATATATATATATATATATATATATATATATATATATATATATGTATATATATAAGCAATTAATAATTTCATTTAAAAAAACAAATATTTCAAGACAAGCGGTTATAAATATATATACATCTAAATAAATACGTATAAATGAAATAAAATAATATTATTATGTCAATTTAAGATTAATTGAACTATTTAGAAACCATTATTATACTAAAAATACATTATAATAAAATATCCTATAATCAATAGCCACTACCTCCTGCAAAAAAAGTTTGTATTTAAATATTTTTATTAAATACTTCTATTAAAAATTATGTTAATTATTTTTCAAGATAATAAAATCGAATGTCGATCTAATCGATTATAATATACTTACCTAAATTATATGAGGAATATTAATATATTTGTAAAAAATAATAATAAATAATAAAAATGCTATTTATTTTGAATATATATTATAAATAATGCATATATGTATGTTAATCAAATATTAAATAATCTATAGCCAATACCTCCCATAAAAGTAACTATTTAAATATATATTATAAATAATCCTATTAAATATATATTATAAATAATGCATATATGTATGTTAATCAAATATTAAATAATCTATAGCCAATACCTCCCATAAAAGTAACTATTTAAATATATATTATAAACAATCCTATTAAATATATATTATAAATAATGCATATATGTATGTTAATCAAATATTAAATAATCTATAGCCAATACCTCCCATAAAAGTAACTATTTAAATATATATTATAAATAATCCTATTAAATATATATTATAAATAATGCATATATGTATGTTAATCAAATATTAAATAATCTATAGCCAATACCTCCCATAAAAGTAACTATTTAAATATATATTATAAATAATCCTATTAAATATATATTATAAATAATCCTATTAAATATATATTATAAATAATGCATATATGTATGTTAATCAAATATTAAATAATCTATAGCCAATATCTCCCATAAAAGTAACTATTTAAATATATATTATAAATAATCCTATTAAATATATATTATAAATAATGCATATATGTATGTTAATCAAATATTAAATAATCTATAGCCAATATCTCCCATAAAAGTAACTATTTAAATATATATTATAAATAATCTTATTAAATATATATTATAAATAATCCTTTTAAAATCAAAATATGTATAATATAATATTCGTATATACTAAATATATTTTATTAATAACTATAAATATATCATTATGTTGACAATAAATAAAATGCATTGTAATTATATAACGTATATTTATATATATATATATATATATATATATATATATATATATAGATGAATTATAATTATCAGACTTTATTAATATTTCAATATGCTATACTAATCTTTAATATAATAGCATATACTATATTCAGAAAATTCGGATATCATAGCATTAGTCATAACTATAAAATTAATAAAAATGCAAAACAATAAATGTAATTTATTTCATAAATAAAATATGATAAAGTTAAAATTGTATATATTTTTTTTCATAATTTATAAATTAATAATTCATAATATAAATACAAATTTATATTGATAATTTGGTATACTATCGTGCATAATTTGTATGGGGTAGATGATCTAGATTATTTTCTTTGCAATTATATGCTTTAAAATAATTTATATACCAGAAGATTAGTAATACATATTACAGTTATTATGATATATAAAATATTTCTGTGAAAATTTAAATATATTATTATATTTTATGAATAAATAAAATTTCGCATTTAATATATTTGATATAATATAACAAATAATTCAGTTTATTTCATTAATCTATTATTTATTTAATCAATCTATATATACGTATATATAAAAATCATGATATATATTTGATATAATTAATCTAGATTAATTGCTATTATTTTTAAAGATTAATAGCTATTATTTTATTATACGCTATTATACGAACCATTTTAAGTTTAACGTGATTATTGATTATAAACCGTATTATAAAAAAAAAATTAATTTTTAAAATAATATTCATTAAATATTAATAATTATAATTTAGTATATAAACTTAATAATTTTAAAATAAATAATTTAATTTAATAAATATTCTTTTTAATATTTTGAAATACTACTTTATTACTTGTGTTATTATTATTTGTGTTAGTATATGTTTATGGTATGTGCTATTGCATGTTTTTTCTACTTGTGTTTTATATGCTTATTAACCCACGTTTTTTATACGCGTGTTAATCCTGGTTATAACAATAGCCAAATTCCCGCGTAAATACGTACATTTTACACAATATTTTGAGAAAAATACACGTGTTAACCAAAGCTTTTTAATATTGTTGTTTGCTGGGATGTCGAACATTTTGTTAGATAATTAAATTTAAAATATATTTTAATAATCTCAACAAAACTATCCAAATTGAATGTGTAGAATATACTATGATTGTATTTACAGGCTGCGTCGAAAATATTAGAAAATAATTTTTAAAATAATGTATAGTAAATAAATCATAATCTATACAATTCTTGATAGACATGTCATTTAAAAGTGTAATTGACAGCTAGATATACCAATTTATAGACATTTTTTATTTTGTATACTTAATAATATTTGTACTTTATCTCATAAATGTCTAAAATCCCCTAAATAAATTATGTGTCCGTGTTTTATACATATAAAGTACATTTTTCAATGTTAAAGTTATATAAAATATATTAATATGTAAACGGCGCTTCTAAATTTTCAAACACCCGATAACCTATATATATATATATTGCGCACAGCACTACCCTATGAAGTACTACCTGTTAATATATTATAATAATACAATTTAATTTAATATATATAATGAATATATATATATATATATATATATCTACAATTATATTAAATAATTTATTAATGCAATTAACATAATAGGATATACAAAATAACGAAAAACTAGTTAATATGATATATTTATTTTATTATAAATTTAATATAATTTGCTTATATTAAATTGTTATTAATAATTTATTAATGCAATTACCATAATAGGATATACA
>OZ038317.1:5884677-5958247 GCA_964035775.1 Osedax frankpressi | reverse complement strand
TATAGATCTATTTATGGTTATTAAAATAATGATGCAAACATTCATAATTTTTATATTAAATACTAAATTAACATTAATAATTTTATAAAATTGTAATATATATTTGTTTCGGAAAATCGTATATATATTTATATATATTTATATAGAAAAGTTATAATAGATATTTGATTTCTAATATATATATTATATTATTGAATACTATAAATTATCTAAGAAATGTCGTCAATAATAAATATAAGTTCGTGAGCATGCCTCTTATATCATAGATTTAAAATATATATACTTTTAAAACCACTTTTAAAATTTATATTTTAAACTAATTTTACAGATGAATTTGATATTGGAAATTACGATTTAATATAGTTAGAAGGTATAATTTAATGTAATTTGATTTCAATGACCAACAATTTTGTAGTAACAATATATAAATTAAGTTTATTATTTTAGGTTCTTCATGAATATTAAGAACATTTTATTAAAATTACATATATAAAATATGATGATTTAATAAATGTATACATATTTTACTCTATTTAAAAAAATAATATTTATAAATAATATTCATGTTATATTTCATATATAGATGTAAAAATATACATATAAGTATTTATAAGGTTACACCTGTAATCTATTTACTTATATACATTATTTAAATATGCCCACTATTAGAATTATAGGTTATTAAATTCCAACCCATTTCGTGAGATTTAATATATAATCTTTAAATACATTGAAATTGAATTCAAAGCATATTTCATTCTAATAATTTATTAATGTTGGTTAATAATTTCAAATTTCATTATTTCTACCATATTTCACATATTTCTTCATCGTACATCTTATCTCCGGGTTTACAAGAAAATGTCTCTTGAAATTGTTTGCTATTTCTTAAAGAACCTATCACTCTCATTTCATCAGGAGTATGTACACCATCCATAGAATAAAATTTGTTTATGTCTTTCTCCTTTGAACAATACATCTATTAAATAATTATTATATATTATAATATTTAAATAACTTGAATTATTAGTTCTAAATGTGTTATAATTTCTATTTCTATATAAAAATAAGAAAAAATGTAATTAATTATAATAAATATTCTATATAGTCTCACTGATGAAAGAATAAATGTTATGTATTTTATCTCGATTTAATGCAATAAATAAATAGTTAAAAGACAATTTAAAAAATATTTTTATTAAAATTTAAAATAATCATTTTATAAAATGTTTTTATTTTTCATATTATAGATTAAAACAAATAATTTTAATTCAATATTATTTATATAATTAACATTATATATAAATGAATTAATAACATTATCCATAATATTTGTATTTGTATTTGTTACTGTACAATTTGATAAATGTATATCTACATGTAATAGATAAAAAAATAATCGTATATAACATCATAAAAATGATTAAACAAATTATAACATTTTGTAACGTATTATTAACATAAGAAAATAGTCCGTATATATTTATATATGGCAGTTATATACAAAGGAGGTATTTTAAATATTATTCTCTTTAAACATTATTCTACCATTATTTTCTTATGCCATTATTTTCTTATACCATTATTCTCTAATGTCATTTTTAGACTTTAAGATTGCAACTGTACAACTGTACAGTGTACAATGTACAGTGTATATTGTACACCCTAAAATATAAGGGTTGGTTCAACTATGACAACAATTACACGGCCGAAGTTAGTCTAACAAAAATTTTATAGAATATAAAGTTATAAAAAGTGTAATATATATTTATATTTACATCTTAAATAATAATTACTCATTAACTACTGATTTAATATTATTTCTAGGTTTAATATTTATAATTTTTTAAATTCTAAAATTTCCAGGAATCATTTTTAATATTAATAAATTATCAATACTACTACTATAAGATGTTCAAATTAACTTATATTTACTATTAACTATATTCAATGATAGCTAATATTACATATAACTATTAAAAAATAAATCACATTTCGTAAAAATTTACAATGTGGTATTACATATCTGCATACAATTTAATAACTTTTGCTTTTTTTTTATCTCAACGATGTATATATAGCATTACATATAGTTTATTTATTTCGCATAGTAAGTATATATTTTAAAAAAATTCTAAATGAACTATTTTGATTATTTGAAATTTTAATTTTATTATGAAAAACGTTTAGAAATCCAAATTAAATTGAAATTTTAAATATTTTTTTATCATTACCCATTTACCCATAGAGAACAAATATAACTAATGTAATATTGCCTATAAATTGTAAAATATTTTAAGAACACAAAATTTCAAAAATATACAACAAATTATTAAAATTTAATCTTTCTGGTCATTTTTCATTATAAATGAATCATTATTACCATTCAATTTTATATAATTTCAATACCATATAATTTTAATATTGTTCCTATATTTTTCATGTTAATTATTGTATTTCTCCAATGTTAAATTTGAATGATGCGCTCAGCCATAATTAAAAAAAAGATGAGCCAATAAATAATATTGAAAAATGTATCAAAGTGATCCACCCTACTGTATAGTTTACAGTTTACAATGTACACCCTACCATATAAGGGTTGGTTCAACTATGACAAAAAAGCCATGGCCGAAGTGAGTCTAACCCAAATTTTATAGAATATATGAAAACCACGCTGAAATACTATGATACTAATGAGCAAAGCGAGTCTAACCACATTGTATATACTATGTGAACTGTACCAGGCTGCAAAAAAATGACACTAATCCCAAGAATACAGTATGCATTAGGTTACAAAACCATGACACTAACCCCAGCTATACTATATGTATGTATGAACTTCATTAGACTGCAATATTTGACACTAACTAATGTCACTTGTCATGTATGAACTACACTAGGTTACAATACAATTAATAAATAATATGAAAATATAAAAATTATTATGCAATTTCTAAAATTATAAAGCTAGTATTAACTATATACATATACTATGTATAGCATATATGTATTTTAATTACATATATACATTTATATATATATACATATATATGCATATATATATATAAAGTATATAAAAAACCTGTGCAAAAGAAATATAAAATAATTGTAAATTACTAAAATTTTGTAATCCAATTAACGGTTTTTCTTTATAATTATCTTTGACCCAGTCCTTGTATGCCTGAATATAATTAAATCAAGTAAATATATAAAAATAAAACATATATTATACATTCATAGTTAGTAATTAAAATCTAAATGGATAATTTCCGATTTGTATGATGACTTAAAAATACATTTTCATTATGGTATTATGGTTAGTTAATATATGACGTGAATTAATAATTGTGTTTTACATCTAATATATTAGATGTAAAACACAAATATTCATTCACGTCATTGTTGTTATATAAACAATAATTAAATAAATATATATGTATACATATATATATATATCATTGTTTTTAATTAATTTGTTTAGGTTATATAATATAAATTAGTATTTATATAAATCAACATATAATTAGAGATCGAATTTAAAAAAAATATGATTTAATAAATAATGATGATAAATAAATTGTAAAATAAATAAATACACGTATAATTTAAATGTTATTACTTTGGGAATATAATACATAACATTTACTGAACTTGCATGCAATATGTTATTTAAATTTATAATATAATATAACATAGATATAATTGTATCATATACAAACGATGTTCAATATTATTATTGCATAATTATATATTATATATTAGTTATATAAATATTTATATTAAAATCCATATATTAATAGTGCTAGATATATTAATATAATATTGCGAGCAATGAATAACTATATTAATATATGGTAGGTATATGACTACTTATAATAATTATAATATTAATTATATTTATATATATTATCAAACAGCAAATGAAGCTTTTATTCCACCAGAATCGGCAATATTTTCTCCCAACGTTTTATTCCCATCTACCTGTATAATATATATATATATATATATATATAAATTATAATTGTGTTTAAATGTATTATGAATACATTCTAGTATTTACTAAATACATTATTGAGCATTATTTTGAAGTATTAAGTAAATTGGTAATTTAATAATAATGAAATATTTTATAGTTATAACAATGGATTATAATATCATTATTAATATAAAAATGGTATTCACGTTACGTTTATATGAAATAGCATATGATATGTAATAAAAAAACTGTAATATTAATTAACCCATTGATTATTATATCTATAATTCGAATATTTATTTATTAGGCATCCTTCTTTTTCTTTAAAATTATCAATTGAATCATCATCCCACCATTTGTTAATATTTCCATTTTGATCGAATTTACGCCCATTACTATCAAAACCATGAGTGAGTTCGTGCCCCATTGTAATTCCGATGCCACCAAAATTTAGATATCTATATTGGTAAGATATACAATTAAACATATTGATAATTGAACATTAAAATTAGAATTATTATACAAAATATAATACTATTATTTATTAATTTAAGGGGATGTGCTACCTTGAAAAATCCTACGTTAAATAATAGGCTATTTTTTAAAAACACTCTAATTCAAATTACTACTAGTCTATGAATAATTATTTGATTTGATCCAAATAAATAAGAATATATAAAGTATATCATTGTGTATGAAGTAGTAAACAAAACATTGATAATATTTGTTGGTCAATTTAATGGACAAAGTTCACATATTTTAATTGAATTTAATAATTATATAATAGCAAAATAAAATATTATTTTATATAAACTGGTTAATTATTATTTGTATATTTACACAATACAAAATTTGTGATATTTTCAAAAACAATCGGTCTATAAACAAAAGTGTTTTAAAGAAGTAAAATAACCTTTGACATTTGTAGTTGTTAATGTAAACGAAAGCCCACTCTTTAATTTAAAAAAAACTGATAAAATTTGGTAAATAAATACTATTACTATTATTTAAATATATATAATATATTTTTATAATGGAAAATCTGATACATTTATTGAGATTGACAAATAATAAGCTTTTATAAAACACTTTTTTAGGCATTTTTATTATGTTTTCAAATTTGAAATTTTAACAGATGATATAACACAAATAATTATTTCATATAATATAAAAATAAAAATTTCTTAATAATTTTAATTTTTCATCCCCTTAATTTATAATTTTATTTTTGCATCCCTTTAAATATTAAAATACCATCACAGTAAACAATTGTGAAAAAATACTTGGATTAACCTGTGTTTTTTGTGTGTTACTCAGTACAAGGTTATGTTACTGTGTGGGTTTTTTTACACTAGTTAAATTTATACAAAAAATACACGTGTTAACACGTTTATTTTTTATTTGGGTTGAGTAACATATAAAAACACAAGTTAACTTAAGTAAATTTTCACAATCTAATATTGAGTAATGTATAAAAAAAATAGGTTAACCCAAGTATTTTTTCACAATCTTGTGTTGAGTAACACATAAAAAAACAGGTATTGATGCACATATATACGTGAATATGATCTTTATTTGAGGAAATACGCATTGCGCATATAAATATATTAGTAGCATAACACATTTTGAAATCGAATTTATGATTACCATAAGATACAAGGTAAACTATTATCATTATAAATTAATTATTAATTATTATAACCTATCTTAAATAATATATCATATGATATATATCATATACTATATTATATATCATACTTATACCACCGCACTGGTATACATATAATATAGAGTAGTTATTATCCTACACGTGATATTGTATATATACTAATATGTATATATTTTACTATATACAGAAATACAAATATATTTGTATGTTTGTATTTTGATATTATCTAAAATATGAATGTAAGAAAAACTCATTTAAAATAATTGATCTATATATAATATAATTTGAGTAATAAAATCCGACGGTCGTAGCGAATTCGATAACGGAGATTTTTCGGCCAAAATTTTTGAACCGACTTATATTATATATAGATCAATTATTTTATTTTTACAAAATTTTTTCCCCCCCAAAAATGTCTTTAAAGCCCATTTTAGGCGATGGTTCGTCGTAATGTCCTTAGGACATGATTTTCTAACATTGGGAGATAGTAAACTCGGCGAATTTAGTAGTTGAAGCGTTTTTGAAACAACCACGTATACCCCGAACTCCGTACGAGGAACGGGGTACCGAGTTTTTTAATTTTTATATCGGTTAAGTATACTTAATCGACGCTTAACTAATAAAATACTAAAATCTTTACCGAGACCTTTTCGAAAATTCTAAGGCGATAGCCCCCTTCCCGGCGGGGTATTTAACGCGGGAGAACGGAAACAAAGTCGAAAATAATTTTATTAGTATAATAAATTAAGTATTCTAAAATACGGTTTTCGAATAAAATTCGGATTTTTCTAATTTTTTCCCCTATCCGAGGAGAAATATAATAGCGTCTAAAAAAGTTGGAAAAATCGAATATTAGTATAATAAATTAAGTATTCGAAATTTTCTATAGGCTCGATAGTACTCGAAAAGTTTAGAAAATTTGCGTCCCGGTACATACGGGTATAGGCTACGACTTAGGATCTCTATATTTTTAGATTTACTTTCCACGAGTACTCTAATACCGATCTAATTACACCCGCCTAGCCTATTCTAGTTTATCGGCGATTACTCGATAACGGATGGAGATTATTAAAATCCGAATACGGATTCGGAATCCTCGCCCCTAAGTCTATAAGGAGCAATTCGAGATTATCGAATTTATCGATTTATTAAAAAAAGTATAAAAACGCCCGCGAACGAGTATAAGTAAAATTATATTTATTTGAACGTTTCATATTTTCCATTATACAGGGCGTATGTAAATCTTATCCTCGATCTAGGTCAATTAATACAGCAACTCGATGTCTCATTTAACGAATCGAATGTATAATATAGATGCGTACGCATCTCGATATATGCCTATACGTATATACCGTATATAGTTGGTATATATATCTATATATTTATACCTATAGATATATATAAGTATACATATATAGATATATATATAATATATATATATATATATATATATATATACATATGTTTACATATTTATTATATATAAGTATAAATATAATATTTAATAACTATATAGATATTAATAATATAGAATCATATATTATATATTGTATATAGCTTATATTTTATATATAGATTTATATAGCTTTGCATAGCCTTGCATTATATATCATTCTATTATTAGATTCGAAATTACAGCACGTGTTTTAAAATAAGTATAGGATTTAATGAACACGTTAACTGATGTAAGCATTATAAGCTGATATCAGCATACGTATGTGATAATAACAAATGATTATATAAGTGTATAATATGAAATTATAGGTTGATGTAACTGATGTAAGCATTATAAGCCGCTACATAGCTCCCCCCCAGTATATTACGCGTGTTCGGAGGTCGTCCTCGTCGGACGATCGGTGTCGGCTCGAAGTCCTCTGCAAGTAATGCTGGCTTTAATCGGTCAACCGAAACGTTTTCATGGCGTTCATTCTTTAACAATGTGAAATATTTAGGGGTGCGATCTATAACTTTATAAGGTCAATCATATATGCGTTGCAATGGAGTTCTGTGAGCATCGTTTCTTATAAATACGAAATTGGATTTATTCAATTTTTCGGGTATACCCGAAAAATTATATATATATATATTATATATATATATAGAGCGTCCTTTATTATTTCCGTGAAATAATGTTGGTTTCGCTCTGATTTTAGACATGCTACTTGTAATTCTTGATAAGAAAGCATTTGGTTCTAAACTTGTACTTGTTGAATGTTCAAAGAATTGTCCTAGTAGTCGTAAGGTTGTTCCGTATACTAGTTCTGAACTTGAACAGCCTAAATCCTCTTTAGGAATATACCTTATTCCGAGTAATATGAGAGGTAGTTCATCAATCCAGTTGTGGTTGTTGAGTTTGGCTTTTAATGATGATTTTAATTGTCGATGAAATCTTTCAATAATTCCATTACATTGCGGATGGAATGATGTTGTGTTCTTAGTATGTATTCCGAGATTGTTCGCTAGTTCATTCCATAGTCGGGAAACAAATTGTCTACCTCGGTCCGATGTAATATTTATCGGTACTCCAAACTTGGATATCCATACGAGTAAGGCGTTGCAACATGATGATGTTGTCATATCTTTCATTGGGATAGCATCTGGCCAACGTGTAAATCGATCAATAATGGTGAATAAATATTGCTTTTCTTGAGACTTGGGTAATGGTTAGACAATGTCCACGTGAATATTATCAAATATTCTTGTTGGAGTATTGAATGTATTCAGTGGGGTTTTCATATGTACTTGTACTTTGGATTTCTGGCAAGGTACACATGTTCTTGCCCATTATGTACAATCTGCATTGATATTAATCCAGGTAAAGCGAGCTGTTATCAACTTACGTGTGGCTTTAATACCTGGATGTGATATGTTATGCAATAAGTTGAAAATGGTCTGTTGGTATTTAGCCGGAATAATTGGCCTTAAGTGATTATTAGATGTATCACATATTATATTGTTATGTATTTCGATGGTGTCTTTATGTAATTCTTCATAAGTCTTTACTGAATCATCATTATTTTGCGCTATTTCAAAGTCTTCGTAACGGAAAATTTCACACGGTAGTTTTAAAGAATTTATATTGTCGATTTTTATGCGAGATAGTGCATCTGCCGCTTCGTTCTTACATCAAGAGATATGTGTTGGATGTCGCCTGTAAATTCGGAAATGAATGATAAATGGCGTGATTGTCTTGGCGACTTTTCTGTTAAAGCTGTCATGGCTGTTGTTAACGGTTTATGGTCTGTCTGTATGTAAAATGACCGTCCTTCAAGAAAATATCTGAAATGACGTATAGTTTCATAGACAGGTAATAATTCACGGTCAAATGTGCTATACCGTGTTTGTGATGGCTTCAATTTTCTTGAAAAAAACGCTAACGGTTTAATTATACCATCAATTTCTTGTTCTAAAGCTGCTCCCATGGCTATATCTGAGGCGTCCACTGTAATTCGTGTGTTGGCATTCATTTGTGGATGATATAATAGGGTTCTTTTGGATAATATATCTTTTGCTGCTCTAAATGAACTTGTCACTTCTGTAGTCCATTTTATTTGTTTTTCTCCTTTAAGGCTTTCATAAAGGGGTTTGATTGTTGATGCGATGTTTGGCAAAAAATCTATTATAAAAATTTAACATTCCAATAAATGTTTGCATTTCTTTAAATAAAGGAGTTTCCTCGTGCTGTCCATTGAGACATCGCATATGGTTTAGTAATTGACTATTGGTCATATCTCCTAGCCCATTTAAGTTTGCTAATTGTTTTGCTTTATACGATTCCGAAGGTTCGAGTAGGCTACATATGATGTTCTTGAAGTTGTTATATTTATCTTGATCAGGTGGTTTAGTAATAACGTGAATGATTTTACTTGCTAGCTCATTAGATAATGATGATATAACATTGTTGTACTTAGTAGTATCAGTTGAAATGTTAGCATTGTTAAATTGGGCTTCAGTGATAACAAACCATGCTGCGGCGTTAGACTCCCGTAGTTGTGGAAGTTTTATTGATACGGCTGAAATAGAAGTTTGTTGTACGGCCAGTTGTTGCTGTGTTTGCTGCTGTTGTTGCTGGTGCTGTGTGTTGCTCGTCTCTGTAGGCTTCTCTTCAACCATATTAATATTTGGTTGTTCTATTAGAAATTTTTATTAGTTATTTCTTCGTCCGGGTCACCAATGTAGTGGTGGCTAAGTACTACTTAACATTATTAATAAAAAGTTGTTTTAAACAAATAATATTTTATTAAATTAATGAATGAAGTTAATAAACAAGTAAAGTATGATACATAGAGGGCGTGCTTATATACGTGATGGCGCACGCAATATGGCGTGCGTCAATAAGCTGACATCAGCATGTGTACGTGATCATAACAAATGCTGATATAAGCGCATACCATGTAATAATATAGGTTAACTGATGTAAGCATTATAAGCTGATATCAGCATACGTATGTGATAATAACAAATGATGATATAAGTGTATAATATGACATTATAGGTTGATGTAACTGATGTAAGCATTATAAGCCGCTACAGTATATATATTATATATACAAATAGTATTGCATTATATAGTATATGTTGTATATAGCTTATATTTTATATATAGATTTACATAGCTTTATATATAATTCTATTATTAGATTCGAAATTACAACATATGTTTTAAAATATAAGTACATGATTTAATGAACACATGGTTTCTCTGCGATTAAAGTCAACTCTAATGAGATTAATAAAAAATTAATAGCGAATTCTGAATATAAACCCCAAAAGCAATTTGATTGCTATTTCTATAATTTATACAAATAATATTTTTGTTTCCTCAAAAAAGTTCATACTTGACCGTGAATTTTAAAAATGTCTCCGTTTTCCTCGGCTCTCGCGCTCGATTTCTCGACTAATATACTATATTTTCTTTAGAAACTTATACCTATATATAGACAATTGATAGAGCTACAAATCCTTAATAAATTTTTATATTCCATAAATCAGTTTTTAGTACCGTAAATAGGAGGTAAAGTTGAAAAATCACTTTTTTAGATTTTACATTTTTGGAACCAATTTTCGGGTATTAATTTAATTATTATTGAAAGTATCTAAATCCTATGTCTTAGAGTTCGACCGTATCTTACTTTTCTTATATCGATATCGATATTTATAAATATATTATAAATATATTTAGAGATAATACACATTATATTTTTTTAAGTTTTTCGAAATCGAAATTCGAGAGTAAATCGATGAATCATCCAGCGCTCTCAATCTCTATATACGTATATAGGAAGGTGTAGACGAAACTATGTTAGCTTACACTTGAATATGAATTTAAATGTATGTATTGTATAGTAATGCTATATCGTCATAATATGATATATTAACTGCACTATAATGCTATACTATAACATTACTCCCATCATATTGTATCGGGTTCGTTTTTTTGTTTGGTTCCGTGACGGTTTTTTTTGAATAAATTAATATAAATTTTACGCCAGGTTAAGTTCATATACTATAAATATAATGTTTGGGTTACTGTTTTGCTTTGAGTTTGTTTTTTAGGTTAGGATTTGAGTTTTTATTTGGGTTTGAGTTTGTATTTTTGTTTTTTTATGTAGTTTTTTTTGAATAAAATAATATAAATTAAATATTTAGCTATGTTCGTATATTAAAATTATAATATTTAAGTTTGCGGTTGGGTTTGGGTCTATGTGGATTTTTTTAGAATAAATTGAAATAAAGTCGGACTATATTCATAAACAATAATTATAATGTATATGTTTGGATTTAGGTTTAGACCCGTGTGGGTTTTTCTTTAAATAACTTAAATACATTAACACTAATAATCAAATTACGGCTACACAACTATTCACATATCTAGTTATAATAATATAAATAATAGTGATAATATCAATTATATATATATATATATATATATATATATATATAAATATAAATATATATATATATATATATATATATATATATATATATATATATATATTTCCAATGTTATTGTTTTGCAGATGCTATAAAAAATCTTCACTAATGTATATCAACTGATTATATGCTAGGCGTTTGGACAATTTTTCAGTTTGGACCCAGGTTTTAACTATAGCCGAATTCTCGTTCAAATACGTACATTTTACACAATATTTTGTGAACAAATACATTTGTTTATCCAAGATTTTTTTACACGATTGTTTACTGGGATTTTTTATATTTATGATATTTAAATATATTATATTCTACAAATTGTAATACGTATTTTAACTATTACGTTATATTAATAAATAACTTGAAAGTATAAAATTAATGTTGAAACTATTATAATAACAATATACAATAAACAAGAAACTATTCATAATTAATCTTGTAGCTTATTTAACATAAATATTATTCACATAAATATAAATTATATACAATTATATAATAATAAATAAATTATTATTATTTTAATTTAACCTTGGTTTGTTTAAATTGTAGGCAGGGTCTTGCATATAACCAGCTAGAAACACCATTTGCAATTTAATTGGATCATAATATGCATTATAGTCAAATGGATACATATGCCAACTAATTCGAATTGATAAAGTAATCATTTATATTTATAATTTAGTTCAAAATATATAAATAATACGATAAATATATTGTGTTAAACTGTTAATTGGCTAAACTATTTATTTTTATATTTATTGTAGTCGTGTTCTACCATGATATCTTCTCTACGCCTAACTAACTATTGAGAAACCTACTTGCAAACACAAAAAGCTGACTATATGACAATAAAAGCTTGGCTCTACAGATAAGGTATAAATCACGATTTATATATCGCTAATAATCTGGCTAGATTAATAATGATCTCAAATAAAAACATTGATAAATATTGTAATAGCCTATTATCTAGAACTACTATAGTATTACTTGTGTCATACTGTATTACTTATACTGATACAACAATGAAGATTTTATGAAGATAAATTCAACATTTTAATAATATATATATAAAATAAATATGATTATCTTTATATAATAATTACATAAAACATACTCTATCATATCTAGAATGTGCAGAACCATAAAAAACTAAGCGAAGCAAAATATCTAAATTGAATAAATTAAAATATATATTTAGTAAGATATTAATTTTGCGGTAAATATTGCATGAAATTAAATGATAAGCATAAATAACCACAATGTAATTAGAGATAGTTGCCACAAAATATTATATACATTAATTAAAAAAAAACTGTAAACACTTTTTTTAATTTGAAATAGAACCTTTCATTGTTATCGAAGTACAGCTTACTTAATAATAGTATACATTTGAGCAAGTTGAATTATCATATCAAGGAATTATCATCATGAATTATCATATTTTATAACTATAGTTTTAACAATTATAATACTTTATTTAATATATAAAAACTATGAGTATAATAATATTTATCTTTTTAAATAATATTAATATTATTCCCAAATCGAATACTCATAATATAAATACATATTAGTTTAATAGTTAAATATATAATTATACTTAGCAATTGTAATATGTAATTAAATATTTTAATAAATAAATTAAATTAACAAAAATTATATTAATTTAATCACATTTTCGTTATTCATTATTCTTATAATGTTAAATGTTTCAAATACATGTTATAAGTAATTTAAGCCAATTAATCTATACTAGTTATGTGTGAAATGCTATACTGAATTATTAGTATATTAAACCTATTATCAATATTCTCATTTTTAAATAATTTTAAATTTCTTATTCTTTTCAAATTCTTTAAACCAATTTCATTCTTGAAATAACAACCTTCATTTACGATTATCTATATATAAATAAATATATATATATATATATATAAATATATGTGTATGTGTTTATATAGTATAAGTAGAATAAAACTAGTTATTTTAAGTATAATAATACATAAATAATATAGATATTTAGTATTGATTTAAATTAAAAATATTTTATAAATTAAGTTATAAAATAATCTTGATATAATTTACTATTTCATATACTATTAATATTCTAAATGTATAACAATGAAATTATATTGACACAAATAAAAAATTAAATCAATATATATGTCATATAAAGAATGTACTATTAATTAAAATGCAATCACCACTATTATATTGAAGAAATACAAATAAAATAATTGTATTGATTACTAAGTAATAACAGTACAATATATACATACACCTACACATACACACACACACACACACACACACACACACACACACACACACACACACACATATATATATATATATTATAAAGATAATTATTTATAAATATATGTAAATTATATAATTATATATAGTGTAATACACGTTGTAATATGTTATTATAATGAAAACATATAGAAAAATCACATATATAATTTATGTAATGAATCATGTAATGCATCAAATTTTTATAATATATATTATATATTTTATAAACTAATTCCAGTGTATATATATATATATATATATATATGTGTGTGTATATCAACTTAATATAAGATATATTACATATTTAAAAACCAATTTCAGTTTATCTTTTATATTCGTAAAATTATAAATAATTTCCGGGTATCCAAATTCGTATTTAGTTTGTTTAACCTAATGCATATAATTAATAAGTCATTACTGGAGGAACACAACAAGTTTAAAATTACTCTATTATATTTTTTGGATTTAATTTATATATAGATATAATATTGCAAACTTTATCAATTGTTTTTAGCTTTGATTCATTGCCAATCCATGTTTTTTTATTAATAATTTTTATAAATTCTTTCATGATTCTAATCATTATAGCTTCAGTCTATATTAAAAGATATTTAAGAGATATTTAAAATGTCATATATCGATCTATATATATTCTGCTAGATTACTATTTTAGTACCAATAATAAATGATTAAAATTAAATTTATCCATAAATATATATATATATATATATATATATATATATATATAATTATTAATAAGTAATAATTAATTATTTATTACAAACATCTTCTTTACTGCCATTTTTAAAAACTTTATTAATATAAAGGTAACTATATGTGTAACCAAAATATTCAATATTATTGACTAAACATTTTTTCCACCTATCACTTTTATCTATAATAATATGGTATGATTATAACTATAATAATAATTTATAATTATTATTTATTATTCCAAATGCTTTTATCGTATATATATATATTGTATGTTATTATCACCCGGTATCATATCCATGTATATTTCATTGTGTTGATCTTCATATTTTGTAGGTAATGTAGTAATTGAATTCTTTACAATAAGAATATATAAGTACAAATTAAATATCCTTTAAAAGTATATATTGTTAATATATATATATATATATATATCTATATATATATATATATATATATATATATATATATATACGTATATATATATATATATTTATATATATATATGTATTTTATATTAATTACTTAATGTATTAATTGAATTCATATTCTCTCTGGAATTCTATTATGATTATAATACGAAACACAATAAATTATGTAAGGGATGTGTTGTCGTTTACTAAGTACATTTTCGAATACTTCATTAATAAGTATATTTGAGTAATAATTGAGGGATATTCAAAATAGCAAAATAGCTAGCGTAACTTTGTTACAATTTCACTTTTCATAACACTCAGAATTATAACTTGGTTTAGAGGCAAGTAAAATAGAAATCAACCTTAGTTTATGAATATTTTATTTTAGTTTCATTATATTATGTAAATTGAAATATACATTATAATTACATTATATAATAAGTGGAATTATTTCTGATGTCATTAATTATATGCAGTAATTTAATTATATGCATTGAGTTATAATATTATTTTATTTCTTTTTAAATGCTAATATTATTTGAGCATAAGTCCTATGATAATAATTAAGTTTTAAATTTAGATTTATTTATTCTATAATATATATGCATTAGTTTAAGTGTGTAAATATATAAAATTGAGAAATTATGAATGATAAAATGATGTTTTACTGTGTATTCTAAATATTGAATAAATATATTTCGTTAATTTAAAAATATACTAAATTATTTTACATTAATATTGTTCAAAGTTGGTTCCAGATGTCTAGTAATATTAATAAATATAATATTATTTGCATTAAATAGTCAAATATTGTAGAGTAGTTAATTTTATACATCGTTAGATTAATTAATCAGTGAGATATATTAGTTTTTAATCAGTGCTAATGTATGTTATATTTTGATACTTATATATCATCAGCGTATATTTTGATTTAATTTAGCATATTTAGAAATATCATAATATAAATAACGTAATAAATGCAATAATAGTTGATACATAATTAATGAACCCTACTGGTATACCTTGAACTCTTGAATATTAGTAATTTTTATCAATGTATTATATGTTCTGTCAGTAAGTCTAGAATGTTATGTAATATATAGTTTTTTCTAATATTTCTAATAAAATTATATGTTAAATAATGTTAAACGCAGATAATCATTCCAACCCATTCCAACCCATTCTCAATATATAGAATTTACTCTTTGATTATATGTGTAAACTTACTTTTTTTTGGATTCATCTTCTAATATCTTTTTCATAAATATATTAAGCGATTTAAAATATTCGATATCAAATATTGAAATAGTAATGTTATCATCTGCAATCTCGTCTATTTCGCTTAATACTCGATTAGTATATAGTGTCCAATTCATCTAATAATATATAAAATAACATAATTAAAAATGATAGGTAATCGAATATTCGAATATTCGAATATAAATATATATATAGAGATGTATATTATTACAAAAAATACGTTCAAAAGTATAAAAGTGTATACAAGCAATACAAAATAGTATAGCTTTATCGAAAAATTATTTTATATTGTGATATAAATTATAATTAAAATATTTTGAGCATTATAAAATATCGTATAATATAATATCGCCGCAGAATAAAACATCACCAATGATCACGCGACATTATAAATTCATATAACTAGTTAAGTATTACTTTAAATAACATACATATTTATGTAGTTATAGAGTATATGTATATTCGTTTTGCATTTGAATATTAAATTATAATGTTGTAAAACTATCGAGTATTTTGAATTTTAATATTTGAAATTGAAAATAAAAATATTATTATTAGTATTTTATTCTATATTTAATTCTATTCGTAATAGTGAACACTCATTTTTAAAGAATTATAACAAAATATATTTAGTTGTATATAAAGCCTGTATATATTTAAGACTATGAGCATGATTTTTTATATTAAATTTATAATTTTCGAAAGGCTTTAAAATAAATACACAAATATATTAATACATATCGTAGTAATAGTTAATTTAATTATGCTTAAAATGCATGATAATGTTTCTATGGAATTATATTATATTATTAATGGAGAATACCATACGGTATTATTTTATTTTATATAGCGCGGAGGGTGTAATCTCTATTTAAATTTATAAACCATCCATAATCATAACAACACCTTAACAGAAAAAGTAGCATTATTTGTAAATATAAATATAGGAATTAATAAGGGATAGTATCAATTCATGTGTATATTAAATCATTTTTAAAGTTTTAATTTAATCTATATTTAAAATGTATCAATTTAAGTACCAATATATTTTATATCTATATATTATATCTATATTTTATTTTACGTAATATTTTCAAATACTTTCTTTTGGCATTCATTGATTTGATCCTGGATTAATGATAACTTATATCTTCATTCTTCAACATGTGTTATGCATGCATCAAAGTAAATAATCCACATGAACTATTATCTCTCTTGATTACACCATTTATATTTTTAATAGTTCATTTATTGCTGGGATTCGAGTTATAGTCATATGTCCTAGATAATAAATATTTGTTATAAATAATAAGTATAAATAATTATGTCATATATTAAAAAGTGATAACAATTACTCAGGATATTTTATAACAATTATACTAACATAAAAGTATGTATAATATCCAAATTGTTCTTATTTTAAAATTATCCTTATTAAACTATATATTATAAAATTTGTTTATTTATGATCTGAGACTAACAGGCACCAATGAGAATTATTTATATTAATTACCCATTAGTACAACATTTGTATCATCATTGAATTTACACTTACCATAATTCGAATTTTTTCAATATGTAAGAATCAATCTAATAACAATATTTTTATTTAGATTTATTAAAATATACAGATATGACTTAATATTTTGATCATCTACCCATGAATCAATCGATAATATACTTTCTTTATTAATTATATGGACCTATCTTATATATTATATGTAAGCAATCTTTAAGATTTTTTAGTATTCGGTTTATTTAATATTTTATTATTATTTTATTTTAATAAATCTAAATATAGTTTTAATTTAGATAAGTTAATTAAATTTTGTATTGTTCTTACACCATCACTATTTTTTATTCTTGCACAGTTTCCCCTTATATCAGTGATTGTCTACTTATCTAACCATTTAAATATGAATATGATTTTATTGATTTCGGTTTTTTTAAATCATTGACATACTTTTCCTTAGCTTTTTTGATATTATCATTTACAATTTCTTTTATTTTAATTCTAGACTTATTTTCTACCTTAACAAACTTGTCAATATGTGTATTCAGTCTATTTGCAATTTCTTTTATTTTAATTCTACCCTGACAAACTGGTCAATATGTGTATTCAGTCTATTTACATTATCATTTATATCCAAATCATCTATAATTATTCCTTCATTTTAAGTAACGTCATTATTAACATCATTATTAAATTTAATATTTAAACACATGCTTTTATTTTTTAATATATTCATACTCTCTTTTTTTGTTATAGTATTACTAGCATTACATTCATCATAACATCATTACTTTCGTATTTCTATTAAATAATAAAAAAAATGGTGAAGATTTCGTACTTTTTTGTTTTTGAATTCTAATGGAAAATAATATTTTATCTAGGCATTCATCCCAATCATTCTTATTCTCATTCACACAATTTTTGCTTAATCTCATAACTATCTGACCATTCATTCTCTCACATAGGCCATTAGTCTGCGGGTGATAAACAGATGTAATTAATCACTACATTTTTTTGCTACTGATTAATTGATTTGTAATACATATTTATTATTAGGAATGATTTAATTATTTAATTATTTAATGATGATATAATAAATTATATTATATAAACGGAATCATTAACTTAAAACATATATTTTTTATTAATTTAACATAAAAATAATTTGAAAACAATACATTTTATTAACATGCTCTTTTCATAAATAATATTAACCTCATCCTAAAATGCCATTCACTTTCTTTGTAATATTATAAAAATAAAATTTATAAGCTAGTCAAAATAATATGATAAATAAAGATAAAATAAAAAATAATCCAATGCAAAAATAAATTTAAAAAAATGTATAGCAAGCATTTTAATTAGGTATAAAATCATATAATATAAAATCAATATCAATACAATTTGAAACTTATCTATATACCTTATTAACAAATTCTCCTCCCTGATCACTCAGAATTTTATCAGGAACATCATATCGGTAGAAATATATTACCAAAGCTCTGATTTAAAATTAATTTAAAATTATGATGTGAAATACCTATAATATATATATATAATGTGTGTATTTAGTATATGTACTTTGAAACATCTTGCAAGCTTTTGAATTTCAAAGGGAATCGACCCATTTTGTGAAATAATCCACTACAGTTAAAAATATATCTGTATATATTAATAATAAATATAAGTTTTATTATTTAATTTGAAAAATTAATATATTTTAATACAATAATTTTTCCATAACTTATTTCCATTTTAGTGATCCAATTAAATCAACTCCTAAAGCTCAAAAGTTTTTGAAACAATAATAGGTTTCATAACTATCAATTGAGTTTTGGTATTTTCATACCGTTGATATTTTTCACAACTATTTATCTTTATAAAATTATCACATAGTTTGTTTATATATTTGAAATACATTATTTATGTTTTTAATTATGTATAACATATATTGTAATCTAAAATATCTATATTGAATTATATTTTAATTTGTTGTTATACTAACATAATCTCTTATAATAACATACATGTATTTCCAATAATATCTTTCTGATATTATGTTCATGTTATTATCCCTACAATTATAATGTAAATACAATAGTAGTAGTTTTTACCAATCTCTTGATATACTGTATACCACTAACAATTAATTTATGTATTATACACAGCATATACCTATATATAAAATATCATAAAACTTACATTCCAGAATGGCCACCGGGATTGACTGGAATGAAAAGTTTCATGAATCTCCAAAATCTGTTTCTCATTTTCTAATACTTTATGACTTATGTTATTATACCATAATATTGAAGTATCATCTATGCATTTATAAATGTTAAAATACAATAATTTATGTATCAAATATAAAATAGATTAATTTAATATTTCAATAAGATCTTTGAAAAAATAGTGATTTTCGTAAAAAATTCGTAATTTTTCTTTTTTCTGTTTTTTTATATTTCTGTATTATATGTCCGACTGACTAAGAATTTATTCACATCACCTAAATGTATGATTAAATAGTAGTTACAATTATAATTATTTAAAGTTGTTAACATATAATACTTTGGATATTATAAAATAAACTCTATTTATATCAATTATCTAATAAGATTAATCATATCAGTAATGTTCAACTAGGTATACAACATGCATCATTTTTAATTTGTTGAGACCAAAGCTCCTAGTATATTTTAGACTCTGCGTATATAAAAGATGTAATATAAAATATATAAAGACTAATGCGTGTATAAAATATGTAGTAATTTCTATATTATATATCACATTGACAATATAGTGGGTATGTGATATATGGAATGCGTTTAATTATAATATAAATATTTCTTGAGTCAAAATTAAAAGTAAAAATTAATACATATCGACAATGAAAAAATGATATTACCGAGTATCAAACGCCAAAAACAGCAATACCAAATGACTAAATCATCTAAATTAATATAGACACATATTATTATATATATAGTAATATTAGAATTTAAATTATCATAAATGAATCAGATAAATATGTTTTATATAATTAAAACTTTATTTTACAAAATGTAATACTATATACAATATAATATTAGATAATTATATAATTAGATAATTATTATATATAAACTATTAGATAATCTATATAGTTGATACTAACCACTACATTTAGTATAAATATCTAAATCAGACATTATAGAAAGTTTTTTTTAATTTAAAAAATATACTTTAATAATTTTCAATTTTAAAGTTATGATGTAAAGGTCCAAATACAGGTTCACGAGATCGTGGCGATGAAATATTATAGTAATTATTTAAAATACTTTCAACATTTAATATACAAAATCACGTTTTTTATGCTCATAATCATAAACATCGACTAGACTTTTTATTTCAAATAAATATATTTTGTTGTAATTCTTTAAAAATGAGTGTTCACTATTACGAATAGAATTAAATATAGAATAAAATACTAATAATAATATTTTTATTTTTCAAATTATAAATATTACTTGATAGTGTCAAAATATTATAATTTAATATTTACGTATAATACGCATATGCATAAGTTCTATAACCAAATAAATATTTATGTCATTTAAAGTTATATTTAACGAGTTATATTAATTTATATAGTCACGTTGGCGTTGTTATATAATGCTGTGATGTTTTATTATACGACAACGGCAATCGAAATACAAATATCTAAAATATCTTTACCTCGAGAACTATGCCATTTTCAACTAAACACACATATACTAAACACATTTCTATATATTACGTTAAGAATTGATTGATATGTTTAAAAAATCACGAATTCTAAATATATTCATTACGCCATTAGGAATATAGAGAGGATTTCCATTTGTAATATGCTCAGCGCAATTCATATTTCTAAGAAATATGCACATAAATATTTACATAAGTTAAATATTCTTGCCTAGAACATATAATAATTAACGTCAGTGATACAACCACGGCTCTCATAAAACCGACATAAAATATTAAACTTTGTAAGTGGCCGAGATCGAAATACGAATAATTCAACTTATAAAATAGGTCAGAACATAGACACCGGTATTAAGGTATTGTTATGATAATGAATCAACTATAGTCCAATATGACCCACTCAAAAATGGAATAGATTGAAATATATTCAAAATGATAAGCCAATATCGATAGCGCCGAAAAGAACGACCATATATACGCCGACATTTAAATAGAGTATTAGCTATAACTTTGCATGCACATTTTTTATTTTATTTGAGTTAAATTAATTTATGACAAAGAAAAAATGCATTGGATGGTAATCAAAAATCAATCGATTAAATATTTAATAAAGAACTAACTAATAAATATCTGTAATTACATATATGCATATAATTAATTATTCAAAGTTCGATGATGGTAGGAATAGTGTTCTCATATAATTATCAACTGTAGATAATTGGAGCTTAGTGAACACGTTGACAATATTTCTCTCAGATCTTACGAGATAGAAATAAATAGTAATAAGTATATAATAAATGCAAAAGATATTAGAGTTGAAAATAATAAAATAAAAAGTATAGAAGAACTAAATCTAAACGAAAATAAAAGTGTAACATTAAATTAAAGTAACTAATCAGGTGATTTAAGTGCCTCTTAAAAAATGTCAAGAATTATAAAGGGATATATATATAACCTGTCTTTTTTTGTATATGATAATTGAAATAAAGGAGATATAACAATAATTGTTATTGTATTTCTATTAAACATGAAACTTCAGAATACAAAACGAAAACAACAACTTAAATAAAGTTATTAATAAACAATATATATATATATATATATATATATATATATATATATATATATATATATATATATACATGAGTAATCATGGCAAGTTACATCAACAACAATATATACAAAAGCATTCTAATAGATAATTTAAGTAAGATAATTTACACTATCTCATTAAACAACCAATTTTATAATATATTTATTAATAACTAATTTTTTGACATATTGTATAATACTCTTTAATTTATTTACACTAAAACAAAAAATATATTTGCAAGAATTGTTATCATCTATCAGTTGATAATTAAAAATATTAAATTTCCATACGAAAGATTTGATTGTTGTAATCATCACCAGAAATCTCATCACTAAAAATTCTTTAAAAACTATTCTTGCAAAAATAATATTAATATTAATATAAAATAAAATAATACATACTAACAAAAGGTGCAATGTCATTTAATTCATGTAGTTGAATATGTTTATATGCATCAAATTCGAATTCTTTATTATATAACTAAATATTATGTATATAATTAAAATCAATATAATATAAATATAAAATAAATTAATACAAATTAAAATTCTTTAATTATTATTATTTACCCATTATATCACTTTTATAACTTACGTATAGCCCAGTAAACAAATGTGAAATAATATCTGGGTTAACTTGTATTTTGCATGTTAACATTAATTAAATTTACACACAAAATACATATGTTAACCTAAATTAATATGCACTATTGTTAACGTTAACAAATTGTCATTACGTTAAACAAATGGTCATGTGATTTGTAATACTAGTTAATTTTATACCAAGCTACCATGTATACGCTAAAACTAGTGAAACTGCATTCAAAATGGTATTATCTTCAAAAGTTTATAAATCAATATACTATATGTAAGATATTTTATTTATAAATTATATATAAATTATATTTATAGCTTATTAGACATTAACGAGTATTTTTCTAAATATAAAATATAGAAAATTATTAGTAATATAGATCTGAATAAAAAAAAAGTTTACAAATATGTATAAATATAAATATATAAATATATAAAAAAAATATATAAAAATATAAATATAAATATATATAAATGTAACATTATTTAATATATATAAATAATTCTATCCAAAATGTAAAATTTATATAATTAATATCCTTTAATTAAAAATTATTGATATACAACAATACAAGCCGGTAGAATTAATTATATTGACGGTAGAATTAAATATAAAAATTCCTCGTGCTAAATGTATCTGATTTATATATTATATATATATATATATATATATATATATGTATATATATATAAATATATATATAGTATGGTAAATATTTGTATATATGCATATATAGATGTATATATATTTCATATATTATTGTTTCGCAGATGCAATTAACTAATCTTCATTACAGGATATCAGTTATTCTATAGACGATTTATAGGAAATTTGAAAAGAATTCTAAAATTTAATAAATCTATTTTTAACATATTTTGAACTACATCTTGAACATATTTCACTACTTTACTACATATGTTATTATTTTTTATATATATATAATGTTTTGATGCATGATTTTTCCACATATTGTATTATATATTTTTTATCTTGTGTTGACCTAAGTTTAAAATATAGACAAATTCTCGTTCAAACACGTACATTTTACTTAACTTTTTGTAAAAAATTTTGTAAAAAATTTTGTAAAAAAATACATATTTAACCCAAGTTTTTTTTTACATAATTATTTAATGGGAGTTGATTTATAGAATATTATAACTATAATATTATATAATCCCATACGTAATTATGCAGAAGTAGTTACACGCTACGTATAATAAATATTAAAAACAATCATTTCTTATTAAATTGTAATAGAATATTTATTAATAATTTTATAGAGTATAAAATTTAATTTATTTTTAATTTGTATTTGCAATTGAAATTAAATTTGTATTTGAATTATATTTAACTTTAATTAATAATATATATTACATTTAGAATTTAATTAAGTTTAACTTATAAATAAAATTACCGACATAAAATATTATTGATAATATATATTCTTATTATATATTAATAAGTATATATATATATATATATATATATATATTATGTGCAATTAATGTTAAGAAATAATCAACACTTGTTTATATATAAAACTTAAATGGTAGCCAATAATGTGGATTTAATTGATAAGCTATCTCATACTGATATATATTTCGATTATCCCATAGTAATTGTAATAATGATATTACATGATATTTGATTACGCGTTTATTATTTTTTTTATATAATAGTTATATAAACCTTAAACATGTTTTTTTCAAATTCTATAAATTGAGTTACATACAAATTTAAAGTATCGTTATTCTTTATTCCCAATTCATATAGAATAGACTTCATAAGATGTTTATATTCCTACATTATATTTTAATATCTGATTATTAGATAATATATATAAATATGTGTGTATATAATAGACAATTAAAAGTAACTGGCATGTATATACAATTACTATTAATGATTGATTTTGTGAATATTTCTAGACTATAATTTACTATAAAATATTGCCATTAAATATGTATATCAAATTCTGTAATTTTGCAATTATGTAATTCATATATATAATCCAGTATTGATATTCAATTACTATTTTGTATTTTATCAATAAAAAGTATTTCTGAAAATTGAATATTTTAAATATATTTATAAATACACATGAATAATATAAATATTGGAACAATATTCTGGTTATAAATTTAAAATAATAATTTACATACATTAATTTTTTCCATTTCTTTATTCATTGATGTAATTGACGGATATACCTTTTGAAACTATTAATATCATGGATATATATATATATATATATACATATATAGATAGATATATATTTAATAGAAAATTATCTTTATATAAATTTTAGATGTTATAATGATTACAAAAACTATGTATACATAGTAAATGATAAGTATATATATAATAATAACATGTATCATGCGATAAGTATTATTTTTAAAATTTAACTGTGTACTCATTGTAAATAGAACGTCTTGCATATTTTTATGCATATTGTAAATTGTTTCCTATTGGATTGTGTTAGTAATTATCATTTAATATGCGATATTTAAAAATATACATACATATACATATTTATTAAATACAATTAATTTTAAATGATCACATAGTTAAACATATATTATTCTCATTACGTAGTGGTCTAAAAAAATATTATGAATATAGGAATAAAACTAATGTATAAATAGAAATTTGTATCTATTAATAGATAATTTGTTTTAAATGTGTTCCTATTTTCAGCCTTAAATTATGTATGATATTATATTTTGTTCAATATTAGATATTATCCTTTAATATATGCACATGTATATATTAATTAAAATCATATTATGTGGAAGGACTTCATTAGATTATATTTATGTTTAATCCAAAAATCTATGAATTGCATTAACATCATATCATATGTATAGAAGAGCAGCCGTATTAATACTATATATTTAAATAGTATTCCAATAAGTATACGTGTAGAAAATAATAATAAATACCTCCCAATTCCAATTATTGATTTGAAAATTCTTATCTAATATATGCCATTTTCCAATATTATCTAAGAAATCTGTTATATATCACGATTATTAATAAATGTATAAATATATTTATTGTAATTATTTATATTATAATAATTATTATTTTGTTATATAAACCTATCAAAGGTTCCATTTTTTCATTATTAATCGTTTCTGTATCCATACATGTATTATAAAATATTCTCGGTTTGATTAGTAATTCGTTAGTATCGTTAGATTCTATTGATTTAAAAATATATTAATATATTAATATTTATTTAAATTTTAAAATGCAATATAATATTTTATACAAAATATTTAATTCCACTGTTCATAATTTAATATAAGCATTCAATTTTAATGCAATAATTCTCATTTCCAGTAAATAAATATTCAATAGATTAAGTGTCTAATAATCTGGAGTATATCAGATACTTAAACCATGGCTATATTTTATGTATGGATCAAACACTTACAATTCGGAACGTATTTAAAATATACCATGATATCAATTTGGACACTGAATAAAAAACTTACTTAGGAACATATCTATAAAGTACTCTTTTACTCTTTTAGTACATCGAGTTCTAATTTTACAAATTGCCAACATATGTGCTATTAATAATACAATTGTTTAAAATTTACTAGAGTATTTAAGCTAGTATAAATGTCTAATTATAAATAAATTTATAATATATAATTTATTATATTATGATTTTCTTTGTATCTCTTTAATCTGTAATAACTATAGTTTTTGTGTATATACGTACCGAGCTTCAAATAACTTTATATACATATTATGTTGTATGAATTGATATTTATATAATAAATATATATATATATATATATATATATATATTGTGTGTTTAAGAATACATTATTATATACAAACTATTAAATATATTTAATTAGTCAGTTTATAATACTAAATAATAGAATATAATAATATCGACACAAATAAAATATTATTTAAAATAAAAACTTAAAACATATATTATAATTAATTTGGGTTAATTGTTTTTCCATGTTACCTTCATAGTCTTACCTTATTATTAAGGATTAGTATTTTTAATAAAGTTAGTATCCACTTTTTTGGAATATTTTAGTTTCAAATAGCATTCATTTATTTTTATTAAATTTGAATTCAAATTTAATTAATATTAATATCCGATAATAAATAAATTTATTTACTTACTTACAAATATTTAAATTTTACATTTTAATATCATTGAAATAGTAATCATAATATCGATGTTATCAAAAACATAACATTGAAAATAATCATCTAATGATGATTATGCATTAACTATAGTATTGTAATATTTTACATACATTTTTTTTAATATATTCATAGTTAAAATGATTTCTTTATTGTAAAATATATAGTATTTTTATCTCATTCTGTCTAACATTATATATAATATATCATTAATTTATGATACATAATTCGATGGTTTTCAATAAGTAATCGTTACCTAATATATCACGTAAGATTTTCATATTGTTGTATGTGATATCAATTGGCATTGCCCCATTTTCATTTTTTTTGAGCACATATTTTTTTTGCCATTTACCGCATGCAAATCTATAGAAATTATTGCACGGAGCCTCCTAATATGATATATTTATATTCTATAATAATAATAGTATCATATATATAACATTTAATAATCATCATGAAATAAATAATAATATATTGTAATTTTGTTTATTATATATATATATATATATATAATTATTATAAAGTATGTTATATATATATGCTACAAGAAACTTTAATTTAATTTTAAATTACAAAACTATCCTTATACAAAAATATTTTTAAAAAAGTGTATATATTTTAAATTACAAAAACAATATATATATGAAATGTATTTATAATTTGATAAATATTAAAATATAAATGATTAAATTATAATTAAATACAATTTACAAAATGTATATATATATAAAAATATATGAAGTCAACTAGAAAATAATGAACAGTTTAGTTTGTGTTTCCTAGTTATGTCACAAGACATACTTATTTATTTTGTCGTCTGATATATCAGTAGAATGATGTCAATTTTTGAGTTTATGATATGGAGAGTAAAACAATGAATTGATCTCAAACTTAACCATATTATTTATGGTGTTATCTAAGAATTAAATAGTATATTTAATGCATGTAATAGCATTCGTTACCATAAGTTTACGATGATCATCGTGTAATAAATATTAGTGACAGTTTAGAATTCTAATAAAGGAAAAATGAGTAATCAGGTATCGTAATTAACAACTGTATTGTACATGATTACAAGATATTAGTATATTAATAAGCATTTATATTATAATTATTTCGTTACTATGCAAGAATTGTTAGAACATCAAATATATAGTCTTTAAAATTATTATATCACTTCGTATTATACATTAAAATATTAAATTGATGATATAATATGATGTTACATATAATTAATTGATATGAAACTTAGATCACTACAGAATATTATCCCAGGATATTGGAAATACTTTGTTGTGTACAGTGGATATCCAAAGTAGTTGATCATCAGGTTATCACTGCATACATTTACATAATAGATTACTCGATTATGAACATAATCGGGGTCTATACTATTTAATTTAATTTAATTTAAATAAATATGATTGTAACCAATTACGTGAATACCTTCATTTATTATTTGTATACAAGATTTGCGTGAGAAACTTAATCAAAATATCTAAAGTATAATAGTATAGCATAGTATATAAGTATAGTATAGAATATCAGTATAGTATAATATATCAGTATAGTATGGTATATCAGTATTATAGTATATAAGTATAGTATAGTATATCAATAATCAGACTATAATTTCGTGATTTGAATACACTTTTATAAACATTTAGGTGACTTTAGAAAACAACATTATGTTAAAACGTAATGGTAAAGTTAGTATAAAAATGTGATTCCAATAAGTAATACTAGTGAAGAGCTTATAAATATATAATAACCTGGAATTAAGGTTTAACTTATTGGAAGTTTATATAATAACTAAGATAATTGTTTAAATATGCTATTCTTCAAATGTATTTTATTATTAGTGATAAACTCTGAAATTGATAGATATTAATATCTATAGATATAGTAATAAATATCGTAAAGTTAATTATATAATATACCTTGAAAGAATATATGTATTTCACTATTTATTATATATTTAACTTTTACTATATATTTTTCTTTATAGTATGATTTCTTATAAATAAATGTAATGGGTTATATACATTATAGGTAGGTAAGTCAGTAATTGAACGTAAATTATGTATATCAAAATATTCTTTAATATTCTTTAATGGATTTAATATAATACATTGAGTATATAACAATATTGTCAGATTTTGAATTATGGTTGGTATCTATACAATAAATATAAGTGTTTTATATTATAAGTAATATAAGGCACTTATATTGTTAGGTATAAAGTGTAGAGATTAATATTATAATAGATTTATTAGGTCAGTAATTACAGTATAGTATAGTATCACCGTATTGTATATAAATTTCAATAATTGGTAGAATATATTGTCTTTGTAAATAGGAAGAAACTTCATAAATATTTATCATTCATCTATTAATTTACTTATTTATAAATATATATATATATATATATATATATATATTTATATTTATATATTTATATATTTATATATTTATATTTATATTTATATTAGATATTTATTATAAAATATATATTACTGATTCAAATAATATAATATATCTATATCATTTGTTATGTAAATGCATATATATATAAAATCTCAAGAAAGATGTAACGCATGGTAGCTTTTATATTAAGCAAACTATCATGAATACATATTATTTGGCGTTATATATATATTGCATTTTAATAATGATAATATCATATTGCATAATAAAAATAAAATTATAATAATTATTACATAAATGATTCTATAAAATTATATTTTATAGAAACCTTAAAATCAATTTTAATTAAAATATTTGCGGATATTTCAAGACAAGTTTTTGTTATACAAATATTGACATCAGTATTAATCGGTTTATCTTCTACATAATATCCTCTGTAATCTAGTTAATCAATAATTTATATACACATATGTATATATATATATATATATATATATATTAATAACATGTATATCAATCGATATAATAATACATTATATTGTTAATACTGATTATAGTATATACTATTTTAATTTTTAAATTATTTTCTATATAAATTTTTTAAAGTTTTTAAAAAATAAACTAAATATAAATTAGCGATAAAATATATTATATTAATTATAAAAATATTATAAACATATATTATACGTATTCATATATAATATTTTAATATGATAAATTAAAAAATAATATATTTGAAATTATATAATAAACAATAATAAATACATATAACTAATATAACTATATTATAGCTTACTATTTGTAATTTAGTTTAATTATGATGATTTATTTTATTTATTTTATTTGAGTGCTCCTGAAATAAATATTCAATATACTATACTATATGATAACTTACTATATATCATTGAACTTGATTTTAATAAAACAATCAGACTTAATATTACATTTAAACAGATGAAATGTAGTTCAGTAGAGCTGGATTATAATTATAAATACAATTTAAATATTTATATTGATAATTTTATTTAAATAATAATGTTAATTTAAACAGTAATTTTATATATTTAATATATATGTTTTTACAAAATATTAATAATATTTATACATGGTATTACATTTAAATGTAAAGTTTTATATATTTACTTTTAATAGATATTACTAAAATAAACCTGAATGTTTGCATTTTAATTTTTATAAATGATAATATAGTAATTATTAATTAATTATTTAATACAAAATAATTTGTTTATTTTTAATTTTATAAAAATTAAAATTTAAAACTACTTTATGAATAATATTGTTATTTTTAATTAATTATTACGAATTATGTAATATTATTATTGTAAGTTGCAGTAGTGTATATATAATTAATAAACTGTAGTAATGCTTTGAATGAATATACATATTCGTAAAGGAAAAACATTATTTAAGATAATAATGATAATTAACTAAGGTGCTGAGAGTAATCGAATGATTACGTAATGATTATGAATTTATAAATCTCTATATGTTGTATTAATAACATGTATAGAAAATAGGCTATATATATAATTAATATTTTATATATATATAAACATTTTGCAAAGATTATTGGATAATTACAATTTTTATACATGTGTTATCCATAAATATATTAATAATTACTCGTAATTGCAATTAAATGTTAACATTACTATAGTTAATAAAAAATGTAATATAAGACTAATATCAATATTTACACGTGAGTAATTAATAGTCATATTTTAGAAGTTGATGAACTATTTCACCCCAAGAAAGCAACATGAAAAATTATTAATACCGGAATTACTATTGCACAATAATACGAGCTTATTTAAATTATAATGATAACTCATGATACTAAAACTATATAGAACTATTTCTACAAGTAAATAGAAAAATGTTAATACAATAAATAGCCTTTTATCATTTTAGTAGACTTTCTTCGCGGTACATCGGTGATATTAGAGTACAAATAACGATTAAAATTGATTGAATAACGATTAAAATACATTTTGTAAAATAAAGTTTTAACTATATAAAACATATTTATAATTGCGATATCTGATTCATTTAAATTCTAATAGTTAATAAGATATATAACTATATCTATATATAAATATGTGTATATATTCATTTAGATGATTTAGCTATTTGGTATTGCTGTCTATGCTTTTAGCGTTTGATACTCGGCAATATCATTTTGACATCGTAGTAATTTTGACATTTAATTTTGACTCCAGAAATATTTATCTTATAATTACATGCATTCCATATGTCACAACACCCACTATATTGTTAATGTGGTATATAATATATACTATATACTATACTATATATATAGAAATTAATATATATTTTATATACAAACTTAGTCTAGAATATACTAGCAGTTTTGGTCTCAACAAATTAAAAATTATGCATGATATTTAGATAGTAGAACATTACTGATATGATTAAATTATATTAGATAGTTGATATAAATAGGGTTTATTTTAAAATACATAATATCCAAAGTATTAAATGTTAACAACTTTAAATCGTTATAATTGTAACTACTATTTTATCATGCATTTAGGTGACGTAAGGAAATTCTTAGTTAGTCGGACAGTTAGTCGCACAGTGTATCCGACTGATACATAATACAGGAATTTCAAAAACAGAAAAATTACGAATGCATGTTTACGATTTACAAAAACTAAAATAACGGTTTATATAATTTATTATATCATCATTAAATTATTAAATAATTAAATCATTCCTAATACTAAATATGTATTACATATAAATGAATCATTATCAAAAAAAAATTGTAAATAGATTAATTACACTTATTAATTCCTATATGTATATTTACAAATAATGCTACTTTTCTGTTAAGATCTTGATATGATTACGAATGATTTATAAATTTAAATAGAAATTACACCCTCCACACTATATAAAAAATAACACTCTATGGTAGTTTTCACTATTACGAATAGAATTAAAAATAGATAGAATAAAAAATTAATAATAATATTTATTTTTCAATTTAAAAATATTAAAATTCAAAATACTCGATAGTGTCACAATATTATAATTTAATATTTACGTGTAATATGAATATACATATACTCTATAACCTCGTAAATATTTGTATAGTTATAAGTTATATTTAACGAGTTATATTAATGTATAAGTCGTGTGACTGTTGTTTTATTATGTGGCGATGTTTTATTATACGACACCGGCGATGACGATGCCGTTATTGCATAATTCAATTGTTGATTAGAGATACACTAGTAGCATATGTTCAAGTATATTATAGATATATAATATTTACAATCTTTTATAATATTCTTTAAATTTACTATTATAAATTAATTTTACATGTGAATTGGATTTAGAAGATTACAATTTAATATAGTTCTGAAGTATAATTTAACATTAATTTAATTTCTAATTTGTTGGTTACAATATATAAATGATGTTTATTATGTTAGTATCTTCATGAATATTGAGAACATTTATTAGAATTACATATCTAAAATATGATGAATAAATAAATATATACAAATTTTTACTCTATTTTAAAAAATCATATTTATAAATAATTGTCATGTTATATTTCATATATAAATATAAAGATATACATATAATTATTTATATTTATAAGGTTATACATATTATATTTTTAACTGTGTATATTATTGAAATTTTTCCAATATTAGAATTATAGTATTTTAATTCCAATCCATTTCGTAAGATTTAATTTATCATATTTAAATACGATGAAATTTAATTCATAGACTTTCATTATAATAGTTTATTAATATATTGGCTAATAATTTATAATTTCTTTGTGTCTACCATATTACACATATGTCCTCGTCGTACATATTATCTCCCGGTTTGCAAGAAAATACATCTTGAAATTGTTTGCTATTTCTTAAAGAACCTATCACTCTAATTTCAGGAGGAGAATGAACGTCACCGATAATAATATCTTTGAACATTTCTTTCATCTTCGTACAATAAGACTGTTAAATAATTATTACATATTAAATAATATTATTTAAATAGTTTGAATTGTTTGACATAAATGTGTTACAAATTCTATTTCTATCTCATAATATATAAAATAAAATGAATTATGATAAGTAAAATTAAGGAATATAAATATTTAAAACTATTTAAATATCAGAAATTTATAAATATATAATATAATTGTTATGATATTTTTGTAGATAACAAACTTTTTATAAATAGAATGTATTATATAATTCGTTTACTAAAGGTGTATTAGTACTGGTATATTTTAGTAGGTGTATTTAATGTATTTAGTGTATGTAGTTTGTATGTATTTATTAAGAATTTTGTTCACATACTTAATCATCGAATATTTATTTATTTAATATTAAATTTTAATATAATATATTAATTTAATGTAAATGTTTATCACTATTGCCTTTTTTATTTAGTAATTTTTAATTATTTTACAATTATTATTCTAGTATATAAATTACACATTTACTACACGAATACATTAGTATTTGTTTATTAATTACAACTCATTACTATGAGTAACTACACAATTTCTAAATCATATTTTATATTAATTAATTTATTGTAAATAAAAAAATGAAAATATTAAAATCCAAAGGAAATTTATAAATAATATTAAAATATAATAATTAGTATGCAATGTCTAAAATTAGATTGCTAGTAGTAAATATAAAATGTATATATTTATGTATATATATATATATATATATATATATATATATCAAAGTATATAATAAACCTGTGCAAAAGAAATAAAAAATAATTGTTTATTGCTAAAATTTTGTAATCCAATTAACGGTTTTTCTTCATAATTGTCTTTGATCCAGTCCTCATAGGCCTAATTTAATTAAATCAAGTACATTTTTATAAAATATAAAATGGACTATGCATTTATAGTTAATTATTAATCTAAATTTAGATTAATTATCCATTAATGGATAATTGTATGATAGCTTAAAAACTAATATTTCATTATGGCGCTATGGTTAGGTCAAAATTGGATAACAATAATAATAACTAAATATACATATAATATCAATTTAATTATTCTATAGAGTATATAGAAATATATTACGTACTCTTTATTGAACTTTAATATAATTTTAATTTATAATATAATATAACATAGATATAATCGTAATAACATAGATATAATCGTATCATATAAAAAATATATTCAATATTATGGTTGCATAATGATATATTATATATTAGTTATATAAATATTTATATTAAAATAGATTATAATAATATTCCGATATATTAATGTAATATTTCAAGCAATGAGCAAATACATTAATATAAATAAATGTGGTTGCGTATACTTAATTATAAAACGAACTAATTTACAATACTTATAATTGTATGCAAATAATTATAATATTAATTATATTAATATATATTATCAAACAGCAAATGAAGCTTTTAATCCACTAGAATCGGCAGAATTTTCTCCTACCGTTATATTCCCATTTACCTGTATAATATATATATATATATATATATATATATATATATATATATATATATATATATATATATGTATAAATTCTAATTGTGTTTAAATATATTCATAATAAATTCTAGTATTAGCAAAATACATTTTTGAAGGATGATTGTTATGTAAATGTAATTTAATAATAATGAAAAAAATTATAATTATAACTACGGTTGATTAAAATATCATTATTAATTAAATAAAATTATTCACATATAAAGTAAACTGTAATATGTTATAAATAAACCTTATTATTAAATAATGTATGATATTAGTCGTGATATTTATTAATTTATTATCATTATCTCGCGTTAGTGAGAACCAATATTTCAAATTTAGAATTAAATGAATTATTTAATTTAATTCTTAGAATAATATTATTATTGTATATATAGTTTTATTTATGTGTTAAATATTATTTATATATAATAATATATACCCATTTATTATTAAATTTATACTTCGAAAATTTTTTTATAAAGCATTCTTCATTTTCTTTAAAATTAGCAATTGAATCATCATCCCACCATGTTTTTTTATTTCCATTAGGATCGAATTTACGCCCAATACTATCAAAACCATGAGCTTGTTCGTGCCCCATTGTACTTCCGATAGCACCAAAGTTTAGTGATCTATATCGGTAAGATATATAATTAAACATATTGATAATTTGACATTAATTTTAGAATAATTATACAAAATATAATACTTTATTTATTAAAATATTAAAATACCATTATTTTATATTTATAATATTTAAATATATTATATACTATACATTGTAATACATATTTTTACTCTTGCCTTACATTGATATATAACTTTAAAGTATAAAACATAATGTTGAAACTAATATAATAACAATATATTTCGATAAACCAAAATATATTCGTAATTAAAAGTGTAGTTTATTTAACATAAAATCTTACATACATATACATAAAGGGTATATAATTATATATGATAATACATTAATATATATTATTATAATTTAACCTTGGTCTGTTTATATTGTAGTTAGGGTCTTGCATATAACCGGCTAGAAAAACCATTTTCACCTCAAGTTGATGATAATAAGCATTATATTCAAATGGATACATATACCAACTAATTTGAATTAATAAAGAATCATCTATATTTGTAATTTAGTTCTAAATATATAAGTAATATGATAAATATTTTCTGATTATTTTTATGATTAATATTTAGACTATTAATGATATTAATATCTATTAACTACTAATAATGAAAAATAAATGTACGGTATAGTTTAAATCATATATAGTCATAATTTAATACGAGCTAGTTGCCACATAGAAGTATATCCATTAATAAAAAAGTGTACACAATTGTAATATTTGAAATAAACCTATGAATTGTTATCGAAGTACATATTATTTAATAATACATTGGATCAAGTTGAATTATTATATCAAGGCATATATAAATATATATGTAATATATTTATATATATAATATATAAAAGATATAATTATAATCATATTAATTTTGTTTTAATAATATTAATATTATTTCCAACTAGTTTACTATAGTTTACTAGTTGGAATATAAATACGTATTAGTTTAATAGTTACATATACAATTGCACTTAGCAATTGTGAAATGTAATTAAATATATTAATAAATAAATTAAATTAGCAAAAATTAAATTAATTTAATCATATTTAAGTTAATTTAATCATATTTAAGTTATTGTTTATTGTCATAATGTTAATTTTTTAAAGTTTTCAAATATATGTTATAAGTAATTTAAGCTAATTAATCTATACTAGTTATGTGTGATATGCTATACTGAATAAGTATATAATACCTCTCATCAATAATCGTACTGCTAAAATAATGTAAATCTTTTAGTCTTTTAGATTTCAATAAACCAATTTTATTATTGAAATATTCATCGTCGTTTATTGTTAACTATATTTATATATATTGATATATTTATATATATATATATATATATATATATATATATATCAAATTAATATAAGATATATTACATATTTAAAAACCAATTTCAGTTTATCTTTTATATTCGTAAAGTTATAAATACTTTCCGGGTATCCAAATTCGTATTTAGTTTGTCTAGCCTAATGCATATATTTAATATGTCATTACTGGAGGTATATAATATGAATTTAAATAATACTATGATTTTGAAATTACATTATTATATTTGTTTGATTTTTGCAATTTATATTCAAGCGTTATTGTTTTACTTAATACTTTTACTTATGTAATATTTTAAGGATTATACAATTCACATTTGGTATTTTACTATTAAAATGTACCTATTACAGTGTTAATCAAATACATATATATACATATTATTCCTATAAATTACTAAACTTATCCACACAATATGTAATTTAATTCAAAAGTTTTAATTGATAATTTAATAATACATAAATACTATTAATAATATATATATATATATATATATATATATATATATATATATATTGTTACAACTTTAATAATTGATTTTTGCTTTGATTCATTGCCAATCCAAGTTGTTGCATTGATCATTTTTATAAATTCTTTATTGATTCTAATCATCATACTTTCAGTCTATATTAAAATATATATTTAATTAATATTACTAATTTATATATATTCTACTACATTACTAGTTTAGCACTGTATGCAACAATATATAGTTGTATAATTTTAAAATAAACCAATGATAAATTATCAAGGCAGTTAGATTTACTAAATAATAATTCATTATTTATTACATACATCATCTTTACTGCCATTTGTAAAAACTTTATTAATAAAAAGATAACTATACGCATAACCAAAATGTTCAATATTATAGGATACACATCGTTTCCACCTTTCATTATCCACTATAATAATATATAGTATGATTATAATAATGACCATAATTCATAAAATTACTATAATAATAATTTATAATCATTCTTTATTAGTCTAAATGATTATATTGTATATATACATAGAGTATATTATTATCACCATTTAAATTATTTTTGTATATTTCCTTGTGTTTATCTTCGTATTTTGTGTGCAATGAATTAATTGAATTCTTTACAATAACCATTAATAAGTACAAATTAAATATCCTTTAAAATGATATATATATATATATATATATATATATATATATATATATATATATATATATATATAAGTGTATTTGTGTGTGTTTTATATTAAATACTTAATGTATCAATTGAATTTGATTAATTAGTCAATAAACATAATACTGCGATTATTCTCTTTGGAATTCTATTATGATTATAATACGAAATACAATTAATTATGTAAGGGATGTGTTGTCGTTTACTAAGTACATTTTCGAATACTTCATTAATAAGTATATTTGAGTAATAATTGAGGGATATTCAAAATAGCAAAATAGCTAGCGTAACTTTGTTACAATTTCTCTTTTCATAACACTCAGAATTATAACTTGGTTTAGAGGCAAGTAAAATAGAAATCAACCTTAGTTTATGAATATTTTATTTTAGTTTCATTATATTATGTAAATTGAAATATACATTATAATTACATTATATAATAAGTGGAATTATTTCTGATGTCATTAATTATATGCAGTAATTTAATTATATGCATTGAGTTAGAATATTATTTTATTTCTTTTTAAAAATAAATATAATTTTTAGCATAAGTCCTATGATAATATCTAAGTTTTAAATTTAGATTTATTTATTCTATAATATATATGCATTAGTTTAAGTGTGTAAATATATAAAATTAAGAAATTATGAATGATAAAATGATGTTTTACTGTGTATTGTAAATATTGAATAAATATATTTCGTTAATTTAAAAATATACTAAAATATTTTACATTAATATTGTTGAAAGTTGGTTCCAGATGTCTAGTAATATTAATAAATATAATATTATTTGCATTAAATAGTAAAATATTGTAGAGTAGTTAATTTTGTACATTGTTAGATTAATTAATCAGTGAGATATATTAGTTTTTAATCAGTGCTAATGTATGTTAGAGTTTGATACTTATATATCATCAGCGTATATTTTGATTTAATTTAGCATATTTAGAAATATCATAATATAAATAACGTAATAAATGCAAAGATAGTAGATACATAATTAATGAACCCTATTGGTATACCTTGAACTCTTGAATATTAGTAATATTTATCAATGTATTATATGTTCTGTCAGTAAGTCTAGAATGTTATGTAATGTATAGTTTTTTCTAATATGTCTAATAAAATGATAGGTTAAATGATGTTAAACGATTACATATAACCAATAAATGATAATATAAGTAATATATATTATAGAATTTACTATTTGATTTTATGTGTAAACTTACTCTTTTTTAGATTCATTTTCTAATATCTTTTTCATAAATATATTAAGCATTTCAAAATATTTGATATCAACTAATGAAATTGTATAGTTATCATCTATAGTCTCATCTATTTCTTTCAATACTTTATTAATATATATTGTCCAATTCATCTAATAATTAAATAAAATAACATAATTAAATATAATACTTGATTAGATTACTATAAATATTCGTACAAGATTATAAAATTATAACATAACATATTACAGCGTTATTGAAAAATTAATTTACTATTTTAATATAAATTATAATTTAGATATGTATTTTTCATATGTACAGTGATATAAATTATAATTAAAATTGTTAAACTATTGTTAAACCCAAAATATTATAATTTTGAAATGTATATGATCAATAGAATACAATTCTTTTATAATATTGCAAACTTATTATTTTTTTTATAAATTTTACATATGCATATGTGTCATAATATGTGTGAACATTTACATGTGTATATTACTAATTTAAAATGTGTAATTTATATTTGAAATTTATAAGTAGTAATTCTTTTTATTATACTAAATCATAGTATTTATGATATTGTGAACTCTCATTATTTATTTTTATAATTCATAAAAAAGCAATTTAAATTTAAATATTCACATTAATACGCACACATATGATTACATTAACATTCATAAGTATACATACACTGTAACGTTATATCAATACGTATAATTGAAATACCATAATTAATTATAAATATGACTAAATTTACTGCAAATCTTGGACAGACGTGGAAGCAGGTGAGATAATAATGTGATGGCCAGTGTGAAAAACTAAATTGTCACAATAGTATACTGATATGGTAAAAAAATCAATACTCAATAATCAATATTATTATCTATACTTATATAATACTAATCAGCATACAATATATTTAATAACATGTCGTTTGTCAAGATAATAAAAGATAATATTAAAAAGTCACAGAGAAATTCTGAAGAAATCGTTTCATTTGAACAATTTGTAAATCTGATCAAATCAATGATAAGAGTTTATAAATAGTATAGTGGTTAATATATTACTAGACTAAATCATGATTTTTTAAGCCTTAAACATCGATAAATTATATAGGTCATACTTGTATAACTAAAGATATAAAAAAGGTAATAGGATAATGTAATATGTTTAACGTATGTGCCAATACCTAGAAAATATCTTGCTTAAATTCAGTGTTAATAGGGAGTTCAGAAAACCGATGGAAAATAATAAACTTGGCAATTGGCCAAGATCGGGAACAAATAATTCAACTTATGAAATAGGTCAGTATATAGAAACCGGTATTAAGATATTTGTAAGGAATAAATTAACTATATTACATTGTGACGTACTCAAAAACGAAATATATATAAATTACTTGAAAATAACCAATATCGAGAGTTCTGAATAGAACTTAACTTGTAGTGAAATGAGACGTGTTGACAGATTATTCCCAGATCTTACGAGTTAGAAGTTAATGGTAATACGATTATAAGAAATTCAAAAGATATTAAAGTAAAAAAGAATAACAGAAAAAATATAGAAGAACTAGAAATAAAAGAAAATAAATGCGAAGAAAAAGTATAACATTAAATCAAAGTAATCGATTTGGAAATAAGCAGATGATTTAAGTATATATATATATATATATATATATATATATATATATATATATATATATATATATATATATATATATAAATTAGTAACCAGGTAAGTTACTCAATACTACACTATATACAAAAGCATTCTTATAGACTAAGTAATATAATGTGTTACTACCTCATTAAACAAGCAATTTGATATTATAAATATGATTAATATTTTTTTTGACATATTGAATAATTAATCTTCTCTTATTAAAACCAAAAATATATTTGTAAGAATTGATTTTATAATTTTTATAATTGATTTGAAATTTATAATTATCAATATCGATATCAATAGTTATCTGTTGATAATTATAAATCTCAATGCGAAAATATTTGATTGAAATTATCACTAAAAATTCAAATATAGGTAATATATATTTTATATTATAATTTATATTTTTATTAATACCATTATATTAATATACAATAAAATAATATAACATACTAACAAATGGTGCAATTTCATTTAATTCATGCAATTTGATTTGCTGATATAAATCAAATTTGAACTTTCTATCAAATAACTAAATATTTAGTTTAATAATAAAAATAATATAATATAAATATAAAATAAATTAATACAAATTCAAAAAACCTTAATTATTATATATCCATTGTATACTATTTATAACATACGATATATATATATATATATATATATATATATATATATTATACATATATATATATATATATATATATATATTATACATATATATATATATATATATATATATATATTATATATATATATACATTATAAAATATAATAATATTCCACATACTATTATGCAGAAATAGTTACACGTTACGTAATATAAAAATTATAAATGATCATTTCTCAATGCATTGTAATAGATTAGTTATTGATGAGGTTATAGAGTATATATAATTTTATTTATTACATTTTCATTTGGAATTAAAATGAAATTTTTAGTTGAATTTAACTTTAATTAATAATATATATTATAATTGTAGTTTAACCCTTTACAACCTTTAGTATAAGTATAAATACAATTACATACATAGAAATATGATCGATAATATATATTCTTATTATATATAAATAAATATAGAGTATATATGCTAAGGAATAATCCACATTTTGATGTATAAAACTTAACAAAAATACATAATAAACGAATAGTAAAAAACTGATTTAAATCATAAGCTATCCCATGATTATATATCTTTTGATAATCCTATAGTAATTGGAATGGGTATAACGTGCTATTTCATAGAAGTTTTATATATTTTAATATATAACTGTTATATATACCGATATGAAGCTGTATTCAAATTCTAATAATCGAGTTCTATACGAATTTATCTTATCATTATTCGTTATTCCCAATTCATATAGAATAGCCTTTATGAGATCTTGATATTCCTACATTATATTTTAATATTTGATTATTATATATATATATATATATATATATATATATAATCACATATAAGTGCATAGGTGTGTATATAGTAGACAAATAAAAGTATCTGACATTTATTTACAGTTAATTCGTAATTTATTCAATATTGCTAAACTAGAATTTACTATAAAATATTGTCATAAGATGTGTATATTAAATTATGTAACAAAAATGCATAATAAGATATATCATAAATATAAAATAGTATTGGTATTCAATTCATAATGTGCATGTTATCAAAAACAAATATTTCTGAAAATAGAATATATATTTTTCCATTCAATTATGAATTTTATGCATTTAATTATATATTATGAATATAAAATAATCTTGTATAGATTGTATATTTAAAGTAATAGTAGACGCTAAATATTTAAAGTAATATTAATATTTAATTATGTTATCCATAATTTTCGTTGATAATTGGAATAATACTTTTAAAATGTATGTATAGATATTGTAATTTAAAACAATTTATTTGATATGCAAAAATTATAGAAACTGCTGTTTAACTAAATAATTGTATAAGTAAATTTAAATAAAATAAATTAGAATATAATTATATAAACTATATATATAAATATATTTATAAATACACATATATAAATATATTTATAAATACACATAAATAATATAAATACAGAACAAATATTATGTTTATAAATTTTAAATAATAATTTACATACTTCATATTTAGAATATTCATCATTCATCATTGCTGAATATACATATGCAGATTGCAACTATTAATTTAATATATATATATATATTAAAATTCAAATATTACATATATGATTATTAAAACACTGCTATTATTCTAAGTAATATATGTATATATTTATATATATATATATATATATATATATATGTATATATATAATAACATGTATTATGAAATTGGTGTTATTATACATATTTCTTTCTATGCTCATTGTAAATAGAACACTTTGCATATTTGTATGCATATTGTAAATTGTTTCCTATTGAATTGTGTTAGTAATAATCATTTTTATTTTAATTAATTCATTTAATTAATAAACGATATTTTAAAAAATACACATATTTATTTAATATAATTAATTTAAAATGATCATAGTATTAAATGTAAATTATTCTCTTTTCGTATCGATAGATAAAAATAAAAAAATATATGAATAATACAAATGTCTTAATAGAAATATATGTGTTATTATAATAATTATCGCTATACTCTTAGTTTTAGGCTATAAATAATCATTTTTATAGAAAAACTGCAAAAAGTATTTAATTCATATATGTGTATTGATGTATGGTCGATTTAATTAGTATACCAATTAGAATTATTTTATTTACAATAATTTGTTTAAAATGTTTTCATAAGTTTTTTTCATAAATTCCAATATTTATACGTGTTAAATACGTGAAATAATAATAAATACCTTCCAATTCCAATTATTGATTTGAAAATTCGTATCTAAAATATGCCATTTTCCGATATTTTCCAATAAATCTGTTTTATAAGACGATTATTAATAAATGTATAAATATATTTATATTATAATATATATTGTTTTGTTATGTAAACCCATCAAAGGCTTTATATTTTTATTATTAATTGTCTCTGTATCCATACATGACTTATAATATTTTCTCGGTTTGATTAGTAATTCGTTAGTATCGTCAGATTCTATTGATTTAAAAATACATTAGTATATTAATTTTTATTTAAATCTAAAAATACAATTTATTATTTTATCAAAACTATTTAGTTTCACTGTTCACAATTTAATATAATTATTTAATTTTAATGCAATAATTCTCTCATAGCTATATTTTATATATTTTATACAATTTGGAACGTGTTAAAAATGTATATATTGGTACATTTTGGATACATTTTAAGGTAGTATAAATAACTTATTATAAATAAATATATATTATATCATTTATTATGTAGGATTTTCTTTGTTATATTCTTTTATTTATTTCTGAAATTCTTATCATCCGAAAGAAAAACATATTTATATTGATCATTGGCGTATAACTGTCTCTGTATTAATTAATTAATTTTATTAGATACATTTATATTTATAATTTTAATTATTATATAATTAATTATTATATATTTAACCTAATTGGAATTTATAATTTGATTATAATGTATGTGATATTAAAAATCAAATAATTAATATAATACTCATTAATTGAAATAATTTTATTACTTATATTACAATACAATATTTTTTTACAATAATAATTACAATACAATATTTTTTTACAATAATAATTACAATAATAATTACAATAATAATTACAATAATAATTACAATAATAATTACAATAATAATTACAATAATAATTACAATAATAATTACAATAATAATTACAATAATAATTACAATAATAATTACAATAATAATTACAATAATAATTACAATAATAATTACAATAATAATTACAATAATAATTACAATAATAATTACAATAATAATTACAATAATAATTACAATAATAATTACAATAATAATTACAATAATAATTACAATAATAATTACAATAATAATTACAATAATAATTACAATAATAATTACAATAATAATTACAATAATAATTACAATAATAATTACAATAATAATTACAATAATAATTACAATAATAATTACAATAATAATTACAATAATAATTACAATAATAATTACAATAATAATTACAATAATAATTACAATAATAATTACAATAATAATTACAATAATAATTACAATAATAATTACAATAATAATTACAATAATAATTACAATAATAATTACAATAATAATTACAATAATAATTACAATAATAATTACAATAATAATTACAATAATAATTACAATAATAATTACAATAATAATTACAATAATAATTACAATAATAATTACAATAATAATTACAATAATAATTACAATAATAATTACAATAATAATTACAATAATAATTACAATAATAATTACAATAATAATTACAATAATAATTACAATAATAATTACAATAATAATTACAATAATAATTACAATAATAATTACAATAATAATTACAATAATAATTACAATAATAATTACAATAATAATTACAATAATAATTACAATAATAATTACAATAATAATTACAATAATAATTACAATAATAATTACAATAATAATTACAATAATAATTACAATAATAATTACAATAATAATTACAATAATAATTACAATAATAATTACAATAATAATTACAATAATAATTACAATAATAATTACAATAATAATTACAATAATAATTACAATAATAATTACAATAATAATTACAATAATAATTACAATAATAATTACAATAATAATTACAATAATAATTACAATAATAATTACAATAATAATTACAATAATAATTACAATAATAATTACAATAATAATTACAATAATAATTACAATAATAATTACAATAATAATTACAATAATAATTACAATAATAATTACAATAATAATTACAATAATAATTACAATAATAATTACAATAATAATTACAATAATAATTACAATAATAATTACAATAATAATTACAATAATAATTACAATAATAATTACAATAATAATTACAATAATAATTACAATAATAATTACAATAATAATTACAATAATAATTACAATAATAATTACAATAATAATTACAATAATAATTACAATAATAATTACAATAATAATTACAATAATAATTACAATAATAATTACAATAATAATTACAATAATAATTACAATAATAATTACAATAATAATTACAATAATAATTACAATAATAATTACAATAATAATTACAATAATAATTACAATAATAATTACAATAATAATTACAATAATAATTACAATAATAATTACAATAATAATTACAATAATAATTACAATAATAATTACAATAATAATTACAATAATAATTACAATAATAATTACAATAATAATTACAATAATAATTACAATAATAATTACAATAATAATTACAATAATAATTACAATAATAATTACAATAATAATTACAATAATAATTACAATAATAATTACAATAATAATTACAATAATAATTACAATAATAATTACAATAATAATTACAATAATAATTACAATAATAATTACAATAATAATTACAATAATAATTACAATAATAATTACAATAATAATTACAATAATAATTACAATAATAATTACAATAATAATTACAATAATAATTACAATAATAATTACAATAATAATTACAATAATAATTACAATAATAATTACAATAATAATTACAATAATAATTACAATAATAATTACAATAATAATTACAATAATAATTACAATAATAATTACAATAATAATTACAATAATAATTACAATAATAATTACAATAATAATTACAATAATAATTACAATAATAATTACAATAATAATTACAATAATAATTACAATAATAATTACAATAATAATTACAATAATAATTACAATAATAATTACAATAATAATTACAATAATAATTACAATAATAATTACAATAATAATTACAATAATAATTACAATAATAATTACAATAATAATTACAATAATAATTACAATAATAATTACAATAATAATTACAATAATAATTACAATAATAATTACAATAATAATTACAATAATAATTACAATAATAATTACAATAATAATTACAATAATAATTACAATAATAATTACAATAATAATTACAATAATAATTACAATAATAATTACAATAATAATTACAATAATAATTACAATAATAATTACAATAATAATTACAATAATAATTACAATAATAATTACAATAATAATTACAATAATAATTACAATAATAATTACAATAATAATTACAATAATAATTACAATAATAATTACAATAATACTTACAATAATAAATTCAATAATAATTACAATAATAATTACAATAATAATTACAATAATAATTACAATAATAATTACAATAATACTTACAATAATAAATTCAATAATAATTACAATAATTACAATAATTGTTTACATTATATTATTTAGATAGTAATATAATTCAAATAAAATAATTATTATACAATTTTTTTCAGTATGAGCAACTATTGATGCATTACCAATCATTGATAATATATTATATAAGATTTGACATTAGACATGTTAGACAAGAATCTAAATTTTAATCTTTAACAAACTTTTAGTTTATTAATTATTTATTAATCTAGTATTATTTATATATAATATTAATTTAATTACGAATAATTAACAGAAATATGTTATTGTGTATTTTTACTAGATTTCAAGATTCAGTCGAAATGATATCTCGATGTAAAATTAAACTGGAAATCTTACTTTCAAAATTCAATTGTGCAAGTTGGAACATATATACCACACATGTTGCTTTACTTAAAAGTATACTAACTGTCTTTATAGTTCTAAAACTATATAATAGAATAGAAGTTTGTAATATTCCTGAATTATCACTCACTAAACTAGATTTAATAATAGTCAAATGAAAAATGGATACAAATTTGGATACATTTTATAATAACAAGTTTTATAATTAAAAATGATACTAACTCTCAGTATATGCCTTGTCTATCACAGTACATTAGTATTCCGTTTGTTGAACTTTAATTACTTAACTATACCTTCCTATAATTAAATAATTGATATATATATATAAATATAAAGATCACGTTTAAATAGGAATATTAAAGAACTTTATTTTATTATTACAAATAATATTAACTATCAGTATATTTAAGTGTTATGTTCACTTGCCTAGTTTTGTCTAAACTATGAACACCTAGAGTAAATAATTAAATAATAATAAATTTATAAATCATATTGACTATGTAATTTAAGAAAGAACAGAAGAGTAAACAGTTTGTGTACTATTAATATGTATATATATATATATATATATATATATATATATATATATATATATGAGGTACAGATGATTTGTTATACATTAGAATTAAGATAATATCACAATCATAAATATATATGTATATATGTAATATTAATATGCTAATGTATTTTTTATTTTATTTACATAGTGTGTTTTATTTAAAACTATAAAATTATATATATATATATATCATTATAAAATATACATATTCTACGCATGCGATTAATATACGTGCGTGTAATCTGCGCGTGAATTATATAGCTAACATTTAGACATACACATTATGGCGCATTTTAATAATCTGTTTATAAATATAATATTTACATATTAAATATATACATATTATTTTTAATTTAATATATTGAATATAAACTAACTTTTTTTTAATTCACTTGAGATAAAATAATAACAAAATGCATTATGGAAATTATGTAAGATTAGACTATATTTATATTATATTATTCAATATAATTATTTAACTATTATAATAATCAGTGATTATTTATATACTGATTATAGTAACATATATGATAGTACCAGTATTAGATATTCATACAATTAGTTAATTATTTATGTATTATATAAAATTGAATTATATAAAATATTATCTTTTTTATAAATTATTTTTTAAAAATAATAATTTTAAATTATTTTATTCCTTTGAAAAATATATATTATGATATAAACACTAGACGATATTTATATTCATAATATATATACGTTACAGTTAATTATAATAATGTATAAGTTAGTATATATATTTTCAAGTTTGAACTTATTTATAATAAAACTTGTTTCCGAATTTTAATAGAAGTTTAATGCTCTAATGACTATAGTTATTACCACACATTAAATACATTTATGTACAATGTACATTGTACATATTAGTTGTATATGAATTGATATTTAATAAATTGATATATAATAAATAAAAAATTTTAAATATATATATATATGAGAATTCATTAATATATATAAATTATTAAATATATTTAATATATTTATTAAGTCAGTTTTTAATATTAAATACTATATAAATAATATATTAAGGTAAAATTATTTATATATATATATCCACATCGCAAATTACACTTTAATTTATAATTAATATAAATGAAGCTGTCAATGTGTAAGTGTCCAAAACATACTTATTGTTAAGGATCCTATAACTTAACCATTGACACTTATTTTACATAATACATATTTGAGTAATATATTTACATATATATATATATATATATATATATATATATATATATATATATGTATATATATAAGTGTGTGTGTGTATGTGTAAAATGTATGTGTCAATAAGTAGATTCTAAATACATAACTTAGGATAAGGGTCGGATAAGTATATTTTTAGTAATTCTATTATCTACATAAAAAGCATATTTTAGTATACTTTAGACACTGAGTATGTGTTCGTATATAAGTTTCTGATACATAACGTTAACTCGTGTATTAATGAGCCTCAATAAATAAGTAATTTAATAGTTTTTAGAATCATTAATGTATTTACTATAATATTTTTTGCAAATAATGAAATTAGATAAATGGTTTGCTAGAGTACCATAACTGCTAAATTACATTAAGATATAATATCCAATATGAAAAATCTGTTTTTAATTGAAGATATAATTATATTATAATTTGTATATTACTAATATAGCTTGTTATTAATGTAATATGCGATTGAATAGATGGGGAAATACGAAACACTTTACACACTTATTATTAAAATTCTACAATTAAATATCACTGAAATAGTAAGCATAACATCGATCAATAATCATCATTATTTATGATATTTTAATATTTTATTTTAAATAACAATGTAATTACATATTTTGATATATTTGTCATAATTAAAACTATCTCTTTATTGCATGTATAATATATAGTTTTTTTTAAATCATTCTTTATAACATTATTTATAATATATCATTAATTTGAGATATAAAATTCGATATTTTTCAATAATTAATCATTACCTAATATATCACGTAATGTTTTTATATTTTTGTATTTGATATCAGTTGATTCTACCATAGTATCATTTTCTTTGAGTACATAATTTTTGTGCCAATTTCCACATGCAAATCTATAGAAATTATCGCAAGGATTCTCCTAATATGATATATTTATATTCAATAATAATAATAGTATCATATATATAACATTTAATAATTATTATGAAATAACTAATATAATATTATAATAATTGTTAAGCATATATATATATATATATATATATATATATATATTCATATAACTATTATAAAGTACTAATATATATGCTAACAAGCAACTTTAAATTTAATTTAATATCACAAAACCTTTTTTACCAAACTATTAAAAAATAATATAACAATAGAAAAATAAAATACAGATATTATTAAATGCAAAAATGTATATGTTTTAGTGTACAGAAACAATATTAAATTATATAATGTATTTATTAATGTAGATATTAAAATTCAATTAAATACAATTAACAAAATGTATAAATAGACAAAAATATATGAAGTTAACTAGAAAAATAATGAACAGTTTAGTTTGTGTTTCCTAATTATGTCACAAGACATACTTATTTATTTTATCGTCTGATATATCAGTAGAATGATGTCAATTTTTGAGTTTATGATATGGAGAGTAAAACAATGAATTGATCTCAAACTTAACCATATTATTTATGGTGTTATCTAAGAATTAAATAGTATATTTAATGCATGTAATAGCATTCGTTACGATGATGATCGTGTAATAAATATTAGTGACAGTTTAGAATTCTAATAAAGGAAAAATGAGTAATCAGGTATCGTAATTATCAACTGTATTGTACGTGATTACAAGATATTAGTATATTAATAAGCATTTATATTATAATTATTTCGTAACTATGCAAGTATTGGTAGAAAAAATATATAGTATTTAATTTATTTTAAAATTATTTCAAATTATACATTAAAATATAAAATTGATAGTCTAATATGATTTGGCGCATAGTTCTATACCATGATTAGTATAGTATATTGGTATAGTATAGAATATCAATATAGTATAGAATAGAATATCAGTATAGTATAGTATATTAGTTAACAGACTAGCATTTCTTGATTTGAATACATTTTAACAACAATATAGTTCAGTTTACTTTCTATATATAATGAAAATTGATGTAGAGTTTAGTAAATCAATTATTTTAACAATAATAATGGGAAAGTTAATATAAAAATGTGAATCCATGAAGTAGGAAAGAGGCTTATAAATATATAACCTAGAATTAAGGTTTCTTTTATTGGAATTTTATATAATAATTAATATAAAAACAAAGATATTTTTCTAAGTTACACAGTGTTGGATAAATATGATATTCTTAAAATTGGTCTTATATTAGGGATACAATCAGAAATGTATAGATATTAATTTCTATAGGTATAGTCAAAATATCGTAAAGTTAAATATATAATATACCTTGAAATAATATATGTATTTCACTATTTATTATATATTTAACTTTTACTATATATTTTTCTTTATAGTATGATATTTTATAAATATATTGATTGGCAATATATATTATAGGTAAGTCAGCAATTGAATGTAAATTATGTATATTAGAATATTCTTTATTATTATTTAATGAATTTTATATATTATGTTGAATATATATTACATTGTATCTATATAAAAAATATGAGTGCTTTATATTATAAGTAATTTTAATGTAGGTCCAGGTATTGTTGTGTATCAAATATAGAGATTAACGTTATAATGGATTTGTTAGTTTCTTGCCACTTTTTTGCGTCAGCATATATCGTATTTGTTTATAAAATGATTTAAAACAAATGTATATTGAAAATAAAATTTACATTTTATTTAAAACCCTCTTATATCATTTCATGTAAATACACAAACCTTTATATACAATATTGTTATTATATATATTATAATATATAATTTTTTATTAGTTTATAAAATTAAGAAATATGGTTAAATAACCCCTTTTTCGTAATAAATCCTTATTTTCAATAAAATATACTACTAATAGGATAATAAATTATTGTTTAACTTTACAGGCTATTTTAGAATATGTTATTAGCAAATATTTAGTCTCACTATCAAAAATAAATATACATAATTAATATCAAATAATTTCTAATAATAAATACTAAATAACACGATTTAAAACTCATCAATACACAAGGAAATAGTTCATAATATCATATCTACAGTAGATACGAATAATTATCTTTATTTGAAAATTTAAATAATTTGTAAATATATTACACTCAATATCTATCATAACTTGTACTATACTAACTTTAATTTATTAATTTAAAAAATACTGATAAGTTAATTATATTATCTAAAATAAAGAATTGACATTTATATTTTAAGTGTATTATTTAATTATTTTTAAAACAACGTTCTAATTTATTTAAACATATATCTTTAGAATTTTGTAAAATAATATTTATTTGGTTACGGTACATATAATTTAGTTATTTGTTTACTATAAATAATATCATATAATTCACTTTTGATTGTGTTTGAATAGGAATTTCATATACTAAATATGTGTCATTTTTAAGTAATTAATATTTTTATTAGTAATGAAAATATATAATTATTTATTTATTTTTATTGCGATGATTTGAAAAATAAAATAAAATGTAGGGAAAATTATATTTATCATAACTTTTTATATATTTATATTTTAAAATTAAATAAATTTACTATAATGAGTATTTTATTATATAATACGATTAAGAGATTTTATCATATATTTATAATATATTATATATGTATATATATATATATATATCGCTTTTGAATATAACTCATATTATATTGTATAATTTTAAGTAATCTTTAATATAAATAATAATTTTATATTCATAATACTTATAATTGTTGTGTTATACGCTTTTTACGGGAGTTTTCAAAAAACGAAATTTATTTTTAAAACCAGTGATAATAAATAATATAATATATCTATATCATTTGTTATGTAAATGCATATATATATAAAATCTCAAGAAAGATGTAACGCATGGTAGCTTTTATATTAAGTAAACTATCATGAATACATATTATTTGGCGTTATATATATCGATTTTTAATATTGATATCATATTGAATAATAAAAATAAAATTATAATAATTATTATATACCTGATTCTATGAAATTATAATTTATAGGAACCTTAAAATCAATATTAATTAAAATATTTGACGATATTTCAATACACGTTTTTGTTGTACAAATATTATCTCTTTCAATAATAGAATCATATACAATAGGGACATCAGTATTAATCGGTTTATCTTCTAAATAATATGCTCTGAATTCTAGTGAATACATACATACATCATTTATATATATATATATATACACACATATATATATATATATATATATATATATATATATATATATTAATAACATTTATATCAATCAATATAATTATCAACATTCGATTATGAATACGTAAGCTAGTATGTACTATAGTATGTATTATATGTTTTGTCAAATTTGACCTAATAGATTTGGATTAAGATGATCTCACGACAATAATTAATAGATTAATTAAATTCGCATAATAAAAATTAATTAAATTTTAAAATTTTCTGCATTATAAATTTTTTAAAATTAGGTGAACTAGATTTTTGCTAACCTATTTAAATTATGAATGCTAATATATATTATAAAAACATAATATAAATGAATATTTGAATTAATGTATAATAATATATTTATTATGAATTAAACATTAAAATAATATAATCAATAATATTATATATCTATAAAGATTAACCCTCGTATTGTCTCGCAAATTAATTAAATAAATAATTACTTGAAAAATATTTTCGAAATATTTTTATTGAAATTCAAAATATACATTTTATAAATATCATTTTAATTGTCCATATTTTAGATTTAAAAAATAGGTGTATATGCAATATTATTTATATAATTAACATTTTATAAAAAAAAAAAAATTATCCATACTATTTGTATACGTTTATTTATTATAAAAACAAATATTTAGTATAAATATATAATACATCTATTTAAAATTTGCAGTGAATGTTTGTTTATTTACATATGCAAGTTATTTAACACATGTATGGAATAAACTAAGATAGTCCTTATATCCGTAATAGTTTATTTAGTAAGTAAAAATAATTTTTAAATCTTTTAACGTAAATTTAACTTAAATCATATTACGTAATAATATATAATATTATATAATATATTTTAATGTATCTATTATATAATTTTAACAATATTTTAATAAAAAAAATTATTTAAAAAATTATTTAAATGAATATACTAAAATTATATTTTGACATTAAATAAATAAATTACTATTGTGTAGTTAGATATCTTTAAATGGGTTTTAGTTTTATATAAAAAAAGTTTATAGTTCTTGAGTTATGAGAAATTAAATAAGTCAGTTTTAGTTTTATATAAAAAAAGTTTATAGTTCTTGAGTTATGAGAAATTAAATAAGTCATACGATAATAAATTTATAAATTAAAATATAGTAGAATATAGTAAATTCTCTCATATATATTATTTTAATGTGAAAAACTAAAAAATATTGTATTTGAAATAATATAGTAATACAATAAACAATTCTAAATAAATATCAAAACTATAAATATATCTAACATAATATTTGAAATTTAGTTTAATTATCATGCTTTTTTATTTATTTTTTGAGTACTAAAATAAACATATAATATAATATGATAACTTACCATATATCATTGAGTTTGATTTAAATAAAACAATCAGACTTAATATTATATTTATACAGATGAAAATATTTTCTATATTTGAGCTGGATCTTTAATTATAAATAAAATTTTAATATTTATATTGATAATTTTATTTAAACAATAGTAGTAATTTAAACAGTTAATTTGATATATTTAATATATATTTTTTTACAAATTATTAATGATATTTATAAATGTTATTCAATTTAAATGTATAGTTTGATATATTTACTTTAAATATATATTATATTAACAAAATTACCTGATTTTTTGCATTTTAATTATTATAAATGATAATATAATATTTAATTATTCAATAACAAATTATTGGTTTATTTTATATTTATAAAAATTAAATTTCAAAACTTCTGAAATTTATTTTATATGAATAATATTGTTATTGTTAACTAAATTTTACTAATTATGTAATATTATACTTCTAATTATATTAATTTAATATACGTTCGGAATATTCAATAAATGAATACAATTATTATGGATAATTTTATTTTTATATTTCTTATATAATGTTAATTATCTAAATAATATTTTATATAAACCTCTTAATATTAATATATTTTATTAAATATTTAAATAATATTTATAAAATGAATATTTTTAATTTAAAATAGAAATATCTTTAAAATAGAATGTTAAGTAATTAGTTATTATAAGTATTTACGCGATGATTCGTGACGTTGATTATTTCGTAAGCACGACGATCCTTGACATCGGTACAATAAGGGTTCGGTATTAAATAAGGGTATTAAATATACAATAAGGGTTCAGTATTAAATAAGGGTATTCAGTATTAAATATACAATAAGGGTTCAGTATACTAAATCAACGCTTAGCTAATAAAATACTAAAATATTTACCGAGAACTTTTCGAAACTTCTAAGACGGTAGCCCCCTACCCCGCGGGGTATTCAATAAGGGTGAACGGTTTAAAATAATTGTATCGGTGTAATAAATTAAGTATTCTAAAATGCGGTTTTCGAATAAAATTCGGATTTTTATCATTTTTGTCCCCGACTTTCCCGGTCCGAGAAGAAATATAATAGCGTCTAAAAAAGTTGGAAAAATCGAATATTATTATAATAAATTAAGTATTCGAAATGTTTTATAGCCTCGATATTACACCGAAAGTTTAGTAAATTTGCGTCCCGGTATATACGGGTAGCGGCTACGACTTAGGATCTCTATATTTAAGATTTAGTTTCGATTATTACGTTAATACCGATCACATTAGGCTCGCGTAGCCTATTCTAAGCGCTATTATACGCGTTTATATACGCTATTATGTCGCTAATATCATACTCCAGACAGAAATTAACCGTTTTTTATGCGTGCGTTAATGACTCGAAAGTATATCGGCGATTATTCGATAACGGATATTATTAAAATCCGAATACGGATTCGGAATCCTCGCCCCTAATTTTACCGTAAATTTTAAAACTGTCTCCTCTCACCTCGGATCTCGCGCTCGATTTCTCACCCAATATTTAAGATTTACCTTAGAAATTTAAACCTATCGATAGATAATTGATAATTCTATATATTCCTTATATAGGTTTACATTTGATAAATCAATTTTTAATACATTTGATAAATCAATTTTTAATACCGTAAATATGTAGTAAATTTGAAAAATCACTTTTTTAGATTTTACATTTTTAGAGACGTTTTTGGGATATTAATTTACTAATTATTGAAAATATCTAAATCCTATGTATTAGAGTTCGACCGTATCTTACATTTACTGTATCGATATCGATATTTCATATAGTAGTTTGCTAGATAATCGATGTTATATTTTTATAAGTTTTTCTAAATCGAAATTTGAGAATCTCGAGTAAATCTACGAGTCACGCGTTTCAATGAATCAAGTAACGCTCTCAATCTCTATAGAAAATACGTATATAGAACGTATATAGAAATTATACGTATATAGAAAATTATAGGCGATACTATGTAAGCTTAAACTTTGATATCAATTTACATATATGTATTGTATCGTATTGAAATAATATGATAACCCCTAATATCATGTATGTTGTCCATTACTATAAGCCATACGGGATATTTGAATTTAACTATGCTGCGATATTGCGATACATATAATGTAGAATATATGTCTGCATGCAGATGCTATACAATCGCATTAACAAATTAGCATTAAGAATGTATTACAAAATACAGTATATTTGAATTGCGTTAGATTTGATTACTATGATATACGTATATAAGTAGCTAATAATATTACATAGTAAGTTATATAGCTTTCTGTTATTATATTGTCAATAATTACGACACGTGATTTACAATTTGTTTCCAAGAATACATTCGTTTCTCGGTCATTACAGAAGCTTCCGAATAGATTATTAAAATGAGGATACATATTCGGAATTATCGCCCTTAAATCTATAAGATAGCAATTCAAAATTATTAAAATTATCGATTTATAACAAAATTTAAAAATTATGTAACGTATTAATATTTGAATATTCAAAATTTAAGTAAATAGGATTCGAATCTAGGTCAATTAAATAAAAAAAAATGTATTGTATTCCTAACGTATTTAATGGGGCGTGGTTAATTTAAATTATCAGACCAATCGGATTGATTGATTTATTTAATCAACTCCGATTATTAATTTCTTTCTAATTATCGGTACTTCTCGCATCGCTTAGTTAGTTTTAATTTTATTAATCCGTTAAACTAATTATTTAATTATTAACTAATTTAACTATATATTATTAAAATATGAATACACCTTTTAATTACTATACAGTACGATGTCAGTCAATACATATAAGTTAGTTTTTAATGATATTATTATTTTAATTATATATAATGTATATTATGTTTTGTTTGAATTATATAATTTTTTTTACTATATAACTTTTACACACTTACTTTAGTTTAGTTAATTATAGACATATTAGCATCATACTCTATACACTTAATAACCTAACAATCAATATTCATTATAACAAATTATATATTATACACACTATTTATAATTCAACCTAGAAACTTTAATATAATATGATAATAATTTATTAGTATATTTTTATTATACGTATATGACGTATATTACATATATCTGTATATGTATATTATTGATCTAACTTATTTTTAAAATCTAGCAATATACTATTTACATTTCATATTATTTTCCTATATCAACAACTATTCTATCTCTATAGAACATATTCTTGAAACTATTTTCCCCGTGGTTAAATAAATAGTAGTACTTATGTATAATTAATGAATTAATATTTTTTTAAACCCTTTGGTCATATTTTTTGGTCATTTTCTTTTTGAATAATGTATGTCTTATTTTATAGTATTTTCTTTTACTGAATAAAATATCATCTTATTTTAAGCTACTCTATATATTCTAAATAAAATATTTTATATATTTGCATTTCTATAATATATTTGATTAAGATTATCTATATATCGTCTTCGCGATGCCTTCATTACAACGCCAAGAAATTCCCCGGAGAGATAACTATGTTATGTTACCACAAGCGCATATTACTAGAATTTCCCCGATTTCCTGTAGAATTAGCCGAATAAAGAATTTCTGAAAGACATAACTCGGCATTTTCCTTTACGAGTTTGGCATGTAGAGAAGTACGCCAGGATGAAAGACGCAATTACGACAACTACCGTATACAAGGGCGCGTATATCACGGTATGCCGTCGGTGTTAGTGGTCGGACAACGGTCCACCTCCGAACTGCAGGTCTACTTCCTCGACGACGCTCACGAAAGGGCAAATAGTCGACAAAGTATTGTTTCGAATGTTATGCGCCTGGACAAAATGGAGCTCATCTAGAGGATCATGGTGACCCACAACCGGCACTACCGAAACTTCAGAACGGCCCGGGACTACATGCTTAACAATCCGATAGACGAACAAAGATTAGTTTTGGTAGATAACCCCCATCCGTCTAATGGTGAGCACGCGGGCAGTTATAATATACCTGTATCTAGTGATATAGCGGTATTAATGCCCGACGACTAGTCCTTAACTAGAGATTTAGTATTGCGTAGGTGCGACGACAACTACGAATACATATCCGATTTAAACCAAATGCACGATAGCCCGCAGTTTCCCTTACGGTTTCCTTTCGGTACACTAACTTACGGCCCAAATTTGACAGTTGAAAGTCGTCCCGGCGTAGTATCTGCTAGGGATTACTACGCCTACTACTTGATGATCAGAACTGGCGACGAGCAACTGCACATGGCGAGACGTTTGTATTTGCAGTTTATCGTCGACGCCTATGCTAAGTTAGAATCGCGTAGGCTAAACTATCATTCTAATACGCTACGACCTCGGCCCACTGGCCAGTACCAGTAGATAGTAGATCAGATGCGTAATGAGGATCTGTATCCACGTGATGTCGGACAGCGTATTATACTGTCTCCCAGTTATACAGGCGGACCTCGGTACATGTTCGAGAAGTGCAATGCTTTAACTTCGCAAATCGTTACGGTAGGCCTACACTGTTCGTCACCATGACGTGTAATCCGTCGTGGCGCGAAATTACCGAGAATTTATCTGACGGTCAAAAGTTCTTTGACATGCCGGACATCAATTCTCGCGTTTTCCGCTTGAAATTGAAAGAAATAATACAATTTTTCAAGTTAGGCAAAATGGGTAAGGTTACTTATATTCCGTAGAATTTCAGAAACGCGGTTTACCCCACGCCCATATTCTGATATGGTTGTTGGACAGTCAGAGTATCGGGTCAAATCGTGTAGATCAACTCATCTGCGCCGTTATTCCGGATATCGATGCGGATCCCGAATTGTTCGCCATCGTAACGGCGAACGTGGTCCACGGACATTCCCCGGCGTGTCAAACTTCAGGTGTTAATCGTTATAGTAAAGGCTTCCAGAAAGACTATGCCGAGGAAACGCTACTCGACAGTCGAGGGCATTTTTCCCTCTATCGTGGTCGGTCAGTTCATCAGGGTGGCTGTACCGCTTTTGTTAGATGTAAACACATAACTAATGCGAACATGGTACCTTACAATCCATTTCTATCCAGGTATTTCGGTTCGGAGCATTGGATACGTATTGAAATACGTAAAGAAAGGTTCAGACAAATCGACCTTTGTGATTCGCAACCCCGGCGATAACCTGGACGAAATCCGAGAGTATCGGAACGCCTGATACGTCGGATCCAATGAGGCAACGTGGAGAATTCTCGAATTTCCTATTCACGAGAACTTCCCTTCGGTGTTGGTATTACACATACACCTCCCTAACTATCAACAAATTATTTACGATCCAAATCATCCATTCGATCTACATAACGCACCTTCGTCGAAATTGATAGATTTTTTTAGGTTGTGCACCGAAGACGTTTTCGCTTATCGCTATTCTATTACCAAGTGACTCATTGGTACGCGTGGAATAAAACGGTGGCAGCGAAGGTTACGAGGTGGTAAAAATGTACAATTAGGTAGAATCTCTAATATTTCACCAAAAGCCGGTGAGTTATTTTACCTTCGCCTATTATTAATATATCGAACAGGTCCGAAAAGTTTCGAGCACTTGAGGACTATCGGTGGTGTCCTTCGAGAGTCCTTCATGGCTACAGCTTCGGCTATGGGCATACTGGACGACGACCAGTACTTGGTGAAAGCCATCGAAGATGCCGTAAACTCGCGTAGTGCAAACGGATTGAGGCGACTTTTCGCTGTTATCTTTCTGCACTGCGAGACAAAACATCCCGTTGAGCTATGGAACAGGTTTTGTAATTCATTGTCTGCTGGTTTATCTAACAATCGCAATGAAATAACCGATGAAATCGGTCGCGTGCATTATTGCTCATCGCGCGTAACGTTGACGCTATATATGGTAATTTAGCTTCGTTTCCAATTCCTCGCCCGGAATTCGGAACCTACGATCGGCAACGTATCGAACGAGTATCCGATGAACTTGTCTCGAGTTAATCCGGCGACATATTCGACGACGTGACCCTCAACTCCGAACAAACTGAGGTTTTCGACCGACATCGATCTATGATCGAGGATTGTCGCGGAGGAATTATGTTCATAATTGCACCCGGTGGTACGGGTTAAATATTTTTGATAAATTACATGATCTCCTATCTTAACTTCGGCGCAGTGTTGGCGACCGCTTCGTCCGGCATAGCCTCGAAGTTATTGTCGGGAGGTAGGACATTGCACTCCACGTTCAATTTGCCTTTAAACATTACCAGATTGAACCAACCGCGAGCAATATCTCTCGATCTACCGAGAAAGTTCGCCGTATAGAGAATGCGTGTGTTCTATTCATCGACGAAGCCTCGTGTTTACACAGGAACTGTATCGAAGGCGTCGACTTTACGCTACGAGGCATACTGCGTAACGATGCCGTCATGGGTGGATTGACTTGCGTCTTAAGCGGCGACTATAGACACACTCTTCCCATCGTCGTTAATGGTTTCAGACCCGATACATAAAAGAGGTAAATACATACATATAATTTACTTATCGATTTTATAGTTTTACATATTTTAAATACATATATTCGAATACACGTTTTCATCTCTAAGGATTACGACGACGCTGAGCGTAAGGACGATCCCTTATACATCGGTTCAAGAACTATTCCTTGTACAACTAATGTGCACGTTGATTCTATTAATGACTTAATGATAAATCGCTGTATAGGAATATCCAAAACCTATTTGTCCGTAGATGACGTTCGTAACTCGGATTACGAACTAACTTATAGTAATGAATTTTTAAATTAATTAAATATATCCGGAATGCCTCTTCATAAACTAATATTTAAAGTTGGCACACCCGTGATATTTATGAGATCCACAGAAGCTCCGATAACCGTTAACGGAACTAGAGCCCTGGTCATCTCATTGATGGACGATTTGATAGAAGTCAGAATCTCCGGAGAGATAATCTTGGTACCTCGATTACCTCCGATGGCGCAAGTTGATCACACCAACAATGTGCCTTTGAACAGCGTTCAATTCCCGATTAAACCGGTTTATGCTATGACTATAAATAAATCGCAAGGTCAGACATTTCGCTGCATCGCCTTAGATTTAACTCGCCAGTGTTTCAACCACGGCATGTTGTACGTAGCTCTTTCTCGAGTCGGCTCGCCTAATGATATTTTCATTTTAAATGGACGAACTACGGCTAATCCAGTTTACATTGAAATATTGTAATAACATTAATAATAATAGCTATAATTATTATTAATTTTAATGTTCAGCATTATTACAGCTATATAATCGATACGCCATTCCGAAGTTATTGATTATTTGTTGAAGATGAAAATGTTTACGTTATGGTCGATGACTCAAGTTTTTGCTAGTAATCTTCTATCATCGGTCTATGAATTCGACTGAAAACCCATTCTAGATTAGTTTCCGCTCTCAGCGATGACGCACGAGATATAGAGTTTGTATGCGCTAACTTATTGAGTTATCTTTCCGTAAAATTCTTCTAAAAAACATGAAATCCTTTGCAAAAAAGTGCCTTTATGGGAAATTAGTGGCGATTCTATAATTTTAATGTCTCTAATACATACAAACGGAGGTATTATTATTTGGTTTTATCGCTGATTTTCGTATAAACTACATTGATATTATCTATTATGATATACATCTATTATCCTATTCATTTATAATAATTCATATTTTTATTGTGTTATCGTAATATAACACCTGATATCGGTTTTTTCTAAATTATGTGTTATATATTCACGTATAAATATATTAATTAATAATTAGTATATTACTAATATTAATAATACATTATTTCGATGAATTAATGAATTTATTTGCCTTTCCATTCCTTCCCCTCATCGGTTAAATAAATGATATCAATTTGATGTCGGACTATGTTCTATACCATAATTATGTTTGAGTTTGGGTTTGGTTTATATATAATATATTAGCCACGCTTTCTATATAAATACTGAAATATTACTATGTAATACATAGATAATATTTATTAAATATATTTTGTATATACACATTTATATACGTATATAAATAAGTAATGGTATTATATAGATTATATATTGTATCATTTGTACGTATAGCTTTATATAACATATTATTATCAGATACGAAATAACAACACATGTTTAAAAATATGATTATACTTTTTAATTTCTATAATCATAATGTATAACTCATTAATTTTGTATTGATTTATAAACATTTCTAACTACTCGCAGTTTGGTATTTAAATATATTTAATTATTAAATAACAGACTACACATTCACATTTATATATGTGTTTTATTTGTACTATTATATTATAGAATATAAATATTAATACAATTTTTAATTACTATGTAGTAAAATGTAGACTAAAACTATAAAGTTAGTTTTAATAATATATATATTTTTATATCGCAACTAAACTCTTAATTTGTATACATGCATCAAATAACTAAACACTGAGTTCGTATAGTAAAAAGACAATTACATTTTTTTATATTATAATTCAATATTATATTTTTAAATATTCCACTGTATATGACTGTTATGTTGTTGCAATAGGATATATGAACTGTACTAAAATGTAATACTATGGCACTAATCCACAGCATAACGAACTTATAAACTACATTATAGTGCAGTTTACCTATAGATTGCGGTAATATCATACTAACTCCAAGAATTAAAGATGCATTACAGAATACTGTATGTATTAATTAACCATAGAATTTATTATTAAAATATAAGAGCTAAGCGTGGCTACCTACTGTACACATTTAATAATAAGCTTTATATAATATAATTTAATATACATATAGAGTAGTTTTATATTGTATGTTATCAATTATATACTATCATATATTATATAAATATGTATTATATATTTAAGTTGTAGATTAATTATATATAATATATTTATATTTTATATATAGCTTTACATATCATTACTTATTACTAGATTCGAAATTACACTACGTGTTTTAAAATATGTACACGATTTAATTAACACGTTGGTTTCTCGGCGATTAAAGTCGACTCGAATGGGATTAATAAAAATTAATAACGGATTCGGAATCCGTACATTAAAATCTATAAGATAGATATTTCGATAATCTATAAGAGCAATATTCAAAAAAGTTCATAAACTGACTATTAATTTTTAAAATGTCTCCTAGCACCTCGGATCTAGCGCTCGATTTCTCGATAAATATATAATATTTACCTTAGAAATTGAAATCTATCGATAGAAAAAGTGACAAAGCCGAAATGATTTTTTTTCATTTTTCATTTTACATATCGGAATTTGTTTTGGCTTTTAAAAATTGTGACCTGATTTTTAAGTATTAATTAACGTAATATTAAATACGTCTAAATTCTATGTCTTATAATGTATCTAAATATTTCTTTTAATGTATCAATTCGAGATAATCGGCGATGTATTTGTATTTATTCGATATCACGAATTCCTCGATGTATATATATAATACACATATATAATATAGGAAGGTATAGGTGATACAATGCTAGCGTAAATGTGAATATAAATTTAAATGTACGTACTTTATGTGACTGGTATATTGTGGCAATATGATATATTAACTGCAATACTACTATATCAACCGATAATATCCTGTATTCTTGGAATACATTATATGCAGGATATACCACGTGCTTTACAATTTGTTTCATAGAATACATTAATTAATCGGTCATTGCGGAAGACCCTGCTGAGATTATTAAAATTTGAATATGTATTCTGAATCCTCGCACATAAATCTATTATATAGCAATTCAAAATTATTAAAATACGATTTAGAAAAAAACTAAAAACTTATGTAACAATATTTGAATTTTTAAAATTTTCCATACGCATAAATAAGTGTATTTTAATCTAGGTAAATTAAATTAAATGTATTTCTAACGTATTAAATGGGCGTGGTTTATTTTTATTTGAATTATCAGACCAATCGGATTGATTGATTTATTTAATCAACTCAGATTATTATTTTCTCATTCTTTTATCGATTTATTCTCACCTCGATTAGTTCGTGTTAATTTTATTAATCCGTTGAACTAATATTTAATTATTAACTAAACTATATATTATTTAGTAATTAACTAAACTATATATTATTTAAAATTAATTTGACTTTTAATTACTATACAGAATAACGATGTCTATCACTATCGATAAGTTAGTTTGTAATGATATATATATATATAATTTATATTATATTTTAACTTTTAATATTAATATTTATTTATTTATTTTAGTTTAATATGTAAGTTAATAAGTAGCTAATAAGCATAACTCACTATATACATATTGACATAGTAGTATATTAATATTAATATATAAACTTACTAACCGAAACAATAACATATTATAATAACAATAACATATCACTAGATGAAATATATAATTTTGTTTACACTAATATAGTTAAAAATCTAGATATTATTATAAACTATACTAATCGTTTATTATCAATTTATACTATACAATAATACATATATCTACTATTTATATAGTATTTATCTTTTTATATCCAGAAATAACTGCACGTGGATATTATTTTCCTATATCACGAAACAAATAAATGATATTTCGTAAAAATGTACGGTAAAATTTGTGGTATTAAATATCTGCATATAATTTAATAAGTTTTACTTTTTTTATTTCAACGGTGTGTATAGAATTACATATAGTTTATTATATCGCATAGTAAGTATATATTTTAAAAAAAATAATTTCTAAATAAAATATTTGGATTATTTGAAATTTGAATTTTTTCATGAAAAAAACATAAATTTAAATTTGTAATATTTTTTTTATCATTACACATTTCATATGGAATAAATATAACTAATGTAATATTGCTTATAAATTTTACAATATTTTAAGAACAACAAATTTCAAAAATATACAACAAATCATTAAAATATATTTTTCCTGGAATTTCCTAGTAACAATTTTAAAAAAAATGTAATATGTTTTTATTTAATAATATATCATATAAAGCTATTGGCCATTTTTCATTATTAAAAAATCACTATTACCATTCAATTTTATAATATTAATATTTCTCCTATATTTTGCATGTTAAATATTGTATCTCTCCCATGTTAAATTTGAATGGGGCTCAGTCATAAATTTAAAAAAATTAAAATTTATATATATTCATTATAACTCATATCTTTACTATATATAATAGATGAACCAATAAATAATATTGAAAAATGTATTAAAGTGATTAAAATGTATTAAAGTGATCCTCCCTATTGGACACTGTCCAACCCTATCTCATCAGATATTTAACATAGACAAAATTATAAACAGATTATGTTCATCATAATTTAATTAGAAATAATTTGTTTATTATTTCAAAAAATATTAAATAATAAATAAATTCTATTCAAAAAATTTAATTCATAATTTAGTTCATAATTCATAATTCATAATTTAATTCGAGAATTTTTTGTATAGAACTGTTGAATATGATAGCACTATCATCGGTAAAGTATATATTTTAACTTGCTCCCGAGAAGTTTAATTCCTTCAAATAAATTTTTATTTTAATTATAGGTTCAAATGCTAGATTGAATATAATAGAGCACATGCGTATGTCCTTGCCTAACACCTGAGTATGGCGATACATTTCACCATGTATAAGTAAAAATGTATTCGCTTTAGATATCATTATTACTTTTATTTTCTCGGGAATTTACTTGCGAATAGTTGAGAAAGTTTTGGATGCGGAATATAACCACAAGCATTTCTGAAGTCCAGTCAAAAATAAACAGATTTTCTTTTTAGCATTTTTCATTTTATAGTATTGCCGATTCAAGGATAACAGAATGCTCTTGTATGCCTCTAATATCGGGAAGAAAACCGTTCTGCTAAACAGATAGTCAATTGTTTCCTTTAGATATAAGCCATTTTTATATATGAGAATTACTTTGCTTCCTTTTCACAATTTGGGGGATTCCGAGTTTATGTACTGATCTTAATATCGATATCATTAGTAATTCACTCTTAGCAATTAGTTTTAAGTGAATGTATTCTATTTTATCTAGGTTGGGGGTATTATTATAAGCTTTTATAAGCTATTGAAAAATATATTTTCTAGTAGTGGGAGATTATAGATATATTTCCCGATCTTCATCAGTCATTTGCCAAGGAGTATTGCTATGTGCATTGAGAGTGTAACTCATTTCAGTTGACATACTTACAAAATATCACAGTTTGTCGCTTTCTCCAGTATAATTTCGATGTATGGCTCCTAAAATTTACCTGGCAGCTCTTTTTGGATACCTCCTAAATAGAGCTTGGATATTTCCTACTTTTTTAGAATTATTTTTCTTTTTTTTTATATTTTCTTCTGCTTTTATTTATTCTATTTGAATTTCTATGTTTGGCATTAATTTTAGTAGGAGAATATCTTACATTTAGTTCCTTTTTAAAAAGTGTATTTCCTTCAATTAATATTAGTTTTCTTACTGATTAGATTAGTGCATCAAAGTCTTTTTGTTTTAATACGTATCGAATTGAGACATCCACAAATTAACCATTTCTTTGAGTTCATTACTACTACTCAGAATATGTGTACTTTTTAATTGGCTTTAATATCGTCAAATAGACATATTACTTCAACCACAATTGATATTTAATAAAAAAATCAATACATATACACTATTAACTCAAATTAATTATCCAAAATGATATTTACAAAATTTGAAATTAAATGAACTTTGACATGCAATAAACAAGTTTTATAAATAGTAAATTATAACAATACTTATTATTATAATAATGTTATAAAAGCGTATTCATAAAAATGATTTCACGCTATGAATATTATGAAGATTATATACTATATCGTAATCATAGATAATATATAAACAGTTAATTTAAGAATTTTGTTAGTTATAGAAGTTTACAAGATTACATGTCAATATACTAACATCTGATAAATACATTAATTACTAAACTATGAAATATTTGATTAAACATATTTGAATTATCCCAAATTCATATTTATACCAGAAATATTAAACAAACGAAAATGATTAATAAATGCTTAATAATAGAAAAATGGTATTTTGAATATGTAATATCTATATTCTAAAAAGTAATATCAAAGATAGAAAGAATATATAAATAATATTTACATTCCATGTTTACTAGAATATTACAAAAATTATACATTTACAGGAGATTCTTTAGTGATGATTATTTTTGTATTCGATTTTAAAATAATGAGAAATTCATATTCATATTTTCTCATAGCATGATTGTTAAATTATTTTATGATTATTTAGTTTTAAGGGTTTGAGTACATACATAATGATACACTTCAAATTGGTTAAAATTATAAAATAATTATTCAGTTATATATACATTATTATTAAATCAGTTATTATTATATAAATAACTATTGATATATAACATCTCGAATACCTTTAATAATTTAGAAAAATAATTACCTATAAAATGATTTAATGAAATGATTTAATTTTAAAGTACGATACTAGTACGATTTACTAGTACGATAACATATTATATATTTTTCATATAAATCTATTTATAAGTCTTATAATTAAATACTGAAGGTGACCTGTATGTTGATTATTAAATTGACGAAATTGAGATTTTTTGGTGTTATTTCGTTGACTTGATCTTATATATGTGGAAAAATGTAATGAACAGACTGCAGGAAAATTGCGGGATTTAGAGGGTGTACATAATATCATATTATGTATATTTTATTTATATTTTAGACATTAAATAAATATACCATCTACTTTTGATTTATTTTGTGATTTAGCAATCTTTAAAAAATTTAAACCTTCAATTATTGGTTTCAAAATTTCAACAGACCAAATGGAATGGAATTAAACCTAAAGCAAAGAGTTGCATGATGTTTTTGAATGCATTTAATACAAAATAATGATAATATATTATCTTATCCGAATATATACCAGGTAGTCAAAAGGTGAATACTTTTCATCTACTCTTGACGTGTTTAACCTCCTGTAGGGTCAATGCAAATCAAGTATTTATAAAGTATTTATTGATACAATACTTATACTGGGATATGGCATTTACTGTTTAACACAGCAAATCTAATTGCATCGACTTATATAATATAATAATTAGCAATTTATATATTAGTCTCCAACAGATAGGTGCAATTAATAAATAACTATTCACAGCCCTATCTCACCTACCCTGTATGTAAAACCCCTTACATAATATAGTAATAATCCCTATCATCGCATAACCATATCACCATAATATAAATAAGAATACATTTTAGAATATTATAAAATATTTTATACATGTTTGTTTTATTAAAATATAAGTCCTAACATATAAATCTTACTACACATTTCAGTTAAGGTTGATTACGAGAAACTCACATTTTTCTTCTCGAAATACCGCCAAAAATGTTGAGAAAAAGAAAATATCGTTGATCTATCCGACCCTGGGTTTATTAACTTAAACGTATTTCTTATTCCACTTTATATCATTTCGAACTAGAATTTACGTACTTTTAATCACATAGGAATATCAGTTTTAACCATTGCGGGTGCATATTTTTCGTTGAATGAAAAGAAGCGACGGCAATACATTGTAAATATTTATTCTATAGGCCGTTTTATAAGGTTTTACAATATTTAGTTACAATATTTAAAATCTAAAATTCCTTTAAATAATGTTTGTTATTAATAATTAATTAAAAGTGCATTGTTATCTTATTATGACAACAATTACATATATTCTTGCATTTTTAACTTTTCTATCATTATATTTATTAGGTTATTGTATATTATTATAAACTAATAAATAATGTTGTTTATTTTTATTATATACGCATTATGATATATAATAATTTTTTCTAGAATTTGGATCAATGCAGTAAATATTGAATTAATTAATAGTATTTCCATTTAATTTTATTTAACAATGATATTATTCATTATATTAACATAAAGATGCTATTTATATTTTACGGATTTGAATCATAAATACTTTAATAATTAAATCTAAAAGTAGATTTTCTATTAATATACATTTTTTTTAATAATAAATTTGATTTCTATTTAATTAATATTACATTATCCAAACTTTAGTTTGAATTAGTATATATATAAATAATATATTTTAGATAATGTGAAAAAAGTATATAATTAGTATAGTATTATTATATCATACATATATGTGATATTTTAATATATATTTACATTTAATATAAAATATTTACCAGGAGTTTGAAAATAGGTGCATTAATTTCCTTTGACTACAAATGGACACTTTATGGAGTTGACGAGGTGGTTTCATTATTATAATTAAATAATTACTTTTGATTATTTATTATAATAAACAATATACATATATGTGTATTGTATATGCATAACATTATATGTAATCATAGTCCATAGTCACGAAAAGGATTGTTTAAGTCTGAGAATATTCTCACTATTATTTAATGTTTTATAAACAATATTTATTAATAACCATAATTATAAAAGCACTAACAATTAAAACAGTAATTGTAATCGTTGTTGATTGCAGAATTCCGATGACTGGCGTCGATTGATTCCTGGATGCCACATGAGATCTGCTGAGAGAATACTAGAGGGAGCCCTTCTCAATGGCGGGCTTTATATCAAACTAGGACAGGGTACATAATCTTTCGCTCACTTTTGCGTAATTTTTCCTAAATAAATAATTTAGAATCAAAGAAATGAAGGATCAATGAAATAAATAAACTTAATTTTATTATGGATATTTTAAATTTTCATTATAGTTGATTATTAATAATAAATTCTTAAATATAGATAATGCATATAATTTAACATATCTCTGAACTATTTTATTTTTAAATCATATCTATGATTGATATCTATGATTGATAACATTCGTCATTCATCCAGGTCTTTGCGCCATGAATCACATTATTCCCAAGGAGTACACAACGACGCTTAGTAAACTCGAAGACAAAGCGCTGACTCGGCGTAAACATGAGGTTATTGGATAACCTATGAAGATAGTCTATATGAAGTTTGAGTTGTGATGGCGATTAAATGATTCTGTGATTGAATGATTCTGTGATTGAATTTTATTCGCTTTTTATTTTGATTAATAGAATTTCACTCAAGGTCAAAGTTTAATATAATTAATTTTCATATTAATTTAATATTATTTTGTTATGATTTGATCTGAATCCAAAATTAATCGATGTAGTTGATATATTAATCTTGTTGCTGTTAATTCATGTTTAATTCTTTTTTATCATCTCTCCATATATTTATCCAATGTATTATCTATTATCACATTATCTAATGTACTTCTAAAAGGTTAGCATAGTTTAGGTAATATAATTTATGAAATAATAAAATATTTTACTTATTAGAAATTGCTACTGTATATTTGGTTCGCAAATCTAACCTGAACATCAATTCTAAACATTTATCCTAAAACTCTAAAACTCTATTCTCATCATCTATCATAATATTCTATAATCACCTCTATAACCTAATCCTTTATCCTAAACCTCACCCCTCCCAGATTGAACAGCTCTTCCGCGAGGACTTCATGTTGGCGCCATTAGATATTTTTGCAACTTTCGAAGAGCAGCCGATCGCGGCAGCCAGTCTGGCTCAAGTTCATCGCGCCGTTACTCGAGAAGGTCAAGCCGTGGCTGTCAAGGTCGCGATAATCTCTTATTAACATCACTACTTCATTATGTATAAATTATGCGTAACGGGTAAAATTATTTCACTTATTTAATTTATCCTTTCACTAATAACTCCTTTCCTTTATTCTAATTCTTTCACTTACAATATATTGTATCTTTACTTTCATTCCATACATTATTTATCCTGTCTACCCTTGTCTTACTAAGTTCCCTTCAGTAAATCTATCTTTATTAACTACCTCACACGATAACTATTCCCCTCATTAACTCCACCCATCATTAACTCCTTCCCTCATTATCTCCTCCCCTCATTAACTCCTCCCCTCATTAACCCTTCCCCTCATTAAATCCTCCCCTTATTAACTACTCACCTCATTAACTCCTCCCATCATTAACTCCTCCCCTCATTAACTCCTCCCCTCATTAACTCCTCCCCTTATTAACTCCTCCCCTCATTAACTCCTCCCCTCATTAACTCCTCCCCTCATTAACTCCTTTCTGCATTGACTCCTCCCCTCATTAACTCTTCCCCTCATTAACTCCTCCCCTTATTAACTCCTCCCCTCATTAACTCCTCCCCTCATTAACTCCTCCCCTCATTAACTCCTCCCCTCATTAACTCCTCCCCTCATTAACTCCTCCCCTCATTAACTCCTCCCCTCATTAACTCCTCCACTCATTAACTTCTCACCTCATTAATTCCTCCCCTTATTAACTCATCCCCTCATTAAATTCTCCCCTATTTAATCCTCCCCTCATTAACTCCTCCCCTTATTAACTCCTCCCCTCATTAACTCCTCCCCTCATTAACTTCTCACCTCCTTAACTCCTCCCCTCATTAACTTCTCCCCTATTTAATCCTCCCCTCATTAATTCCTCCCCTTATTAACTCCTCCCCTCATTAACTCCTCCCCTCATTAACTACTCCCCTCATTAACTTCTCACCTCCTTAACTCCTCCCCTCATTAACTACTCCCCTCATTAACTTCTCCCCTATTTAATCCTCCCCTCATTAATTCCTCCCCTTATTAACTCCTCCCCTCATTAAATCTTCCCCTCATTAACTCCTCCCCTTATTAACTCATCCCCTCATTAACTCCTCCCCTCATTAACTCCTCCCCTCATTAACTTCTCACCTCCTTAACTCCTCCCCTCCTTAACTCCTCCCCTCATTAACTTCTCCCCTATTTAATCCTCCCCTCATTAACTCATCCCCTCATTAACTCATCCCCTCATTAACTCCTCCCCAGGTTCAATACATCGATCTTCGCGACCGTTTCCATGGCGATATGTTCACCCTAGAACTTCTCATGGACTGCGTGGAGTTGGTGCATCCGAAATTCTCTATGGGCTGGATA